>JAPQWV010000247.1:382500-827000 GCA_027422505.1 Craterostigma plantagineum | reverse complement strand
CCTCTTCTCAGAACAGCCCTTTCTACCTTAATCGCTTGTCTCATTCCCATTTCTAGCTTTTCAAGCTTGTTCAAGAACAGTGCGTCGTAAGCTATCCCAAACTGTGGATTTCTCCGATCAAATTGGTTCTGTCGGCCGAATTGCTATTAGATTTGTCTGTTCGAATTTCAACCGATCAAATTGGATTTCTCCGAATGAATTTTACCCATAACTCAGGGTACCAGCTGGAATCAGAAAAACTTTTGGTCACCATCTGGAAAAGTTAATACCATAGGGGTATCATATGGAATTCCCTTTTATTTTTTTAATCTATACTATTTTATTAAGCGTCACGGCTTGGGATAAACCGTCCAATTTAGTCTGTCAATTGCGTTTTATTAGAAAAAAACTATTAAATAAAATACAAAGAAAACCACCCACTCCGTTACTATTTTTAGTTAATAATTAACTTGCTATTTTTAGTTAATCTATCTTTATTTTAATAATAAATCAGTTTTCTTTTTTACATTATAGTATATTATAACGCACGCAGAGTGTGTGCAAGAATACTAGTAATAATTAATGTAGAAAAGTCTTATTTGGCAATTGATGACAGACCAATATTTTTTAGTGCAAATTACGAGTCAAACTCCATTTCGATTAGAGATAAGGACCCATGTAAGTTCCATTTATAGATAAGGACCCAATTTAAGTTTCATTTAGAGAAAAGGACTCATGTGCTACCACAGACCCATGAAGTGTTATCACAGACCCATGAAGTGTTACCACAAACCCATGAAGTGGCACCACATACCCGTGAAGTGTTACCACATGCCCATAAAGTGTTACCACAGACCCATGGAGTGGTATTGGGAACCATGAAGTGCTCCTGAAAAAAATGGGTCCTTAAAACTTTGAATTTTCTGACAGTGGTCTGAATTTAATTGAAACATAAATGGGGCCTGAAAATGCCCGTAGTTTTATCCATCCTACTTCGTTATAAAGAAGATAGTGTTATATGCTATATATTAACGCCATCACCTCTTAAAAAACTGTGATTTGATACGTAAATCAAATTGCTATTTACCCTTTTGGCTTTGATTTAAAGTCAATTACTATTTACCCTTTAGCTTTTAAACTATCTTAGCTTGTATAATGATCATTGTATTGTAGTAGCCTTTGAATATTACTTATACAGTAAAATCTCTATAAATTAATAACATTGCCACCATTGAATTTTATTAATTAGAGAGATATCAATATTAATAAATTAATACTTCCTCCGATTTTATTTACATGTCGTTTAAGGTTTTTTCACTTATATTAAGAAAAATAATAAAATGTCTAATACCCCTAATTAACTGCTTAAGTCAATTTAATATATTCCATTTAATAATTGTTTGATCATTGAAAATCACATAAAAAGGGTAGAACTGGAAGTATTGAAAATATTTGTATTGAAATCTGTAAAACGACATCTAATTAGAAACCAAATTAGAGAGCTTAAACGACATGCAAAAAAAATCGAAGGGAGTAATTAAAAGATAGAATTTTTAAATTCAACAAATTTAGAATGTAATGATGATGAATAAACTCAAATATATTTCATTAATTATATTCATGTACTCAAAACGCTTTATAAGTGTGAATTAATGAAAAAATCGTTTGAAAATTAGTCAAGGTACGATCTCAAATGCCCTCAGAATATCATGGAGTATCGTTCAACCAATTTTCACAAGGGTGTGGATATTAAGCGAAACAAAATGGCGACAACAACCCTTCACAATCTTTTCATCGGAACTATTGACTTACTGCAATTAGAAATGTAAGGGATGAAATTCAATTAGATTAAAATTTAAGAAAATCTAGTAACAAATAGATTCTTATTTTAGCAAATTACCATACTTTATAGTTGTAATGTTTATGAATTATTAATTTAGAGTTTTAGTGGGACTTAATATTTATAAAGGGATTTTCCGAAATATTATTATATTAATTTGATGTTTTCTTACAAAGGCCCGAGTCGGGACCGGAAGATTTTACTATTTTAGAGAGGTTATTAATTTATAGAGTATTAATTTATAGAGGTTTTACTGTAGTATGAAATTTGACAAATTATTACCAACCGTATTATTAACAACTTCGATTCCAGTTAACTACCATTAATCGAATGGTTGACCAATGGTTCGATTCTGAATTTTGTGAAGATTGGACACACCACCTAATGTTCTGCTTTACAATTACATATATTCTCCCGTGCTCCGCGACGCTTCATATAATATACATATATATATATATGTATATGTTTTATTTGCTTAAGCGACAAAGTTAGACGATGATAAAAGAATAGAAACCAACCAATCACGCACTTCTAACTACCAGGGGCCGATCTACATGGTGGTGGAGGGGGCCACAGCCCCAGGGCCGGTCCTAACAATTTGTAAGCCCGGGGTGAAAGACAATAGCAAGGCCCCTACAGCGTGACTTTTTTTCATTCTAGTAGCATTAAACAAGCAAATAGTAAAAAGCTGAAATCGATAATATTCATGTGAAATCACAAAATAACGCAAATAATCACATAAAAATATTACGACGAACATTCTAGAAGTGAAATCGTGGATAAATGTATCCATATCAATAGTATCCAACATATTCCTCTCGATAGCAATTCCAATTAATCTTGTCGTGACATGGAAACTGTTAGGGAAACAAAATGTCGAAATCACAAAATAAAGAAGCAAAAAGAAAATTTTAATTTAAATAACATAATGGGAGATTTTACATACATGATAGCTTTGCCACTATATTCTTCTTCATTATTCTTCTTCTTCTTCATTTTTTTTTTCTATCTCTTCAATCATTCTTCTTGAGCAACACTCGATTGCAAATATCTTCACAAATAAGATCTGCACCAAACCTTAAAAAAGAAGAAGAAGAAGAAGAAGAAGAAGAGATAGATTGCAATGTTTCTCGTTGTAAAGACCGTTGATCTCTGCTATGTAAATATTATTTGGGCTTGATTATAACTAGGGTATGTTTAAGGTTTGAATATTGTGGGCTGTATTAATATGGCCCAACTATTAATTTTTGGTTGCTTGCTGTGAAGTTTTTCATGGGCTTTTTTTTTTGAAAAAAAAAAGCGATTGATAACTTAGCATAGTAGTAATAATATATCATAAACATGGGCCCCTTTTACAACTGAGCCTGGGGCGGTAGCCCCTTTCGTCCCCTTTCAGGGCCGTGCCTGCACGGTTCCCCGGAAATTTTCGAAATTCTTAGTACCATGTATGTAGTAATAGGTTTTTCTATATAAAGTTGTTATGGGCTATTTTTCTTAAATTGATGTGCAGTGTAACTGTTGGAAAGGTTTTAATTTACTTCGGGGAGGCGGGATCGATCCCACGTGAGCTCCCCTCCCCCGTTTTCTTTCATTTTCTAATTTGTTTTTTTACTTTCTAGTTCTTTTATGCATGCTATATTCAACAATTTTACTTTTGTTAAGTATTGAACGATTTTAATATTTTACTTATATAAATAATTTCAACTAATCTATTTCTTTGTCTGTTATAGTGAACAATTTTGATTGTTAAACATTTAACGATTTTAATTATTTTTACTTACATAAATATTTTTAACTAATTCAAACCTTTTAACGAATACAAGGTAAGTTTTATTTTACATCTAATTAAATTGCTTTTTGACTTTATCTAGTTCTTTTAGTTATATATATTTCGTCCTTCATTTACTCTATATAATATTATTATTAATTTAACGTTATATCATACAGCGAAGAAGCTAATGATGATGATAGCATACCACTCTTCGATGTATTAATATTTTGAGCAATTGTCGACTGTCGTGTCGTGGAGTCCGTCAATGCTATTATTGGTGTCTTTATCTATTGATTTTTTTTTTTGTTGATTGTATTAAATATGAAATTTTTTATGGTCGTAGCTCGTAGATTCAATTGTTACAACCAAAAAGAAAATTCCCAAATGTTGTTCATGGGAAAGCGAATAAAAATATATTCTATGCGTTGATGTCATCATCAATTTTATACTACGGCCCCCCATATAAATATTTCTAGGCTAACTATCATAAATTTATTACAAAACACATGTTCATATTTTTGAGTTGATATGACGGAAGTTGAAACGATAATTGACCAACTAGCGTTACTTGTATCTAAGTAATTAGGGTAATATTCACGATTAGTACTGTCAATCCGGCCCGCGGCCCGCGGGCTGCAATTTTTTAGGCCCGCTGAAGGGCGGGCCTGAGCGGGCCAGCCCGCGCGGGCCGCGGGCTTTGGCGGGGCGGGGCGGGCTAGCCCACGGGCCGGCCCGCCAATTTAAGGTATTATATATTATATAATATATACTAAATCTATAATAAATATTAAGTTAATTAGATATTTAATTAATAAATCATCTACTTATTATCATGTTTATTAATTAAAAAATAATTAATTGCATATTTCTATCTAATTTTTTTAATAAATTCAACAATTAATAATAAATTATTAATAAATTAAAAGTTTTAAATTAGATTAAATAATATTAATTATTTTTTTAAATGGGCGGGCCTGGCCTGCCGGGCCCGCGGCCCGCCGCGGGGCGGGGCGGGCTCCTATTTTTAGGGCCCGCCAAACGGCGGGCCGGCCCGCCCCGCCCCGCCGGACGGCGGGCTTTGGCTGGCGGCGGGCGGGCCCGCCCCGCCCCGCCAATTTGACAGCTCTATTCACGATAAGTCATATTCAAAGTCAAATAACTACGTAAACAATGGAGAATATGAAAGAAGGCGAGCGAGAAGGAGACACAATATGGGATTGTGGGAGTCCTTTGTACGATGCTTACGAATTAACATCAGTTGCGAATATCATCGAAATTCATATGATGTTATTACCTTGGACGACGACGATCGATCCCAAGCTCCAAAGTTCAGCAACCTTCGACGATCATCATATTGTAGTAACTAATATTGCAGGTAAGAGAAGCAAGAATAAGAAGCAGCTCAAGGCCCAGATGCCAGATCTGTACATTCTTTTGTGGATTAGTTTTTTTGAAGAAGATGCATCAGAAGTAGCTGAATATACAATAAGAATATGTGTTATGCTGTTCTTTTTTTCTTTATATGTATTAATCTTGCATGCTTTGGGTTGTCTTGATTTATATGGATTCCTAACTGTATAATTGGATTTTTTTCACAAGTGAAAGTGTAATGCTTTCTTAAGGTTGAAGTTGGTGCCTGCTTTTGACATCTGTTAGGAATATTTTACTGTGTTCAAATAATTATTTATCTTAGTCTTGTAATTTATTTAAGTGAATTGAGCTTTAATGTTTTAGAGCCCAATAAGCTTTTATTTGTAATGGCTTTACAAGCGCCCAAGTATTATATACCAACATGTGGTATAAATACTAAAACCCTAACACATAGTTAGAAATCTTGTGGGTGAGAAATACAGATAAATAATTTTCGTGAGAGAAGCTCCAAACTCCTCTCAAGAACACGCACACACACCCCATGGATTTAAATTCTTCAATTCACAAATCGTGGTAAAATCGTTCTTCGTTAGTTTAGTTGGATATTCTAGGACCTACAAGTGGTATCAGAGCAAAACACGTTAGGATTTGAACAAGTTTCTGAAAATTTTGGGTTTTATTTTTCCGTTTCGAATGTCTGCCATTTCTTGAGTTTTTGAGTTGATTTTACTGATTTTGCAAGCTCAAGAGGTATTTAGGCTATTTTCGAGTGATTCTCAGTGTTTACCCAACTATTTTCAGCAAATTTAAGTAAGATTTGAGCAAAAATTCGAGTATGAAATTTTTTTGGGTTCAGTTCTTCAGATTCGGTCAGAGTTTTAGCACAGCTCTTCAAATCGCCCGCTTTTGCAATTTTTTTTGTTTCAATCGCCGAAACTCAATTTCAAAGTTGAAAACAATCGCCCGATTTTGTTTTGTTTTTATATATACATATATATTATACTTCCTCTGTCCCGGGTATTTCTTCCCAAAGATTAGTAGGCACGGAGATTAAGAAACCACATTGTTTTAATATTATAGTACACCTTTTGGTGTATGGAGAGAGAAAAGTTATTAGTAGACACGCAAATCAAGAAGACTTTTTTTAATATTAATGGTGTAATTAATTTAATTAGTGGGATAATTTTTTACCAAAATTGGAAATGGAAAGAATTATGTGGAATGCCTGAAATAGAAAGATGGGAAGAAATAAGTGGGATGGAGGAAGTATATATATTTGTAACACGGCGAAAGTTGCACCAAATCGCCCGAAGCTGCAAGTTGAAGACATTCAATCGCCCGAAAGTTGCTACTCAATTTTATTGGTCAAAGTTCACTTTCAGTAAAAAAGGCAAAGCCACGCACCCATCTCCTAAAGCCACGTTTCATCAGTTGGAAGAGATCTTTGAAGTTTGGTCAAAAAGGAGTATTTGTCCAACAGTGAAGACATAAACGGCCGATTGCAATCTTGGTAATCAATCTTGTTTAAGTAAAAAAAAAGCACTATCACCCGATTGTGCACTGTTAGAATTCATTTTCACGCACTCATTCGCCCGATTGTTAGAGTTTCACTGTCGCTATTTCACTGTAGCAAAGCAATTCAATCTAATCGCACTATTGCAAACGAGTTTCACAAATTTACTGTAGCAAACACTGTAGCTATAATGTAGCAAACTTCAACCATAGCCGGATTGTTAAATAATTCACTGCATCAAGCCAACTGTAGCCGGATTGTTAAATAATTCACTGCATCAATTCCACGCACTAAATCGCACGATTTAAAAAAAAAATTGCGAAATGGACAACTTAACGAAATTGGAAATGACAGTGAGGATAAATGGAACACGGGAATTTACGTGGAAAACTCCATTTTGACTTGGGGTAAAAAACAACGGGCGAGGTAGAAATTTATTACTGGGGTAAAAACAGAGGTTACAACCTCTCAATCTATAAAGGAGAAAACAATCACTATCTCTATTTATAGTTGGAGCAAATACCGAACAAACCCTCTATTTTTTTCTCTTTCTCTCCCTTTCTCTGTTGTTTTTGGTGTGATTTCTATCGCATCTACCCTATGCTATTTATAGGCAAAAGCCTATCTAATAACAATATATTATAATAATATTATTATAATAATAATGGGTAGGTGAAGTGGGTTGGTGACCAACCCACTCAACCCACCTTCCCATCAATCTCCCACTTGAAGATTTGATTGATGACCAATCAGATCTTCACACCATACTTCTAGCTCTCATTTGCATATTGCTTAGATTCTGTCATTCCACAGGAGGAACGACACCTCATAAACTTGTCCACAGGAATTGCTTTGGTCATGTAGTCTTCCAGATTATCCGCAGTGTGAACTTTTTGCATGTCCACTGCTCCCTCTTCCACTTGTTCACAAACAAAGTGGTATTGGACCCGGATGTGTTTGGTTCTTGAATGATATGCTGGATTCCTTGCAAGATGCAACGCACTCTGGCTATCACAATAGAGAACAATATTCTCTTGTTTGTGGCCGAGTTCTTCCAGCAACGCCTTCAACCATATTGCTTCTTTACTGGCTTGCGTAGCTGCAACATATTCTGATCCTCTGTTGATGTTACAACAATGGACTGCAGTTTTGAAACCCAGCTTACAGCGCCACCAGCAAGATTGAACACATATCCGGTTGTGGATCTGCTTTTATCAAGTTCACCTGCATAATCTGCATCAACAAAATCATGGACAGTAAAATATGTACCTCCGTAACATAAGGCAAGATCATAGGTTCACTTGATATATCTGAGAACTCTCTTAACAGCACTCCAGTGCTCCCGGCCAGGGTTGGACATGTATCGGCTAACAACTCCCACTGCATGGGCAATGTCTGGTCTGGTGCAGATCATTGCGAACATTAGACTTCCTACCGCCGATGCATATGGCAGTCGAGACATCTCTATCCTCTCCTTTTCATCGGTAGGACACATCTCGGAGGATAGCTTGAAATTAGCAGCAAGAGGAGTAGATATTGGCTTACTGTCTTGCATGTTAAACCTTCGCAAGATTTTCTTCAAATAATTCTTTTGGGAAAGCCAAATCTTTCGCTTGCTTCTGTCTCGAGATATCTGCACACCAAGGATTTTGTTCGCTGGCCCCAAGTCCTTCATTTCGAATTCACTAGCCAGTTGGGTCTTTAAGTCGGCGATACGACCTTTGTCGGGTCCTGCAACCAGCATATCGTCGACGTATAACAGTAACATGATGAAATCGTCATCGCCAAATCTCTTGAAATACGCACAAGGATCTGAGTATAGCCTGTTGTAGCCAAGACTCATTATGAAGGAGTCAAATCTCTTGTACCAGCATCGAGGTGCTTGTTTGAGCCCGTAAAGAGATTTGATCAATTTGCAAACCAAATCTTCTGGTTGAAGCATATATAATTCTTCATCTAGGTCTCCATGAAGAAAGGCTGATTTTACGTCCAGCTGCTCAAGATGCAAGTCGAATGTAGCACACATTGACAAGACCACCCTGACAAGACCACACTGACTCGCGTCTGAGTTATTCAATGCTTCTTGGAAAGTGGTTGGCTCTCCATCCTCCGTTAGAAAACAGTATGCAAGATTGATCTCTATCTCATAATCTGAGTGCCAACTTGGCGGCCTACGCTCGCGTGATGACCGCCAGAGATCCGGTACTTCAGATTCGACTGGGTCGAGCTCTTCGTGCGCCGGTTCAGCTTCAGAAGAATTATATTGATCCAATTTTCTTTTCATCGGTGTAGTCTTTGTCACGTCTTTTGAACTGCTATCATTTTCGACTTGCCCTTGATTACCATCCTCTAAGAAGATAACATCTCTGCTGATAATCACTTTGTGGTCAGTGAGATCCCATAAGCGATACTCCTTTACTCCATCAGCGTACCCCAAGAACAGGCATTTCCTGGACTTTGGATCCAACTTCGTTGTTTCTTGGTTGTGGTACATCGCGTAAGTTGGACTTCCAAATATATGGAGGTTTGAATAATCTGCAGGTGCACCAGTCCACATTTCCATCGGTGTCCGCATCTCCATAGCAGTAGATGGGGCCCGATTCACCACATAACAGACAGTGTAGACCGCTTCCGCCCAGAATTTCTTTTTCAGACCAGCAGTTCTCAACATAGCCCTTGTTCTTTCCAACAGGGTCCTATTCAACCGCTCTGCCACTCCATTTTGTTGTGGAGTGTACGCCGTGGTGAACTGTCTTCTGATGCCCACGACTTTGCAGAATTCAGTGAATTCTTTGCCAGTATATTCCCCTCCATTATCTGACCGGAGACACTTGATTTTTCTGGCGGTTTCAAGTTCAACTCGCGCCATGTTTTGAAGATAGGAAACACTTCGTCCTTCTTCTTGATTGGATACACCCAGCATCTCCTGGAGTAGTCGTCTATGAATGATACGAAGTAGTTGGCTCCTCCCAGGGATGCGACCGGTGCTTGCCATACGTCAGAGTGGATCAATTCTAGAATTTCTTTGCTTCTAGAATTTGAAGTGGAGAACTTCAGGCGATGCTGCTTGCTCACAATACAATGCTCGCAGAATGGTAGCGTCATCGTTGTGAGACCAGGAAGTAGATTCTTTTGCGCAAGAATTTTCATGCCTTATTCAGACATATGACCAAGTTTCTTGTGCCAAGTCATTGTAGACTTTTCACTTGAATTTGTCGTGGCAACGGATGCTTGTCCTTCTTGCAGAGTCTCTCCCTTCAGCATGTATAGATTTGCAGCTATCTTTTCTCCCTTCATCACAACTAGCTCTCCTTTGGAAACCTTCATGATCTTGTTCCCCAATTCAATTTTGAAACCAAGATCATCCAGTTGCCCCACGGACAACACATTTTTCTTCAAGCCCTCCACATGTCGCACAACATGGATGATACGCACAGTGCCATCGTACATCTTTATTTGGATCGTGCCTACCCCGACAATTTTCAGCGCCTGGTCATTGCAGCTGTAGACATATCCTCCAAAGGTTGGACCGTATTGATGAAACCATTCCTTTCGAGAGGTCATGTGGAAAGTAGCTGCTGAGTCCATGAGCACACGTCGTTGAATATTCCCTTTTCAGCGATAGTGGTTGCGGCTTCATACACTAAGGCAATTCCATCGTCGGCAGTGTTGGCAGCATTTCCTTGGGCATTGGGATTTTTGTTTAGAGCCCAACAATCTTTCTTTAGATGACATTTCTTGCCACAGTGGTAACATTTTACAGCCTTCTTATTTTTCGTAATAAGGCTTTGTCGTTTTTTACTTCCAATTGGACCAGACTCTCCGGGTCTTGTCCGTTTTCGGCTCATGTTTGGATCACGTGCTCCTGATATTGCCCTCGTCACTGTCAACGCTTCTGCCTGTTGAGACATTATCAACTTGTCTTCTTTGTTATTGCGCCGACTTTCTTCTTCGAGAACCGCAGCTGCAATATTATCGAAGATAAGTTTTCCTGCAGCTTGGTTGTTGCTCAGATTGATGACGAGTTGATCGTAGGAGTCTGTCAGGCTTTGTAGTAGAAGCTAAGCACGTTCACTTGGCTCTAATTTGTAGTCCAAGTCTTTTAGTTGAGATAACAAAGTGTTCAACTTGTTGATGTGCTCGGTCACTCATTCGTAGATGGTATAATTTTCCTTTCAAGAAAATTCGGCTGTGGAGTGACTTGACTTGATACAACTTCTCAAGATGATTCCAAATTTCTTTCGGACTGGTTTTTTCTTCGATGCTTGATAATATATCATCTGCTAATGTCAAATGTACATTAGCGATGGCTCTCCCGTCTGTCTTCCTCCATTTGGCGTCACTTGTAATTGTTGTTGGTCTGTCAGTGATCGCCTCAAGACAATTTTCTTTGAGTAAAATTGTCTTAATCCTCATTTTCCACAGTGAGTAGTTTCTCCCGTTGAATTTCTCAATTTCAGTTTTAGCTGCCATTTTTTCCCACGTCGATATCGTCGGAGAAATTCAACAGTCCATCCAAATAGTACTGAACAGATAATTTGCAGAAAGGGTAGCGACCAGCTTTCAAGACAAAATTACCCTTCTAAGTACATTCCCATATGAGATCTGGTGGGGTCACTATGTGTCCCGCTTGGAACCAGCCACTAGACAGAACTTACTTACACAGTCTATTATCACGACTTGCCAAAAAACTCTTCCGTAACGATAAACCTTTTCGATATCCTTTCTGATGTGGAAGATAAGACAAAGCTGCAACCACAGAGCATAATCGGTATATCAATAGGGCTGGCTCTGATACCACTTGTTGCGAAATGGACAGTTTAACGAAATTGGAAATGACAGTGAGGATAAATGGAACACGGAAATTTACGTGGAAAATCCCATTTTGACTTGGGGTAAAAAACCACCGGCGAGGTAGAAATTTATTACTGGGGTAAAAACAGGGGTTACAACCTCTTAATCTATAAAGGAGAAAACAATCACTATCTCTCTTTATAGTTGGAGCAAATACCGAACAAACCCTCTATTTTTCTTTCTTTCTTTCTTTCTCTCTCTCTCTCTCTCTCTCTCTCTCTCTCTCTCTCTCTCTCTCTCTCTCTCTCTTTCTCTGTTGTTTTTGGTGTGATTTCTATCGCATCTACCCTATGCTATTTATAGGCAAAAGCCTATCTAATAACAATATAATAATATTATAATTAAATATTATTATAATAATAATAATGGGTAGGTGAAGTGGGTTGGTGACAAACCCACTCAACCCACCTTCCCATCATTCCTCACAGAGCAAATCGGCGAATTTCAATCCTAGGCAAAGAATCGCCTTATCTGATCTCTTTGAACAGTAATTCGCCCGAATTAAGTTCAACGAATCTTCACTCGACAAATTTGCCAGATTTTTGCTACCCCGGTTCGCCCGATCTCCATACTTAGAATTGATTTTAAAATTTTACAAAAAGAAAAAAAAAATCGTTTACACCGAAATTTTGGACCTGGAAAATTTATTTTGAAACTTTTTGAAAAAGGCTTAAAAGATGGATTCAGAAATTTTTTTCTATCCAATGACGTAAAAAATTTCCAAATAATTTATCCCTTTTTTTCGAAAAAGGTTTTTTTATTATTATTTTATTTTAGTTTTAGTTTATTTTATTTTTTTTTATCAAGAACGTTTAAGTGTGATTTTCTAAGTGTAAGCTAGTGAGGATTGGATCGCCCGATTAAAGATTCGAATGATGAAGATTTTGACTAAAAAATTCACAAAACATGTCAACGATCACATATATCCAACAATCAACTTAGAACGTTATTGGCATATCATATAAAAAAATTAATAATTAAATAAATAAAAATAAATAAATAAAAAATTGGTCAAATTCTCGAAACGTTGAATCAATCAACGGTACCCTTCCACAACTCTCATAGTAAGAAAAACGCCGAGCCAATCAAATGCTATAATTGCAGCAAACCTGGGCACACGGCTATAGACTGCTTCCTATCCAAAAAGAAGGGTGAAGAGTACTACTCTAGAAAATTACGACAGATTAAAACGAAAACTGGAGTGGCTTTGATGAGAGAAAACGACAGCTGGCTCGATGACACATCTGAAAGCGAGCAAGAAAATGTTGCCAAGATAACCCCTGTAAAAGGAGCTAAATCGGAGCAAAAGGACATGGAAGCAGTTGATGGTGGTAAAAGCAAGGAATCATCTTCAGAAAGGGAGGTAGAATCTATTGATCCCCTTTTGTATTTCGAACTCCAAGAAAAATTTACAGCTCTTCATAACAATTTTAGGCCAATAGAAAAGGAACTAACTAAGACTACAGCAGATCTAGATATGACACGTAAAAACGTAGATAGACTAGAAACTAGCTTAGCTAATTCCGAAGCCAATTTAGCTGAATCATCGTCAAAAGTCATTGACTTAACAAACAAAGTCTCAAACTACGAGGAAACAACAAGTCAATGTGCAGATCACAAGACGATCATCAAGGACTTGCAAGCTCGGTTTGATAACAACTATCAATGTTTACTCAGGCAGCTTCGAGAGATGAGTAATCTTGACTGTATGCTGGAAGTAGCGCAGTCAAAGATTGACAGTCGCGACGCTGAAATAGTAAACTTGAAAACACAGGTTAGCGAGCTAAAGGCTAAATTGACAACTTGTGACAACGAGCGAATCAATAAAACATGCGAGTTCAATCTCCTAAGTAAAGAACGTGTAAAATTGTATGCTAGGATTAAAAAGCTAGAGGACCTCCTAGCAAAAAGAGGACAAACAGATCGAACGGTCTTCTTGAACTAGCCTAAAGACAGAATTCTACGATCCACGTGCAGGCCTAGGCTTTGTTCCAAATGCTACCCCAACTGTGAAGGAACCCCTAAACCCTTACGATCCGTATGATATTAGCTACTTAGGAATTAACATACATAAATTAATGGCCTTCACACCAGAAATTGATGCTATCGAGGACATTAAGGGAGATGGGAAGACAGGAGTTGAAATACCACTCGACTACGAAGCATTGAATAATAGCTACAAGACAAGGGAAATACCTTTGTCTGATGATTATTTAGATACTCTTATTCCTCCTTCAACACCAACCTGTCGAGAACAAGTCTGCGACTTAGAACAGTTCAGCCCCTCTAGTGCATATATCCCAGCAGTTATTAAGGAAATCTCTGACTTGCGCTCGACCCTAGAGTCCGAAAAGATTGTTTTTCATGTAGCAAATGACGTGTTATTGACAATAATTTCCTCACTCGAAAAACAAATCAATAACACTATAGCTTTAGCGTCTCCACAATTGTCACTAGCTGAGTCTAAAATAGAAACTCTAACCAAGCATAGGACATTAAGGAAGCAGAATGCATCGAAAAAATCAAAGCCTACCAACTTACTCGCATGCACCAACAGGTAAAATTTTCAATAGAATGAAAGGAAAGGAGAAAGCCACAGGAAACGACCTATTATTTGGAAATTGTGCCCCTTCTTTTAAAAAGAAGGAGGCAATTCAATTTAGAGCATCAAGTTCAAATTCGCATAGTAGATGTTTATCACAAACTAAATCTAACTTTGCCAACCATCCATGATTTCATTTTCTGAACCCGTAAGAACATCTATGCTCTCTAATTTCCACTATTCTTATGATGATGCACTTGCCTTAAATTCTCGTTTTAGATTAGCAAGCGCAAGTACAATCAAGAACGATGCGCGCTTCTTAGCTACGCCGGACTCACAAACTCAAAAAGAGAAGGCACAAACTGAAAGAAAGACAAAGCCTGCAAATTCATCTCCCAAATCCAGTTCTAAACTTGATAAACGAGAAGAACACAAAAGTATCCAGTCAAAGCACCCTAAGACTGAAACTAAGGCTAAAGTTTTGGGAATTAAGCAAAGATTACAAAATCAGAACTTAGGGCAAGCACTAGCTTCTGTTATCCCTTAGGAACTAGAAAGATTTGGGTTCATAAATCAACCATTGAAGTTATAGATAAATCTAAAGTTGACTTAGCACATGAATCTATGAAAGATGCATGCATAAACTCTAGATTTAATAACAAATGTCCCATTCTTAGATGGGTACCAAAATCTGCTTGAGATGTTTTGTAGGAGTTCCAGCATGGGTAGGTACTTAGAGAGGTGCTCCACGCCCATGATTGGTTTGCGATGAGAGCGGCCACAAATTCCCTCACGTATGGTACCTGAAGCAGCCCCACATACGTGATCAAGGGATGGGATGCAGACAGCTAATACCACACTGACAAATTTGGTAAATTCTAAATATGCATAAAATTACATGTTCGTAATTCACTGTATTTTCAATATACATATGTACTCAAATGAATAACATATCTACTATGTTAGCGAAATCTAGGAAGAACTGTATTTTATTCTGAAAAACATTTTCCATCCTAGTATACATGATTTAGTAAAGTTCCTCGAAATTCGTAAAATGATTATATTTAGGGGAAGTTTTATTTATAAACTTAAGGGGAAGAAATTTTAGAAATGAAATAACATTCGAAAAAAAATATATTTAATTTAGGTGGAGTTTTTGGTATACTTCGTCAATTCTACCATTATAAATTTTTGAATTTGAAATTTCAAATTTATTTATGTTTTTCTCGGCGAACTGAGATTTTGGATTTCTTTTATTTAATTTTGTTTTTGAAATTGACCGAACCTAGGAATCGACCGAAACCGAGTTTGAGACTTTATCGATCGATTTGTTGAACTATACTTAAAATATTTAAAATATCTCTCTCGACAAAACTGAGCATCGCCCGAAACAAAGTTTGAGACTTAATCGATCGACTTCTTGAACCGTATTTAACATATTTAAAATATTTCTCTCGGCGAAACTGTGCATCGCCCGAAACTTCTTTTTGAAACAAGATCGGTCGATTTGTTGAAGTTCGTTTAACATTTTTACAATATCCTTTTTGACCAAACTTAACATCGCCCGAAAGTGCTTTTAGAACCTTTGAATTGATCAAACTTATAACTCGGTCAATTAGGGTTTGTCTTAGAAGTTTAACTTTCTAAAAACTTCAAATACTGAGGGGGAGTAAATGTTTTCGCAAATTAAACCTTAAATGATTCATAAACGAAAAACACACTTACAACTCAAGCACCCAAAACCTCTTAAAAACGACAAAACACTTCAACAAAGCAAACAATGAAAATATCACCAACATACATAGATCAGTCTGAAAAGCTAGTACGACCGACAAGAACCCAAAACAGCACAGCCATTAAAACAACGAACAAGCACATAAGAAGCAAAATCTCCAGCACTAGCATATCTAAGTTGCGATTAAAACGCCGGATTAACTCTGCGTGTTCCTTGTTTTCTTCTTGGTCTTGCTGGCGATTCCAATCCATCTTTGCAGCGTCGATTCGCCTCTATGAATACTTTGCGATATTACCGTGTGTTCCCCTTGTGTCTATTTATAGGCGTAAATCGATCAACGAAATCATTATTGCCCCGACAAACGTGATAGATGATACCGACGAATCTTCGACTTGAAGGCTAAGCGCCGCGAATGAAAGCGACGTTTTCTTCGTCAAGTATCGGTTTATGTGTCACACAAATCGATTGTGAAAATATTAGTTGATTTGATTTGATTTTGGGGTCTATTTTCTGAAAACTCTACTTTAGATTAGCTGAATTTTTTTCGTATATGTCAGTATAGGGAGATTTTCTTCAGACTTTCTTCAATCGACTTTTTAGTCAAAATCCTTTATTAGAAAATGACTCGCCCGTAATTAAATCATCCAAAACTGAAACTACATAAATTAATGTCTTTACAATTGTCTCGGCGAAAGTAAGATTCGCTCGAAACTGAAATCATTCTAATTCATGATTTTCTCGGCGAAACTGAGAATCACATGAAATTAGTTTCGCCCGAAACTCAATAGTTCCACCTGATATATATATTGAATCGCTCGATTCCTCCATCAATCGAATGTGCTACAGTGCATCTTATATATATATATATATATATATATATATACCAAATCGCCCGATTGGACTCATCGCCCGATTCTCTGACCAGTTTCACCTTTTCAATTCGCCCGGTTCTAACCCTTACTCAAATATTGTTCTACAATTCCGATCGTCCGATTTCGTTCACGGCATATTTTCATTATGCATGCATCTTAAACAATTTTTGAGCTTAAATGTTTATGTATGCATATGAGCTGAAGCGCAAAATACCTATTTTAACTTAGAACGATAAAAAGCGAAAAACGTACATTATAATGCATTTTTAAAGAACAATAATTTCTTTAGTTTGCATCTGTTTTGAAAAAAAATAAATACGTTCACGCTTATTTAATTGGGAGAGAACTTACATATTTAAACGTGCATGCATTGAGGGGGAGTATCACTCCACAGTTACGAGGGGAGAATTTATTTTTAGGGGAGTACATCTTAAGCGCAAGATTTGAGGGGGAGAAACTTACTTTAACGTATATACATATACGTATACATATACTTCTATATTACAATTACGATAATACATATCTACCTATATATCTATATACATGTAAAAGGAAAAGAAAATAAAAAAAAAAAGTGAAGGGAAAAAGAAAGAAACCTCTCTCAGGTGCTTCCACCGCCCAAGACGGGCTTCAACTGAAAACTCAACCCTCAAGAGTTCAAGAATTCCAAAAGACGGGACAACGATACACTATCACGAAGATGATATAAGCCAATCTGCTCCGACTTGTTGATCAAGCAGCACTCACCAAAATTGACGGATGCATGGATTCTGAGTTCTCATGGTTCAGTCAGATCAAACTGAACCTAACCTCGAAACGTAGCCGAGTGTTAGTGAAGATAGTCCATAAGCCACATTCCCATTTAGCAATTCTTGATAAGACCAAAGAGTGAAGTTACAAAATTCCCTTAGCTCACAAATTAATCGAACCATCCCAAATAGGTGCAGGAGCTGATTTCTATCATCTCCCGGGTAGAAGTCGCCTCATTTGGTCCAATGGCGCATGCACAACCGAGCCTTACCCACTCATCGATCTCCCAACAGATCGATATTTCATTAAGTCACGGGGACCCAAGTAATATATCACCGCTTCGTTTGGAAGTGGGAGATATTGAATTAAGTGGTAGTTAGCCCAACACCACTGAACTTTCTTGAACACATCGAGTCTAAGTGTCCTCACTACCTAAATGTTTTATATTTTTCTAGGACACATACACCTTTTCTTATCTGGACTTCGTGACCAGAACAGAACTTCCATAGACACATCTCTTGTAGTTGTGATTCCGAGATTGGAAGGAAGTCCTGTCGTTGCAACATCAAAACAACAACGGTTTTAGGCCATCGTCAACGAGCTACGCTCCTAGATCGATGTTACCGGAATGCCATGTGGCTCCGGGTTCTAAGCCCTGTCCTCACAGGCCGCGCCTGAGAGTTGAACTCTGGACTCGTGTCGACAGATTGCCTTAGTGGCTTCGTCTGGTTATTACCCGCACCGACCTGTCGTTTGTGTCCTTCTCCTCCTATACAAGCATGCCGATCTCGTTGACACGAATCGCCATGAGGGGGAGAAGGGGATATGTATAAACAAACAGGTCGGACCACCCACCAAATTTCCGCCGAGCGTACCATGATGAAGCCGGACTCCACTGGACCTATAATGTCATATTCCAAAGGAGCTTTGGCACATGTTAAAAGACACCCCATGCATACCTTCTTCTGGAGCCAAAGAAGCTTCCTCGAGGCCGAACCTGTTGAGGAACCCCAGATATCCCGAGATCGAATCCCGGGTGCAGCGGAAGTTTAAAATTTTTCACGAATTCCCCTTAAGGAGCCCCGGATCGCTTGGTTATATAAAGAAAATATGCATGACACGCAATAAGGGTTTTTCGAAGCTTACCCTCGTAGCGAAGATCCCATCTCTCGCCTTACTGTTCCGCCTGTCGTAGTTCGTTCTAAGAAACGCCGTGACCTCTCCAAGCTCCAACGCCTTGGCAAGATCGTCACGCCGATCCCGGGACGTATCCAAATTCCACCATCTCCCAAGGATGGCTAGAGAGGAGGGGAAGATATTTTAGAAGAGATGTGTTTAGTGTGTGTGTGTGATTTTTAAAACTCACAAACACTTAGGTTTTTCTCAAATATCAACCTAAATGCTCTCACCACTCTCTAAACTCTAAGTTTTAGTGTGAGAAAACTTGGATTGAAGTTATGGACGAAATTATTTAAAGTAATAAAGATTAAACCAACTTTCACCCTTTGAAATTGACTTTAATCATAATTAATCAAATCATATCATATATGACTCATACCTTGTTTGTTTCCTTTGTATTAAATCATTTAATGACTAGGCATTGTCCCACAAGTCTAACAAAAGAACAAGGAATGAATTTGGATTTGATTTGGACAAGTTTTGACCAAAAACTGTCGGTTCACGGCCTCTCGCAAAGGCCTTCACGGGCCGTGACGAACTTAGCCAAGCTCCTGCCCGTCATCACGGCCCGATTCATGGCCGTGAACAAGTCCCTGACGACCTTCACGGCTGTGACCAAGTCGGGCCAAAAACATGGCCTCTCAACCTTCACGGCCTCTTGCATCGACAGCTTTGCGACAGTTTCGTAGATCTCTTAGATCGAGGGAAATACGATGTCCGACGGGGCTTAAATTTTAACCGCAGAAACAAGACTCACCAGTCTTAATTCTAACCAAAGGGATTCTCAATCCGAGGTCTAATTGGGAGATACAAATTTTTGAATCCGTTGCTACTTTTCAGGCAGGCTTCATAACCGTGATGAGCCTTGCTCGTGGTTGTGAACCCTATGCTCTATTCTTAATTATTTCATTTCGGGAATCTAAGCCCATGTAAATATAGTTTCTAAAACTTATATTTAACATTTTATTAACGACTCCAAGCCCGTTAAATAAATATGCATCTCATTTTATCAGATACTGTCTCGGTGATCCTTTTTAAGCCCAACTCTCTTGGTTCGTCTCAACCCGGCAAGGGAGGAATCCAAGAATTCGGTAAGCGCCTAGCCAATCCACGGTACCAAATAGATCCCGTGTTGAGTACGATATTCGTATTTTACGAACCGACTATAGATCGTTGTATTACGTATAGACCCTTCACATATGTCCCGATCGAGTGAGAGCCATGATAATATCAAACTCACTAACCCGGCACTATGATTAATCCGTGACGACGAAATTACTAAACTACACTCCACGTCCCATGTGAGTTAGTTTTTATACTTTGAAAAGATTCTGTAATTCCTCGTTCACGAATATGCATAGGACATATACCTCGATTACTTGCAAGGTTGTGAATCCCTCACGACTGTCAATGCCCAGCAGTTGCACTTCGTTGTCAAGACCGCATGTCGCCGCTGACCCATGTTCAACCTCGAACAAGGCGGGCCTAGCAAACTAGTGACAAGTCAGGACCTCAAAGCCAACTCTATCAATGACCCTTCGGTCTAAGGTCCACACACACTACTATAGTCAATCGACAGATCATTGACACTCAGCGAGTAATTAGCCATGTGATCGTCGATTACGAGTCGTGTCCAAATATAAGTTAATCCCCGATTCAACTCATATCAATGTTACGACCTCCCACTTTCCAAGTGAATAGTTGGTACAACCACTTTAGAGTCGTCGACAAATAAGTCATGATTGACATTCAGTCACCCTACTAAGTCTAAGACTTATGGACTAATTTAATATCCGAGAATAATAGCTCACCGGTGCCCCTCTCTCATCCCATGAGAACCGGTGACTAAACTCGTATATATGGGATTTATTTATTTACCGTTTCACCGGATGCCTAGTAAGACTGGATAGGTAAATAAATAATATGCCTTTTGTAAATTTCATAAATAAATATTTGAATACAATATCCAAATATTAAAGTGTGAATAATAAATTCATGTCTATGCCCTATTCATTACATCCTCGAATGGCATTCCGAGGGCATATCCCCAACAATCATCCACTTGCACTCGGTGCCATATGTTGTGTGCATCTAATACTCGTCTTCTAAAGACGTTATTCAGCACTGCCTGAATAAAAGGCACAGTGAACGGGATGACCACGTTTCCGCAGCGCTATCTTCTACACGGCTAAGCAGCCATTTTTCAACTATACATGCAACATGTTGTATTTCTTCCTTCTTTTCGTCTGGATCAATTGTTAGACCAAGATTCATTGGCTAAAGTGATCATTCTGCTATTGTTGGACCACAATGGTAGTAGTTGATTCACAATGCCTGGAACTATTTGAAGTTCGTCCAAGAAGACTTCAATATCCAAACTGATCTCTTACCCCTGGTAATTATCTGCGCTCCTGCGCTTGGACTTGGGATTCGAGCTCCCATGTACCAACAATAAGTGCTTCCTCGAAACTATTTCAAGGTACTGTTCTACCATTAAACTTTGTAGACCAAACCCTAAGTGGATATTTGATCAACCACGTTGAAAATAAGTCTAACTATATACTCTTTTTTCTCCATTCACATAGACCATCATCATGTTTTATTATTCTTACCTCGGTATCCTGAATTTTGATAAATGCTCTCAGCATATTTATCTTTTATAAAAAAATGCGAGTCAAACTCCGCATATACAAGGCCACTTATTATAACTGTATATGGGACTCGATTCAGCTTTTCTATCTATCTCGCAACGAGAACATAGAAAACTAAATCGTGGGTAAGAACCATTTTTCTTGTAATTGACCTCGTCTTTTCAAGTAAAGGGCCTGAAATAAACCTAACATTATGTACTAAACCATATCTCCAAATAGGTTGTTCCCCGATTGTGGATCTCCTATCTCAAGTCGTTTATGGAGAAATCGGTCAAAAGCCCACTTTTACCATTCGGAGTATTTGGATATTGTTTCCTTTTTAAGGACAACATCTTTCGTACAATACGAAGATTATATCTAACTCCCACTGCTTTTATTGTGATACATAAGGCTATCTTTGTACTTATGAATCCATAGTTCCAAATTATTTCATCAAACCAAAGACACCATCTCCTGGAGGCTTTACTAAGTCTTTACGACTCTTTTTCTACAACTTTGCACACTTATGAGCATCTGCTTGCGATGTAAAATCGTTGGGCTATCTTTATTTATCTCCCAGATAAATACGATTTTCACATCCGTCTGCTGATCTCATAAAAGCGTGCAACTGTGCTAGTAAGATTTAGTTAACTTAATTGCAACAATCGAAAAGGTTTCCTCAGAGTCAAAGCCCATCATTTATGACTTAGCCTTTACAAGCCCCGTTTCGTACATTTCAACCAGTCTATTAGATCTAATCATGACATGGTTGTTTTGCATAGAGTTCATCTACTCCACAAAATAAGTCGTCTCAGCAAGTTTAACCATTATTGCTTGGTCAAGGGTAGTGGGATTGTTAATAACATATCCCTTCATCGCAGCAACCTCATGCTCGGTGTGTACTATACAACATCTCTCAGGCTGGCGAGACACTCTACCCGACACTCACAACTAAAGGTGTATCTAGGACTTTTCTTTAAGAGCAATCTAGCACTAAAATATCTTTATGGCAAGAACAATATTTCAAGAATAAACAATATTTCAAGAAATTCTGTTACCACTCCCACTCTTCTTTCTCGAATAAACAATATTTCAAGAACCGTGAGCCTCTATGGCTTCGATCTTTTCTAAAAGTATAGTGGAATGAAAAGTTTCCAGAGTCCAAAGACAATAACGACCTTAATTTTCCCGTTTATTATACACACATCTTTGCCAAGCTTTATCACTCCAAATGGGGCAACCCCACTATATGATTTGAGCTCAGTTTCTTACTAATTCCAAATCTCGTAAGGTACAGAATGAATTAACCTCATAGAAATTCTGTATAGAACATTCTTTGCGTTTCATATGCAAACTCATACCATAAGGGAACAACGTAGTTCAGCAAAGATCAAACTTTATCCAATATTGTTTGATATCTAACTGTTGAACCGCATGCATGACTATCGAATATGATGGCCCGCGTGCATGAAGTATAACTTCTCGTCTCTAGACATCATTAACAGCGTTTTTAGTTAACTGTGAAAAGATGACATTCTCTCCAAAGAACTCATTTCAAACTCGAGAGTAATTGGCCACTTTGATCAAATAAAAAAGCTTCTCTTATCTCGCAGTTTAATTTAATTTTCTTGATCTCATCAAGGATTTAGAATTTGTAACTTAACATATACACTAATCTCTAAGGAGATTGATTATTTGTGAAGTTTACAAATTAACAAAATACCTTGGGCGAATACAATATTCTGTCCACAAATGTTAGTGAGGGTCAAACCCAGAAGATTTATGTCTTTTATTAATTCCTTATGAAGGGTGATTTGTCAACTTTTTTCTGATGTTACGGATTCCCATGACTTAACAATGTCGTGTTTATCCAATATTTGAATCACAAACTTCGGCATGACCAAATCAAAGAGACAATAATCTTCTTCATCAACTCAAAGTCGCGTTTGTTGATAATTGATTTTACAGTATTAAATTTGGACAATACAGTTATTAATTACCAGCGAATTTATTTCAAAAATAAAATCGCATACATTTATTCAAAATAATGTATTAATAACCCGTTGGGTATTTTAAAGGCAATTATGTAACTGAAACTGTGCCCAAAGTTTAAACAGAGAAATATTGATCTAATGTAATTATTTGGACACTTTGTCCGCCTTTAACATTGATCATTATCTCTCAGTGCTGAAAACTCCCACTGGAATATAGTACTTCCTCCGTCCCCTTTAATTCTTCCCGATAATTAGTGGGCGCGGAGATTAAGGAATCGCATTATTATAATATTATAGGGTGGGTATTCCCGCCTGTCACGCGGGTGACCCGGGTTCGATCCCCGGCAACGGCGCCAAATTTTGGTCGTGTCGTAAACGGCCAAAAATAAAATTTATAACCTTACTAATGTGTATAGCGAAAGTAAGGATCGTCTTCACAGGAAAGATGGTTGATTTACTTCTATATCAAACTCGATCGCTAATAATAATAATAATAATAATAATAATAATAATAATAATAATAATAATAATAATAATAATAATAATAATAACAATAATAGGGGGTTTTGGTTTTTCAAACGGAAATAAAACTAAGCAATTATAAAAGAAAATATATATATATTTTTTAAATAGATTAATATGGAAACGAAATTAAACTAAGAACAGACGAAGGAAAATATAAAAACTAACGGCCATAAAATAATAGTTGAAGTAATTTTTCTCCACCTTGATTTATAAAATCGATCATTGATTTCTAAATAACGTGTACACATAAGCATAATCGGTTATAGTTGTCGACGAACGCCTAACAACCAATCTCTTCTTAGTTTTTCGATAATTAAGAGACGCTCTATAATTATTTCCCTAATCGAAAAATAACCTCCGGGACGCCCTGCAAGGTTTAAAATTCCGACAGCATTAAAAACAAAAGAGACCCGATTATTGACTAACTCGATCGGACGACGCTCGCGCAGGAAACGACGCTGGTCCGTTAAATCAAATCGCGTAAACTACAATATAACTTACACTTACCTAAAGTAGAGAAGTTGAATATTGTTTGCTACTTATTAGAACATACAAACAATTACGGATTTGTTGTTCTAATTAGCGGTGGACTCACCTAGATTAATTAAACATTTGCAACTATTTAATCAAACTAAGTTCATCAACTAAAATAAATTCAAGCTTAAACGAATACCCACGCGTTCACGAATAAAAGCACAATAATCTCACAATAATATAAATCAAGGTTTTGATAATACTTCAACTATAATAAACTTAGCTACGAAACATAATAATCGAAATACGAAGATAAATAGATAGCAAGTCGCTTACAACCGTTTTGAATTTGCAGAATTTCGGCCCAAGCCCAACAAGGAATTCAGCCCAAGAGATTCTTTTATTAAGCTTCGTCCAAATTACACCAAGTTTTTTTTCTTTTTTTTTTTTACATCAAGTTCCATCCACACGTTCTCTCTTTCCTCAATTCCAGCGATTCACAAGCAGCTCCAACCTTCTTTGCTTCCAACGTCGCTGCCCTTCGTTGCTCCGATCTTCCGCGCGGTGTTGGTCCTCGATCTGGCGCGAACAGGTTCAATTGTCTGCTGTGGTTGGTCTGATTCGATTAGGGACAAGGCTGAAAAATCTGTGGGGTGATCGATGATAGAGCGAGTGCGATTGAGAGGTGGTGTTAGCTTCGTTGCTGTCTCGGTTGGTGTTGCAGCCCGTGGCTTCTCTCCTTTATTTCAACTCTCAGTTCGAACTCCTCGCAACCCTCTCTGTTCTGCCAGTGTGTGCGTGTATGTGGCCTTTCAACAGAGAGGTTTTCTTTTAATCGATTGATGATAGTAAGCTTTCTTGATCGATCTTTTGGATATTCGGGAGATATCTTAAATGGAGCAGCTCTGCCCCTTTTTAAAGAGCGTAGAAAATCTTCACTTGTTTTCTCAGCGACAAACCCGTAGACAACGCAGCCTGAAATCTTCCCATTTTTTTCCTCCTAGCGTGCGTGTGTTGTCTTGTGGTCGTTGAAAATGATGCCAGCACTGTTCTTTTTATCAGCAAGTTGTCTCCCTCCTTTTTTTCTTCATCGAGCTGATAAGACAATAATTTACATTAATTTTACACCCCATAAAAGCATGATTTTGCTCGTTATTTATCCGAGATGCTTCAAATATCATAGAATTAATTTATATTTTATATCTTGCAGATATCGGAGCAAAATGGATGAAAACAATAGTATTTGGACGTGGATATTTCGAGGAGAATACATCACCGAAAATCGAACGAATTAATGGATGACGGAGTTCAAGCAAAAAACCCAACCCAAACCTAATTGGGCAGGCTTGAAAGTGGGAATTGGGCCATGTTGGATACATTCGGCCCATTCTTGTATTAAAGCTTGTTGCAAGACTTTGGCAGAGGTGATTACACGCACAGACCTTTCAAACACATCAATTCCAAGCATTCGACACACGCGTGGCTCGAGGAAGAGAAAAACAAGAAACGAGATACACATCAAACTCAAGGGTTGAAAATCCACAAGCAGCCACCATCATACACATAGCTCAAGGCAGAATAAATTACCATCGACAAAATCTATTGTATGACTGTGGAAATACTGGGCTACTCAAGAAGAGTTGGAGTATTACGCGTGATAAAGCCGGCTCTTTGTCTCCGCTGCTAGTTTGGGAAAATCACATCAATTCCATCGTCTATAAAAGGGGAGAACACGAAGAAGTCGAGAGTTAGTTTTTCATCTTTCTATTTTATTTTATGTTAAGAACGTCACAGGGAGGAGCGTAAGCAGTTTAGAAGAGAGATAATGTTCTGTCAATTTTCATCTTTGTTATTTCGATTTCAGTAGTTGTTAAAAAACTGTCGGATTTCATCTTTGTTATTTGAGTTAATTGTGGTTTTCGTTCCTTGTGGAGAATTATCGGTTCCGTTTTCTTTCGGCTAAGCATTTACGATCACCTCTTGTGAAAGCTGAACTTAGAAAGTTTTATTTGGAGATTACGTCTGCCTTCTTTCACCACCGTCATCATATTGCTTACAAAGTGTTTGTCATATTCCCTAAGAGAAAATTAGTCCTTTTGTGTTTTCCATTTCAAGGTTTCTTTCCTTTTCTATCTTTGTTGCAATCTTAAGCTGCTTGTATTTGTTTCATATTCTGAGAGTTTGAGTGAGAGAGAAGAGATCGACTAGTAGAACAAGAGAGAAAAATACGTCCGCACGTTATTACCACTGTGATTGATATTCCCCTTTTCCTTTCGTGTTATAGTTTACTTATTATATTAAAGATTGAAAATCGATTAATTTAGCTATCTAAATCATTTACACGTTTGTTTTGATCACTAAGTTTATGTTATCACGTTTACGCGAGTAAAAATGAGTATTGAAGGAGAGTTGGGCCTTGTAGCGTTTGGAGATCAGCAAAACGGGTGAATTCGCACTGTCGTAAGTCTTATTTTCGATCTATTCAGTATGTTGTTAAATTTTAGTTGCGCTTTGATTAATATATTTAGCGACTATTATTTTATCATCGTTAGTTTCAATATTTTTTCTCGTTCACTATTGCATTAAAAAAAGAACTCATCAAACACCCCCCTTAAATATCATTATTAATATTGATATTATTATAATATTTATTACCATTATTATTTCTATTATTAATATTATTATTACTATTATTACTATTATCATTATATTTACCCTTAATATTATTATTATTATTATCATTACTATTATAATTATATAACCACTATTATTATCATTATTATCCTCCTTATTATTATTATTATTATTGTTATTATTATAATCGATCGAGCTTGAAATTAGAAGTAAATCAACCATTTTCCCTGTGGAGACGATCCCTACTGTCGCTATACTCGTGTTTAGTGAATAAAGGTGATTAATTTATTTTGGCCGTTTTCGACGCAACCAAATTTTGGCGCCGTTGCCGGGGAAGGTGGTGTCTATTGATTTACTTCTATTTTTAATTCGATTTTTTTGTTCTAGTTTATGCCCCGATCTTCTCGAACAGGTATATTAATATTCGATCCAGAAATCGAGAGGACCGCGAGGGCGAATCGAAAGGCAAAAAGACAAAAAAATCGACTGTATCAATTTCTAGCACGGAATCCGAACAAGAATCTTCTGCAAGCGACATGGAGGAAACCGAACAGCAGCTGCCAATCCGTCTTACGTTGAGGGATATGGCTACACCGGATGTTAATCAACGACCGCTTTGCATTGAATTTCCTATTCTTCAAACACCGTTCGAATTAAAATCAGGGCTAATTCATTTACTTCCTACTTTTCATGGTAACGCAGGCGAGGATCCGCACAAGCACTTGAAGGAGTTTCACATGGTTTGCTCAACCATGAAGCCAAACGGGGTCACAGAAGATCAGATTAGCCTTCGTGCATTTCCGTTCTCGCTGGCCGATCATGCAAAAGATTGGTTATACTACTTACCATCTGGTTCGATTACTACGTGGGCCGAGCTTAAAAAACAATTCCTAGCAAAATTTTTCCCTGCATCTCGTGCCGCAAATATTCGTAAGGAAATCTACGGGATTCGACAATGAACGGAGAAACTTTACACGAATATTGGGAGAGATTCAAGCGTTTATGCGCAAGCTGTCCAAGTCATCAAATTTCCGAGTTAGCGCTTATCCAATATTTTTACGAAGGCTTACTACCCATGGAGAGAAACATGATTGACGCAGCAAGTGGAGGAGCGCTGGTCGACAAAACGGCAAACGAGGCTCGTCGGCTTATCTCGAGCATGGCCACAAATGCGCAACAATTTGGAACACGTCAAGATGTAGGCCAGCAAAGGATGAACGAGGTAAGTGTTACTTCATTTGAGCAAAAATTAGATTCGCTAACGTCTCTTGTGGAAAAACTTGTGATTGGAAAAACGAGTCAGGTAAAAGCTTGTGGTATATGTCAATTTGCTGGACATGCAACAGCAAATTGTCCTTCACTTCAGTTTGATCCTAGCGAGCAAGCCAATACAATTGGAGGGTACACAGGACCATCTCAAAAACGCTATGATCCATACTCGAGTCAATACAATTCCGGGTGGCGTGACCACCCAAATCTGAGTTACGGAAATCGACCGCCAGGTTTCATGCAGCAAGCACCAAGGCCACCAAATCCTCCTCAACAAACTGCACCATCAAAGCCAGGTATGTCTTTGGAAGATATTGTTAAGGATTTAGCAACTAGTACTGCCATTTTTCAACAGGAAACCCGATCGAGCATTAACGAAACGCGCTCAAGCGTGCAAAATTTAGAAAGGCAAGTATCACAGTTGGCGACCCAAATGAGTCAAATACAGAATGAGAAGGGAAAATTACCAGCTCAAGTCGAAATAAATCCAACAGCAAATGTGAGTATGATGACTCTTCGAAATGGAAAAGAGATCGGGCAGCCAAGTCATGACGAAGCCCACGCGAAACTTTCAACTGATAATAAAAATAAGGGAAGCGGGAAGAAGGTAAGTAATAATTCGAATATTGATAAACCTAATATTGTTATTCCTCCACCTTTTCCTGGAAGGTTTGCTAAGGTGAAACAAGAAGAAGAAGAAAGAGTATAATGGATACCTTCAGCAAAGTCGAGATCAACATTCCACTTTTGGATGCTGTCAAGCAATTCCCACGCTACGCAAAATATTTAAAGGAAATGTGCTCGAACAAAAGGAAACACAAACCTGAAGGAAAAATCATAGTAAGTGAAAATGTTTCCTCTGCGCTTCAACGAAAACTTCCCCAAAAATGTAATGACCCAGGTATGTTTGCTATCTCGGTTACTATAGGGACGAGAAAAATAAATAATGCCATGTTAGATTTAGGAGCGTCAATCAATGTTATGCCGTTATCTTTATTCAATGAGATGAGTATGGGACCTCTAAAGTGCACTGATATATGCCTTCAATTAGCAAATAGGTCCATTATTTATCCCGAGGGATTAGTTGAAGATGTTCTAGTAAAATGTGGTGAATTTATTTTTCCCGCCGATTTCTACATTGTTGACATGGGTGATGGACATGCGTTTGATTCTGCTGTTATTTTATTAGGTCGATCATTCATGAAAACGGCTAAAACTAAGATAGACGTTGATTCAGGAACCCTTACTTTTGAGTTTGATGGTAAAAAGCTTACTATGAATGTACTTGATGCTATGAAATATCCTGATAAACCAGAATCTATTAGCATGATTAATGCATTTGTTCGAGATGATTTTGAGCGCAATTTCACTAACGACACACTCGACTATGTGATTAAGAATAGTAAAACAGAAAAAGATTTGCATTTTGAAGCGGACAAAGATATCAGAAATGCGATCCTGACATTACACGCACTTTCGGAAGATCACGACCAATCAGCTCTTAAATATTTGTTGTCGAAGGAGTTAAAACCGCACTTAATACGATGGATTTTGTTGTTTCAAGAGTTTGATTGGGAGAGCAAGGATCGCAAAGGCGTAGACAACTCCTTGGCGGACCGTTTGAGCCGTTTGATTCGTGATGAAAAACCACTACCGATTTCTGAAACGTTGCCAGATGAGCAAGTATTTCACCTTCAAGAGGTCAAGCTGAGCTTGTCCACTTATAAATGAACTCGAGGAAAGGAGATTACGTCTAGCCAAAGACGTTAAAGAAAAGCGATCATTGGGAGGCAACCCAACATTATCCTATTTTATTTTGTTATTGCAATATTTCTATCTTATCTTTGTTTTAAATGATGATTAAGCAGGTTTTCTCTCAGCTCAGTATTCTACAAGATCTCACTAGGCTCTGGAACAAATATCATCTCGCTTGGAATTCCTCTACGACTCCATCACTTTCAGGGAAGTTTTATTTTTCAGTATCATTTTAGCACTTCTTCACATCTACTCTGAAAAATTAGGGTTCTTTAGATTTTAGCTACTATTTTCATTAGAGTTCTACATTGAGGACAATGCAGAGTTTAGGTGTGGGGGAGGTTTCTCATGTTAGTTGATGAACACATATCTTGTCTCGAGCAAACCGATATGCGTTAATTAGAACATGAGATAAACAATTAGGAATAACTATTTGGTATTAGGATGATTATTCTTTTTCTTCAGTTGATTTGAGACCTGAATGCGCAAGAGTCGACACAAAGCTTACTTAAATATGTGAGATTTGAGCCTTTAAAAAAAAAGCGTATTTATCTTGATACTCAGATTTTTTTACGAGAGCGTCACACTCACATATGTTACGAATATTCTAGAACTTGCTTTATTATACATGTTGATATCATTGGCGGCTTTTTATGTACAAAAGTGATTAAGGCACTTAGGATTAAGCCATTGGCCTCACATTGATCCTACCTTCAAGATCTTCCACTTAGTGAGCTACCTTGAGCCTTAGCCTTATTTTTCTTATTGAATTTAAGTCACTATATTTACCCAGATATATCCTTTTGGCTTTCTTTTCAACCCATTGTCGGATTGGGTGAGTTATTAATTGCTTAGATTCCACGAATTCGAGATTGATAATAAACTAATGAGTCCATATATGTAATATTAGGCGTCTTATAGTTATAGCGGAAAAAAAAATCATCATCCGAAAAAAAAAATATATGTATATATATATTCGAGAAAAAAAAGAGCGAATACGAGAAAAAAAAAACAAGAAAAAAAATATGTATTCGAAAAAAAAAAAAAAAGAAGAAAAAAAATCATAAAAAATATATGTACTAGTTAGTTTTGTCGATATTGGGAAGCTTTGAGTTGTCCTGAAAATGAAATCGTAGCATGTTAGTATGATCAGAGTAATTCTTGAATTAGTCGTACGTCATGGTAAAGTCGTGGGATTTAGCGATTAAATAATCATTTGGTTCGACAATTTTAACCTACTTCCCCAAAATTATCCTACCTAATCCCTAAGCACCATTACAACCCAATGAAAGACCTTCTTGAATTGTACACTTAAGTCGTCACGTGAATACAATGTGATATGTTTGCAAGCATATGGTAATATCGTTTCATAGTGTTGATTTGAGCGTCTACACACGTAACCCATAAACACTTCGAGCGCATTGAGGGAATCCATGTGAGAGTTGTTGATTTTTGTGGCGTTCAGGCTTTACTGAGATTGTCGAAAATTGATATGATTGTCTAGTGCTAAATATTATGAATAATTGCTATCTCTAGGGCAAATTAATGTATGTTGGTAAACTCGTGATTAGATTGTTTTATCTTATAAATGCTTGAGGACACGCATTGTTTAAGTGTGGGGGAATTTGATAAGACAATAATTTACATTAATTTTACACCCCATAAAAGCATGATTTTGCTCGTTATTTATCCGAGATGCTTCAAATATCATAGAATTAATTTATATTTTATATCTTGCAGATATCGGAGCAAAATGGATGAAAACAATAGTATTTGGACGTGGATATTTCGAGGAGAATACATCACCGAAAATCGAACGAATTAATGGATGACGGAGTTCAAGCAAAAAGCCCAACCCAAACCTAATTGGGCAGGCTTGAAAGTGGGAATTGGGCCATGTTGGATACATTCGGCCCATTCTTGTATTAAAGCTTGTTGCAAGACTTTGGCAGAGGTGATTACACGCACAGACCTTTCAAACACATCAATTCCAAGCATTCGACACACGCGTGGCTCGAGGAAGAGAAAAACAAGAAACGAGATACACATCAAACTCAAGGGTTGAAAATCCACAAGCAGCCACCATCATACACATAGCTCAAGGCAGAATAAATTACCATCGACAAAATCTATTGTATGACTGTGGAAATACTGGGCTACTCAAGAAGAGTTGGAGTATTACGCGTGATAAAGCCGCCTCTTTGTCTCCGCTGCTAGTTTGGGAAAATCACATCAATTCCATCGTCTATAAAAGGGGAGAACACGAAGAAGTCGAGAGTTAGTTTTTCATCTTTCTATTTTATTTTATGTTAAGAACGTCACAGGGAGGAGCGTAAGCAGTTTAGAAGAGAGATAATGTTCTGTCAATTTTCATCTTTGTTATTTCGATTTCAGTAGTTGTTAAAAAACTGTCGGATTTCATCTTTGTTATTTGAGTTAATTGTGGTTTTCGTTCCTTGTGGAGAATTATCGGTTCCGTTTTCTTTCGGCTAAGCATTTACGATCACCTCTTGTGAAAGCTGAACTTTTATTTGGAGATTACGTCTGCCTTCTTTCACCACCGTCATCATATTGCTTACAAAGTGTTTGTCATATTCCCTAAGAGAAAATTAGTCCTTTTGTGTTTTCCATTTCAAGGTTTCTTTCCTTTTCTATCTTTGTTGCAATCTTAAGCTGCTTGTATTTGTTTCATATTCTGAGAGTTTGAGTGAGAGAGAAGAGATCGACTAGTAGAACAAGAGAGAAAAATACGTCCGCACGTTATTACCACTGTGATTGATATTCCCCTTTTCCTTTCGTGTTATAGTTTACTTATTATATTAAAGATTGAAAATCGATTAAGTTAGCTATCTAAATCATTTACACGTTTGTTTTGATCACTAAGTTTATGTTATCATGTTTACGCGAGTAAAAATGAGTATTGAAGGAGAGTTGGGCCTTGTAGCGTTTGGAGATCAGCAAAACGGGTGAATTCGCACTGTCGTAAGTCTTATTTTCGATCTATTCAGTATGTTGTTAAATTTTAGTTGCGCTTTGATTAATATATTTAGCGACTATTATTTTATCATCGTTAGTTTCAATATTTTTTCTCGTTCACTATTGCATTAAAAAAAGAACTCATCAAACACCCCCCTTAAATATCATTATTAATATTGATATTATTATTATAATATTTATTACCATTATTATTTCTATTATTAATATTATTATTACTATTATTACTATTATCATTATATTTACCCTTAATATATTATTATTATTATTATCATTACTATTATAATTATATAACCACTATTATTATCATTATTATCCTCCTTATTATTATTATTATTATTATTATTATTATTATTATTATTATTATTATTATTGTTATTATTATTATTATAATCGATCGAGCTTGAAATTAGAAGTAAATCAACCATTTTCCCTATGGAGACGATCCCTACTGTCGCTATACTCGTGTTTAGTGAATAAAGGTGATTAATTTATTTTTGGCCGTTTTCGACGCAACCACGAGCCATGTGCGTTATGATGTGAGAATGCAAACTGCGTTGATTGGATGATTGTTGCTTTTGTTTTCATCTCTTGCCCTTTATCGTGATTTGCTTCTTTGAGTTGCCAGCTTTGATTTTTAATTGATCGCAGCTGTACGTATTGGCTATCAGATATCATCATTTCCCAGCTCATGTAGGCTCCATCGCTCCTTTTGGTTGGGTTTGAAATAATTTGGGCTTCCTTCGTTACAAATGGCTTCAATCATTCTTATTAACCCAAATATTAAATAAAATGATAATTGGCATAATATATGATAAAATTCGAAGTAGAACAAGCTTAATTATTGCCTTAATTATTATACTATCAGTCCCCTTTAATTCTTCCCGATAATTAGTGGGCGCGGAGATTAAGAAATCACATTACTTTAATATTATAGTACACCTTTTGAGGTATGGAGAGAGAAAAGTTATTAGTAGACACGCAGATCAAGAAGACTTTTTTTTTTATATTAATGGTGTAATTAGTTTAATTAGTGGGATAATTTTTTACGAAAAATGGAAATGGAAAGAATTATGTGGGACGTCTGAAATAGAAAGATGGGAGGAAATAAGTGGGACTGAGGTAGTACATTCTAAACTCATTAGTGAGTACCATCTCATCTTATCTAGAAATCCAGTGCGTTGTTCAAGAATAATTAGTTTCAAAAACATATTATTCTAAATAGAAGGCCCTTAAACTCAAAGTTTAGGTAAGCGTTAATTCCAATGCCCCGGCCTTGGAAATACTTGTCCAACCCAATTGGACCCTTCTAATACGTTCTTTTATTCTATATGCGTATTAGACCGTCAGGCTTAATGAATATCAAATATTGAGCTATCCAAGATTGCTCCTTCTATAGCCCATTTTATAGAGTAAAACTTTATGTCAACTTATACCGCAATGGCTAGCTGCAAATTATTACTAAACGATCCATTTTACGAGATTATACATTTTCGAAAAATCCATATTAGGACCATCCTTAGATTTGGATCAAATCCATAATGTTCAGTCCCACCGAACAATAAAGCAGTATACATTTGTAATGGGTTTGTCGATCTTGATAGAAAGAAATATAATGCAAAAGACATAAGAATTATCGGGTTGAACGTATTATTCATCAGGAACTGATGAGGACTTTTTCACTTGGCCTGATTCCACTATTTTTATTCAAAAACTCATTCTCCCGATAGAGATTTCGGAAACCTCGTTGATGGTTTCATAATGGGGTTGAGGTCCCCGCTCCGCAGAAGTAAGCCTCAACCTAACAATTTGTTGGCCCATTAATCGGACGGCGCCGTGCCCCACACGAACCCATAGATGGCCCCGTGTCCCACACGAGCCCATCTTATGAGTGTTTCCACAAATTTGTCTCCGGTCAGGAACCCTCACCCTAACAGGAATAATTGGGAAATAACCAGTCTAAGTGCGACCTATCAACGTCTGACTCAATCCTAACATTTAGAAATTCCCGCCCGTAGGAGAACACTTTATAAGGCGTGAATATGTTTCGGAGAGCGGCGTTTTGACAGTCACCTGAAATATCCACGACATAAGCGAAATGTTTGGCGCCGATAACTCGGAACAAACCGCACAAAGACCCAAGTCGTTTCAATAACGAGCTTGACTTTATATGTCTCAACGCACCCGGACCAACTACGACAAGAGCGGGATGATTGGCACCGATAACTCGGAACAAACCGCACACGACACTCAAGCGCAATGGTTTCGAGCTTGATAGAAGACAGGAACCAAGTCTCTTTACTCACTTAATATTTTGTCCAACCGGAAGAATACGTCTCACATGCAAGCACATAATTAATGCACGTTACGTCAAACAAACATGCACGAAATCGCGGTAAACCTAGTTTGCCTACAAGACGATCAGCGGGGACTATTTCTACTCTACTACATTTATTTTACAATAAATACATCTCTTCAGGGTAACGCCTTGTCTTCGAGCAACCTCCAAGTCCTCGAACGACTTTCCTTTGTATCCCCCCTCGTACTTGTACGGCTACCATACTTAAACTAATTTTCTAAAAATTTATAAATTACAAAACGAGGGGAATGAGCTGTTCCGGACAACCCGTATATTATCAAATAAAATACAAACCGGGGGGGGGGGGGCTTGTCACCCTTAACATATCACACGGAAATAGATTCTAAGTCCACGCTGACGCCTTTTAACGTATCATACATACACAACATAAGCACGCATGCGACAACAAACGTTCCAAGAAACCGAAACGAAATTTGAGCTTGTATTGGGCCAAGCCCATTAGGGTTACTTAACTTGGCCTAATCTAGTTAAGCCCATCATACTATATTTTGAGCCAAACATAATAGATCCATCATGGAACGAATTGGGCCATATTCATATCAGCCCATCGAGGTTGCTAAAATCCTAGGAGCCCAAAAATTAACTGCCGGCCCTCATCGCTACTCCACCGAAGTCGGACTTCGCCGCCATCACCGAAATTAAACCGGATCTGTTGAACATCACGGTCCCGATAAAAGTAATACGTAATATAACGCACGACAAGGGTCAGTCGCTCGTTTTTGAGCTTTCGGCGACCCTCAAACTCAAATCGGATGACGTTGGCATCGAGGCTTTGCCCTGAGCTAACGAGCCTCACTATTCTCGTATTAGGTATCCGCTGAAAATTTTCATTCAAACCACGTCTAACGCGTTTTACGTGGATCTACTAAAGACCACTAGATCTTTGCTACCTACACAAAGTACACCCTATAACTCAGCGTGAAGTTATAATCCGCAAGGAGACACCTCTACGGTTTCTTAATACGACGCTGCAATACGCCGTACCGCTCGCAACGAGACGGTGTTCCGACCATGCGAGCGCTCGGTTTGCAAACTCAAACCGATAGCGACTCATGCTATGACGCTCGAGCAACTCGGTGATTTGCACAATCGAGATCATTTCGGGTTTGTTTATGTCATTTCTTAAAACCAAGCATGGCTCTGATACCACTGTTGGAGAACCCCGGATGTCCCGAGATCGAATCCCGGGTGCAGCGGAAGTTTAAAATTTTTCACGGATTCCCCGTAAGGAGCCCCAGATCGCTTGGTTATATAAAAAAATATGCATGACACGCAATAAGGGTTTTTCGAAGCTAACCTCGTAGCGAAGATCCCATCTCTCGCTTTGCTGTTCCGGTTGTCGTAGTCCGTTCTAAGCAATGCCGTGACCTCTCCAAGCTCCAATGCCTTGGCAAGATCGTCACACCGATCCCGGGACGTATCCAAATTCCACCTCCTCCCTAGGATGGCTACAGAGGAGGGGAAGATATTTTAGAAGAGATGTGTTTAGTGTGTGTGTGATTTCTAAAACTCACAAACACTTAGGTTTTTCTCAAATATCAACCTAAATGCTCTCACCACTCTCTTGGATTGAAGTTATGTACGAAATTATTCAAAGTAATAAAGATTAAATCAACTTTCACCCTTTGAAATTGACTTTAATCATAATTAATCCAAATCATATCATGTATGACTCATACCTTGTTAGTTTCCTTTGTATTAAATCATCTAATGACTAGGCTTTGTCCCACAACTCTAACAAAAGAACAAGGAACAAATTTGGATTTGATTTGGACAAGTTTTGACCAAAAACTGTCGGTTCACGACCTCTCGCAAAGGCCTTCACGGCCGTGACGAACTTAGCCAAGTTTCTGCCTGTCATCACGGCCCAATTCACGGCCGTGAACAAGTCCCTGACGACCTTCACGACCTGGGACATGATGGTCACGGCCGTGACCAAGTCGGGGCCAAAAACATGGCCTCTGTCAACCTTCACGGCCTCTTGCACAAGGTGTCACGGCCGTGACACATTCGACAGCTTTACGACAGTTTCGTAGATCTCTTAGATCGAGGGGTAAACGATGTCCGATGGGCCTGGAATTTTAACCACAGAAACAAGACTCACCAATCTTGATTCTGACCAAAGGGATTCTCTATCCGAGGTCTAGATTGGGAGATACGCATTTCTGAATCCGTTGCTACTTGAGGCAGGCTTCATAACCGTGACGAGCCTTGCTCGTGGTTGTGAACCCTATGCTCTATTCTTAATTATTTCATTTCGGGAATCTAATCCCATGTAAATATAGTTTCTAAACTTATATTTAACATTTTATTAACGACTCCAAGCCCGTTAAATAAATATACATCTCATTTTATCAGATACTGTCTTGGTGATCCTTTTTAAGCCCGACTCTCTTGGTTCGTCTCAACCCGGCAAGGGAGGAATCCAAGAATTCGGTAAGCGTCTAGCCAATCCCACGGTACCGAATAGATCCCGTGTTGAGTACGATCTTCGTATTTTACGAACCGACTATAGATCGTTGTATTACGTATAGACCCTTCACATATGTCCCGATCGAGTGAGAGCCATGATAATGTCAAACTCACTAACCCGACGCTATGATTAATCCGTGATGACGAAATTACTAAACTACACTCCACGTCCCATGTGAGTTAGTTTTTATACTTTGCAAAGATTCCGTAATTCCTCGTCCACGAATATGCATAGGACATATACCTCGATTACTTGCGAGGTTGTGAATCTCTCACGACTGTCAATGCCCAGCAGTTGCACTTCGTTGTCAAGACCTCATGTCCCCGCTGACCCATGTTCAACCTCGAACAAGGCGGGCCTAGCAAACTAGTGACAAGTCAGGACCCCAAGCCAACTCTGTCAATGACCCTTCGGTCTAAGGTCCACGCACACTACTATAGTCAATCAACCGATCATTGACACTGCGAGTAATTAGCCATGTGATCGTCGATTACGAGTCGTATCCAAATATAAGATAATCCCCGATTCAACTCATATCAATGTTATGACCTCCAGCTTTCCAAGTGAACGGTTGGCACAACCACTTTAGAGGCGTCAATAAATAAGTCATGATTGACATTCAGTCACCCTACTGAAGTCTAAGACTTATGGACTAATTTAATATCCGAGAATAATAGCTCACCGGTGCCCCCTCTCTCATCCCATGAGAATCGGTGACTAAACTCGTATATATGGGTAGGTAAGACTGGATGCCTACTAAGACTGGATAGGTAAATAAATAATATGCCTTTTGTAAATTTCATAAATAAATATTTGAGTACAATATCCAAATATTAAAGTGTGAATAATAAATTCATGTCTATACCCTATTCATTACATCCTCGAATGGCATTCCGAGGGCATATCCCCAACAGAACCTGACAAATTCCTTCGACGAAGACGAATCTGGCTCTGAGAAGAAGAAGATTGGAGAAGACTGACCTGAGTATCCACTATTTCTGTCACGCCAACCCTCTGAAGTCTGGCTATCGTGCAATTGAATGGATAATCTCAAGGAGCCCGAACGCATTGACAGAAAACACACTCCACGCCTACTTTATTATTGAACCAGATAAGCTTCTTTGAGGCCGTACCAAACAACTTCCTTCGAAGATGACGAATCTGACCCCGAGAAGTAGAGTAATCATGACCACCAATCAACTCCATTGTCTTGTCCCGACAACGCGATCTTCTTGCCAAAGGCCCCATTTTGACCCATCGCATGACGATCTCCCCAGCTCGATCTTGAAAGGGAGTGGTACGTAAGCAAAATGGGAGCAACACCACAACTAAAGTGCAAGATAGATAAGAAAATGCTAAATCTCAAGCGCCGTCAGAGAATCAAGCAAAGACCAAGTGGATGACTAGATGCTGTGTCAAAGGATTGAATTTACATATGGCCAAATGAGAAATTTCCTATTTGCTCTCATTGTATTCCGAACGATCTATCGCAACGCGAGTATGAGGCCAAGAATCACTTAGTTAAGACAAGCAATTGATGTGCCACTCGCTCGAAAAGCAATCCGTAGAAGAAAAAATAAGAAGGCTAGAATCCTCACTTTTATAAGGTTTTCTTTGTGTCGAATGGAACAAACTAGTGACCTTTAGAAATTTCTATCCCTAGACGCACTAAATAACACCTTATTGTCATTTCTAACAACACACTTATTGACGTACAGTTCCCCAATGATTTTGATTCATTCTGCTGGGGAAAGTCCGCTATTTTGCTGCCCCTCCGCATTTCGCTGTTGTACAGTTCTTGTCTTGAGTAGATTATTGATGTACTAGCTCCGTGAGTTGGAGGATAGCGGTATCACGATTATCTGCCGGGCTTGCGGGTTCCTTACCGCATTCCGAACCACCACTGCTTTCAGCTCTTGTTCTACCCATTTTATTTCTACCATGATAGTCCCTACGGCCAATAAATTATGCAACACAAACAAGATTTCATAGTATTAAAAACTTACTAGCAAGATCGCTTCCGTACTTTTGAGTGTGTGTACATGAACAGTCTACAGAACCTTCAAAGCTCTAATACCACTTGTGGCGCCCCGCCATCCAACTTATTATTTCTAACCCTAACTTACGTGGCTAATATTAATATAAAGTAGTACGCAAAATCGTGGGTAAACTGTTTCCTTTTATATAAAGGAATTCGTTCTGTACATATCAAAATAAACTTCCAACCTAATTACATGTTTCCTATTTTCCCCAAAAGAAATACTAACTTCCGCCCACAAGTCGCATTCATGTACATATCACCCTCAAAAGTCGCTGAAAGCTTCAAAAGATAGCCTTGCCGTCATAAGCGGTCACATACCGTGGTCGCGTGCACCTACAACACATAAAAACATGGGATGAGCTATAAAGCTCAGTAAGTAGGAATGATACATGCCGTGCACGTATAACATTAGCAAAGGCATCCGCGCCAATGCATTAAGACCTTAGCAGGATGAAACGCAATCTCATATCTCTCAGGGCCCTCGACTAACTTACTATGCACCATTTTCAGAGCTCAAATCCAATAAGGATAAACGGTCCAGCAATCCACAAAAGGTGATAAACCAAAAAGTACGAGTCACACATTTCGCACTGGGATGTATGACGGTCCGCCATTCAGCCCAATGTGTACTTCCTGTTCCACGGACGCTAACACTTGTAGCCCACTCATCGCCAACACCAGAGATACCCTCGGTGTCGCTCCCACCCTCGGATCTCCTCCTCCAGGTCGCACCTACCGCAATTCAGGGCATCTGCCCAAGTAATAAATATATATCCGACGATGTACCGGGTCATCATGGTGTCATAGAAGCGGTCGTCACTCAATTGTGAGTCGATATCAGATACCTATATCGGCAAATATCCATCGCTTTCAAGCGACAATATACCATGCATACACTCGTCTCACAATTCTCATGCATGTCGTGTATGCATGTGTTTATGCTCATGTGAATAGTATCAAAATTCATGTCATGTCATCATATATAGCAAATAATTAACGTAATATCATATAAGCAGATAGCCACGTATTTTCATGCTCGTACAATTAATTTATGTGTCGTAGTTGAAATTCCCACTTACCTGTCGTCCATGCTTATGTATCTTACTGTCTTGGAAAGCCTTCACTTTCAATCCTTAGACAGAATGTTATAATATCAGTGCCATATTGAAATTAGATAACTAGACTGGAATAATTTGATTCGACTACACTAATTTACTAAGGCCCTTAATTGTTCATTTCTAATCCAGGTTAAGTCGGGGTTAGGATCATCTAAACTTTGTCTGATCATTTACAATTCACGTACTAAATTTCAATCGAACCCTAATATGGCCTTATGAAGAATAGCCCGATCCTAAGATTAATTGGTTTCATTCGATCAATCTTGCACTTAACTAGGTTTCGCCCGATTGCATATGCTTGATGGTTTCGCCCGATTTGAAAGTGCTCACAAGCCACAATCGCCCGATGGCTCAACATGTTGAATCGCCCGATTTGTATCTTGCATGGAACTCACTTTCGTCACTTCATCCTTTCGTCCGATTTATCATGTGTTAAAATGAGTTTCGCCCGATTTGTGTCATGTACTGAATGGTTTCGCCGTGTTTTTGTTTCGCCCGATTGGAAGTATTTTGAGGACTAAAATTGTCGAGATTTATCTCCTTTGAGTCGCCCAATTGTAACTCTTTAAAACTCTCACATTCGGCCGATTCTTCATGTATGAGGGTTTAGTTTCGCGTTGTCCTTTCTTATTCACCCAATCGCCCGATTTGATCACATATGGGGCTGGTTTCGTCGAGATCTTCATAGGTAATCGCCCGATTCCATGCATAAAAACTTTTGTTTCCGATAACTATTTAAATCATAGGTCATGATGGGATAAAACCTAGTTTCGGTCGATTTGTCATACCCTACTTTCCCAATTCGTGGAATCTTAACACTTCTCATGATCGTTTGATTTGTTGATGTGCCTTACTACATTCGATCAAAGGTTCTAACTCTAATTGTTTAGGTTGTTTTCGTTTTCCTTAAATCTGATTTCTGCCCCTTAAAATTTTTTTCTAGACGCATCATACTCAACCTAATCCACTGTGTTAACATATCTTACACTGAAAACCCTAAAACCCATAGTTAACCTCACTCGTGATTCTTCTTCTGGAAATACCCTAAGAGTGTGTTTGGTTGGGGGTATTAGGGGGATTAGGGAGTATAGGATTTACTAAAGTAATGTTTCGTTGAAGGGTGTATTTAAAGGTGAGATTTAATTAATACCCCCTTAATACCCCTTATTAGGTATTAATTAAAGGAGTCATCACCCCCTCCCTTTATTTAATCCCATCTTATTATTAATTATTTTTATTTCAAATTTTATTACTTTTATTTTTTTTCCTTTCTAATCCCTACCACTCTCCCTCTCCCCCGTCTCCCACTTTTATTTCAAATTTGTAATGGTATTAAATCCATATACCAAACATGTCATACATCATTACTTAATCTCACCAGCCAAACATTCCCAAAAATTCATACCCTTCATTATATAAACAAACTTAAACTAATACCATCTAAACTCATCCCTCCACCCAAACGGGCCCTAAACCTTGAAACTAGTACACCTTAATTCTCCCTTTTATTCTTTTGTCACGTGAAATGTTAGAAATAAATGTCTACAATTAATTGAGAAGTTATGAGTAGAACTGTTACCTTTCTAAGCTTGAATCCGATTGCAGTTATGTAAGTTCTTGTACTTTCTTCTTTCAAGAGGTGTCGAAGGTTTCTTAGGTTATGGGTTACTAATCTCTTTTTCTTCTTATCTCGTATGTTGTTGGCCCAACCACTCAAGTGATCTCACTCATTTACTTTGATAATACTTATCCCATTTTCATGGAATAGCCATTATAATATTATTAGCTCCATTCCCTTATGGCTAAGTAGCGACTCTTTTCATGTAATAATTATGTAGGCTTCTTTTAGTCTTGCTAAGTTTTTAATTATGGCCCACATTCGATTGTTCTAATTACACGAAGATTTATTTTCCTTGACTAATTTTTGGGCTCTACTTATACTTTATGCAACGTAAGGCCCTTAAGATTTGGTCTACTTTTAAGTCAGTTCTATTACTCGATCTACTCCAATTCGTTCTATCTTTTGAAAATCTCTCAAGTTTCCATGCTTCTAATTAAATCGATCAACACATAGGCACATATGAAACTGTAAAACCGTTGCATGAAATCATTTAGGCACATAATATGTATGCAAATTTAAGTTCAACTTACTCGCGGGACCCAGGTATTATAACTAGCCCAAATTTCATTTCGGTTTGTTTGAGCGTTTTGTTGTCGTGAAAGTGTTTATGTTGTATGCATGTACGTATGACGCGTATTAAGACATTGGCGTGGACTCACCTACAAAAAACACTGAAACTACCGACTGCATTTTGTAGTCGGCAAAACGGCAATGTAGTCGGTACGTGGACCTACCGACTAACTTACGGACTACAAATTGTAGTCGGTAATTCTCCTGTCGGTAAAGGTTTGTAGTCGGTAAGTAGTCGGAAACGCCGACTACTTACCGACTACAAAGTCGTAGTCGGTAGGTTCCGACTATTTTCCAACTACAAAATCAGTCGGTAATAGCGACTACCTACCGACTACACATTGTAGTCGGTACTGCGGACTACAGCCTGTAGTCGGTAGCTAGCGACTAATACCGACTACAATTGTAGTCGGTAAATGCGCAATTAATTTTTTTATTGATTATTATAGTACTGACTACGTTTGTAGTCGGTAAATGCAAGTAAATTTTCTTTTAATTAAAATTTTTCTTAATTAATAAAATATCGAATTCAATTAATTTTTTTACTTTTAAATTAGTAAAATAAATAAACATTTAGTAGCCAAGAATATTAATATTGACGTCCACAAACAACATCGTCTACATAAAAACGAGGTGTCAAAACGACAAAAGCTGGTTCGAAAAATAAAACTACTAAAAACCTAAGTAGAAACATTTAGGCTCTATTTTCGGGTGATATGTCAAGGGTGACAACGTCCCCCTGGTTTGTATTTTATTCGTTATTATACGGGTTGTCTGGGTCAGCTGATCCCCCTGTTTTGTATTTTTATAAATTTATAGAATATTAGTTTTAAGTAAGATGGCCGTACGAGTACGAGACGGGTCCACGAGAAGGCAATTCGAAGACTCGGATGTTGTTCGAGAACATAAACATAGTGTGAAGCCGAAGAGAAGAGATGTAAAATTTATTGTAGTAGAGTAGAAATAGTCCACGCAGACGGTCTTATAGGCAAACTACGTTTACCGCAAAACTTGCATGTTTGTTTGACATTACGTGCGTGTTAAGTGCTTACATGTGTGTGAGACGTACTCTCCCGGCTGGACAAAGTACTAAATGGGTAAAAGGACGGGGTTCCTGTCTTCTATCAAGCTCGAAACCATTGCGGCTTGAGTGTCGTGTACGGTTTGTTCCGAGTTATCGGCGCCAATCATCTCGCTCTTGTCGTAGGTGGTCCGGGTGCATTAACACAATAAAGTCAAGCTCCTTATTGAAACGACTTGGGTGTATGTGTGGTTTGTTCCGAGTTATTGACGCCAAACATTTCACTCTCGACGTGGATATTTTGGGTCGCTGTCTAAACACCGCTCTCCGAAACATATTCACGCTTATAAAGATCCTACAGGCGGGAATTTCTAAATGTTAGGATTGAGCCAGACGTTGATAGGTTACACTTAGATGGTTATTTCCTAATTACTCCTGTTTGGCGAGGGTTCCTGACCAGAGACAAAATTGCTCATGAGAAGGACTCGTGTGGGACCCAAGTTCATCTATGGGTTCGTGTTGGACACGGCGCCATCCGAGTAATGGGCCAACAAACTGTTAGGTTGAGACTTATTTCTGTGGAGCGGGGAAATCAACTCCACTATGAAACCATCAACGAGGTTTCCGAAATCTCTATCGAGAAAATGAGATTTTGAGAAAAAATAATAGTGGGAGTCAAGCCAAATTATTAAAGTTCTTAGTTGTGATTGTAGAATAATACGTTGACCCCTTCAATGCTTTATTTTCTGCAGATTGTTTTCTTTCTTGTTTGTATACAAAATAACATCACCATTCAATTTACTGATCACGCAAAATTATTTGGAGGGTCCAAACCTTGCGGACTGGCTCCGTAACTTAAGGATAGTCCTCACTTTGGAGCACCTAGAGTATGTCCTTAAGGGACCCATACCACTTGAACCCCAAGAGGGTGCGAGTAATGATAACAGGGAATATTATGCCAAATGGATGGCTGATAGTGCCCGTGTCAAGGCTTATATGTTAGCTGGGATGAATAATGATCTACAGCATTAGCATGAGGATATGCAAATGCGTGAGATATTGATTCATCTGAAGGAGTTGTACGGCGAGCAGTCGAGATCGTATCGATACCGTGCTGCTGACAACCTCTTTCATATCAAGATACCTGAGGTCGCAGAAGTCATGGCACATGTGCGTAAACTCATTGGGTACATCGAGGAACTGGGTTCTCTCGGTTATCCCGTTTACAACGAGCTTCAGATTGACCTGATCCTTCAGTCACTCCCAGCTTCATTTGCTCAATTTATTATAAACTATAATCTGAGCGATAGGCGATTTTCGCTTCCTAAACTCATGAACATGCTGGTTCAGACTCGGCTTGAGCTAAATAAAGAAAAAGGAAAAGAGGTTGCGCTCGTTGCGACTACAAGGTCTAAGAGATCTAAGTCGAACAAGTCCAAGCCCAAGCCTAATAAACCAAAATGAGGGATTAAGAAAAAGGGCAAGGCCAAAATGAACGTGCCTAAAATTCCGAAGGCGACTGATCGGTCCCTTCACTGCCAAGAGTTGGGCCATTGAAAAAGGGACTGCCCCAAGCTTCGAGCTTCTGGGGCTTTAGGTAAAGTTTCAGAAACTTACTGTTCATTTACTGTATTTTCCACTTTGTCGATTCTTGACTCGGAAGCTATTGTTCACATATGTGTTTTGAATCAGGGTCTGGAACGAAGTAGGAAGCTGGCGAAATGAGAAGTCTTGATCAACGTTGGTAGTGGACATTGTGTGCCTGCTAGTCATGTTGGATCGAAGACTCTTGTATTAAGTTATGGACATGTATTATATCTATCTAATGTACTTGTATTGCCCAAGGGGCTGAATAATATTATTTTTATTCCCGCTTTGAGTAAGAACGATTCAATAATAATATTTGTGAGATTTATTTTGGCGATAAATGCATCGGAAATGCAACGTTATATAAATGGTTTATATTACGTTAACGTCCAAGAACATGCGAAAATAGTTACCGACAAATGTAACTTTGAGTTAAACAAAAGATATATGTGGCATCTTAGACTCGATCATGCCGGAGTTCGGAAGATTCAAGAGTTGGAGAAACATGGCATTATTAAGTCGATGGATCAGATTCCTATTTATGTGCGAGTCTTGTATCATCGGAAAAATGACTAAGTCTCCCTTCAAAAGGACTTTTCAAAGAGCCACTAATATTTTGGATTTGATCCATACAGACATTTGTGGACCGTTTAGTGTAGCGGCCCGAGGTAATTTCCACTGTTTCGTAACTTTCACTGATTATCACTCTCGCTACGGCTTGGTATATCTGTTGAAGCACAAGTCTGAAATGCTTGAAAAGTTCAAGGAATTCAAGACTTCAGTGGAAAATCAAACTGGGAGACAAATTAAAGTCGTACGATCAGATCGAGGTGGCGAGTATATGAGTCTCGAGTTCGACGATTTCTTGAAAAAAAATGGAATCATTTTACAATTTACACCACCCGGGACACCACATTTAAATGGTGTTGCCGAATGCAGAAGTCGGACATTATTAGATAAAGTTCGATCTACTCTAAGCTATAAAGATCTTCACATATCGTTATGGGAATATGCTTTGCAAACTGCTATTTATGTTTTGAACAGAACCCCTTCGCAGTCTGTAGATAGGGTACCTTACGAAATTTGGAATGTTAAGAAGCCTAGCTTGAATCACTTAAGAGTTTGGGGTTGCCCCGCCTATGTGAAAAAGCTAGTAGCAGACAAACTCGAATCTAGGTCCATGAAAGGGCGTTTCGTCGGATATCCTGATGATAGCATGGGATATTATTTTTACTTCCATGATGATCAGAGGATCGTCGTAGCTATTCATGCTCACGTTCTTGAGAAACAGTTCATTCGAGAAGGTGGAGCTGGCAGAGAAGTGACTCTTGGAGAGTTAGATGAAACGCCTCCAGAGACATCAAGCCTGAGGGCACAGATGAGCAGTCCGAGACGTGCCCAGAATTGCGCAGGTCGGGTACAGTACCTCGCATACCTGAGAGATATGATATGGTACACGTCGAGCACGGGGGTGCTACGGCGGAGGGGATCGTTGGTGACGACCCCGCTGCCTTTGACCAGGCAATGATGGATGTCGACTAAGAAATTGGTCGAAGCTATGAAAGTAAAGATGAACTCGATGCACACCAACCAAGTCTGGACTCTAGTAGACCTTCCCTAAGGTTTTAGACCTAAAGGGTGTAAATGGATCTACCAGAGAAAGATTGGATCTGACGGACAGGTTGAAACCTACAAAGCTAGGCTAGTAACGAAAGGGTATAATCAAAAAGAGGACATAGATTATGAGGAAACCTGTTCACCTATTCCAATTATTAAGTCTATCCTAATTCTGTTTGCCATAGCAACATATTCGAGATCTGGCAGATGGATGTGAAATCCGATTTCCTAAATGGATTCCTAGGAGGAAATCCATATGGAGCAGCCCAAGGGTTTTACATCGCAAGCAGATGCTCACAACGTGTGCAAGCTTAATAGGTCTATTTATGGACTTAAGCAAGCGTCTAGAAGCTTAAATCTTCGATTTGATGAAGTAGTTAGAAACTACGGATTCGTAAAGAACGAAGATGAGCCTTACGTTTACAATAAGGTTAGTGAGAGTAAGATACTGTACCTCGTAATGTACGTGGATGACATCCTTTTGATAGGAAACGACATCGCGATGCTCTCGGAGGTGAAAGCTTGGCTCTCGAAAGAGTTCTCCATGAAAGACCTAGGAAGCAACCTATATTCTTGGAATTCGCCTTTTTAGAGATCGATTGAATCGAATGATAGGTCTATCTCAGGCCCTTTACTTAGAAAGATCTTGAAACGGTTTCGAATGAACGAATCAAAGAAAGGGTCCTTGCCAATGCGACATGGGATTCATCTCTCGAAATCCATGTGTTCTCAAGGTGAGGAAGCAATGAAGGAAATGAGTGAAATTCCTTATGCATCAGCAATAGGTAGCCTAATGTATGCAATGCTATGTACGCGGCCTGACGTTGGCTATGCTTTGAGCATAGTAAGTCGGTTCCAGTCTAATTCTGGTAAAAAAACATTGGAATTTAGTAAAGAATATCTTCAAGTACCTTAGACGGACTAATGATATGGTACTGATTTATGAAAACGGAGAATTAGAGGTGGATGGTTATACCTATTCGGATTTCCAGTCGGACGTGGATGATCGAAAATCTACTTCTGGTTTCGTCTATACCGATTCTAAGCAAAGCACTACTGCTTATTCCACCCCTGGGGTGGAGTATATTGCAGCCTGAGGCAGCAAAGGAAGGTGTTTGGATGAGGAAGTTCTTAGAAGAACTCCAAGTTGTTCCAGGCATAGTGGACCGCCCCGTTACCATTGTGGTGCGACAATAGTTGGGTAGTAGCACAAGCCAAGGAACCTAGATCTCACTCAAACTCCAAACACATAGAAATAGAATACCACGTGCTGCGAGGGTTCGTTGTGAATGGCTACATAACTGTGCAGAAAATAGCCATCGCGGATAACGTGGCGGACCCATTCACCAAGCATCTTTCACAGGCACTGCTTGATCGTTACCTCCAAATGGGGTTACGATATCATAGCGCATGGCATTGAGTGCAAGTGGGAGATTGCTGGGGATGTGCCCTTGAAATGCCATTCGAGAATGTAATGAATAGTGCATGTATTTAATATTCAATGTATTATTCGCCATGTATTTGAATAATGTATTCTTATACATATTAATGAAATTTATATTTTATTTTTCATTCCTTAAAAGGCATATTATTTATTTACCTATCAATTCTTACTAGGCATCCGGTGACACGGTAAATAAACGATAGTCATCGATTCTCATGGGATGAGAGAGGGGCACCGGTGAGCTATTATCCTCCGATATAAATTAGTCCGTAAGTCTTAGACCTCAGTAGGGTGACTGAGTTTCGGTCATGACTTATTTGTTGACGACTCTTTGCCAACCATTCGCTTGGATTGAGAATCCCTTTGGTCAGAGTCAATATTGGTGAATCTTTTATCTATGGTTAAAATTTCAGGGGGACATTGTTTACCCCTCGATGTGAGAGAAATGCGAAACTGCCACAATGCTGTCAAATGCGCCACCGTAGTGAAGGCCTCCAGGCTATAGTTACGGCCGTGACAGTGGTCGTGACGAACGTCCGAAGATGGCCAATTATGATTCACAGTCGTGACAGGCCGGGCCGAGGCCGTGAACGCGCATCAAAATGTCATTTTCTTGGCCAAACCTAAACCAATTTCGTTTGTTGTTCTTTTGTAATTATTGTGGGACAATATCTAGTCATTAGATGATATAATTCAAAAGAAATAATACAAATATTAGACCTGTCAAAACGGGCCGGCGGGGCGGGCCGGCCTGTAGCCCGCCAAAGCCCGCCCACTGGCGGGGCGGGACGGGGCGAGCTTAAGAAAGTGAGGCCCTCGCCTGCCCACTGGCGGGTCGCGGGCCCGGCGGGCTTAGCCCGCATAAATTTAAAATAATAAAAAAAACTTGAAAACCAAAAAAATTAAAAAATATATTTAATCTATTTCAACTTCATAAATATTAATAATTTATTTTTTAATTTTATTAAATCATAAAACTTACCAAAGATTTTAAAATTATATAATTTCTATATATATATATATATTTATCAATTAATTTATATTATTTATTATTGGGGGGCCAGCCCCCGCTGAAGCCTGCGGGCCGTGCGGGGTGGGCTTTTCATGGCGGGCCTAAAAAATCGGAGCCCGCCCCGCCCTTTTTTACGGGACGAGGCGGGCCGGCCCGCGGGCCGCGGGTAATATTGCCGGCTCTAGCAAATATGAGTCATGTAGGACATGATCTCATTTGATTGAGCTTAAAGTCATTTTCTAAGTTGAAATGGACTTTTATTATTTTTATTTCTTGGAGAAAATTCATCCATGACAATTCAAGCTCTTTCTCACACTATCTTACAGATTTTAGAGAGAAGCTAAAGCATTTGGGGTTGTTCTTGAGGAAACCCTAAGTGTTTGTGAGTTTTAGAAATCACACACACACATACTCATCTCTACACAACCATTCTTCACTTTCTCTAGCCATCCTTGGGGAGGTGAAGTCCGTGGCACGTCAACGGGTCGGCGTGACTCTCTTCGGCATAGTTCGTGAGCTACAGGAGCTAAGGATCTTCGCGACGAGGGTAAGATCCTTATACCTTATACGTGTCTACGCATGCGCCGAGCTACCAATCGTATTCCCGCCCTGGAAAACCAAAGTGGAGTCATCCTCGATACACTGGATGCGGTGGAAGGTGAGCTACTTGGATTTTACCAGGAATTAATGCGTCAGTCAACGCATGCCTCCCCGTCACACTGGCTGAGGTGCAAGGGGCCATAAAGCCCACGCTTTCCCAAGCGGCGGTTTTAAGTATGGTCAGGCCAGTGGACAATGTGGAGGTACGGCGGGAGATCTTCTCTATGGGGGATGACAAGGCACCTGGACCAGATGGATATACTGCCGCATTCTTCAAAGTGGCTCGGGATATAATAGGGCACGACCTCATATAAGCCACTCAGGACTTCTTTGCAACTGACCGGTTACTGAAGGGGCTGAACAGCACACTTATTACTTTAATCCCGAAGTGTCAGTCGACGTTCGATGGATTTTTGGCCGATCTCCTGTTGCAACGTCCTATATAAGGTGATATCGAAGATTCTGGCAAATAGGCTGAAGGCATCCCTGGGTACTCTGGTCCACAGTTCTCAGACCGCATTCATTACTGGGAGGCGAATAGCTGATAACATCCTCCTGGCCCCGGAATTATGCCCGGGGTATACGAGTAAGGCCAGGCCTCCCAAGGCTATGCTAAAGGTGGATCTGGCCAAGGCCTATGACAAGATCGAGTGGAGTTTCTTACTTGCGACACTTCATGCTATGGCTTTCATCCGACCTACATTGAGTGGATACACTGCTACCTGACGACGACAACATTCTCCATTAACTTTAATGGAAGGTCGGCAGGTTACTTCCCTTGTAAGAGGGGCCTACGGCAGGGCGAGCCCATCTCACCGTACCTATTCACGCTGGTTATGGAGGTCCGACGTGGCTTAGTTGAGGAGCGTATTTGTGCGGAACCAGGGTTTCCCTATCACTGGAGTTGTGAGGCTACCTCTCTCCCTATGCTTGTCTTTGCGGACGATTTACTCCCGTTCTGCCATGCTGATGCTGTTTCAGTGGGGGTTCTAAAGGACGCCTTGGTGAGTTTTTCCACCTTATTAGGCTTACAGCCCAACCCTGATAAGAGTGAGATGTACTTGTTGTGGAGGGCCGAGGGTCTGAAGGCACAACTACATCCTATTATGGGGTTTCGTGAGGGTCCCTTACCGGTTCGCTACCTGGGCGTGCCTCTGTTTGCGTCGCGCCTTACGATTGATTGCACCCCCTACTACAGCGAGTAGATGCACGTCTGGGTTCCTGGCTGAATCGGTCCTTGTCTTACACGGGTAGGGTCCAGCTTATTAAGTCGGTTCTTCAGGCATTACACGTTTACTGGTTGGGAGTCTTCTTGCCGCCGAAAGGGATTGCTCGGGCCCTGGGGTCCGGGTTTCGGCAATTTTTGTGGGGAGGTTCATCATCCAAGGTTGTGTGGGATGACATCTGTCTCTCAGTGCGTGAAGGAGGTTTCGGCCTTCGCTCCGTTGCTATTGACAATCGCTCGTTATTGGTCCAGCTGCTATGGAGGGTACTCACACGCTCCCCGGACTCGATTTGGGTGGAGTGGCTATACAGTACACGGCTTCAGTCGCGACCGGCTTGGGCTATTCCTATTGCGACCAATATGTCGTGGAGTTGGAGGAAGCTGATGCAGTTGAGACAGGTCCTGCTCCCACGTATCTCCTTCAGGATTGGTAATGGGTCGTCGATATGGTTATGGGAGGACCCTTAGCTACAGGGCGTACCCCTACTTGAGCGCTATCCTAGAGGTCCACTGGCTGCGGGTCTCCCGACGGGGACCCGCTTGAGCTCTGATTGCCAGCAATGGTTGGAACTGGCCGGGAACGGTGATAGTTGAGTACATTGATTTCAGTCAGCATCTTCCTCTGGTTGATCCAAGCAGGCACGGCACGATTACATGGACAGGGGCATTAGATGGTTGCATCTCCGCCAGCCGGATTAGGGAGGCACTACGGCTCCATCGCCAACCTGTGACTTGGGCGAACCTGTTCGGGGGACCTCTGAAGGTGCCCAGGCACGAGTTTATCTTATGGCTGGGAGTTCGAGACCGCTTATCGACTAGGGATAAGACTTGGGTAGCGCAGAGAGCAGTGATACCTGCGTGTGTTTTGTGCGATTCATTACATTATGAGACAGTTCAGCACATATTCTTCGATTGTGGCTTCTCGCGGCAATGTCTTCATTTGTTGAGACAATAGATTCGTTGGGCGTGGCTATATAGGGACTGGCGACAGGGCGTCATGTAGGCCGCAATTCGATGGCGGGGCCAGCATCTCCTCTAGGCAGCCTCACGTCATGTCTTAGCCTCATTGGTCTATCATATTTGGCAGGCACAGAACAGGCGGAAGGAAGCTCATCACGACTCCTGACATGCTTGTGGCGTGTGTGCTCGACATGGTTTGCATGCGGCTGGGTGGGACTTCTCCGAAGTTCGCTTTGCGGAGGGCGGCTATACGACGACTTTGACGGGTGACTTGGTAGTTAGAATTATTGTTTGTTCTTTCCAGTAGTCTGTTACTGGTTGACTGTGAAAGGTAGTCCCTCACTCATCTTGTGCATTCACGTCCTCTTTATATATTATATACACGGCAATTACTCCAAAAAAAACTAACCAGAATATTCTTTTAATTTTGAAGTCATTATTTATAAATATTAAAAAATTGAACAAAATATTTATTAAAATATCGAAATTACACAACATAACAATTGAAATACATTGAGATACACGTCAACAAATAAAAGCTAGATAATTATTAAGTCTCGGAATTAGTGTATTACTTCCGTAAATGATCAATTAGCACATCTCGAAGTGCAATGTGATCATCTTTATTTCTAGTTTTTTTGTACCGAGATATGAACTCCTGAAATCGAGCATTTTCATTTGTCGCGAATTCGACATCCGGCGGTGGCGTTTCCATCTCAATTTCAATTGGTGCATTTAAATCACGTGTCCTCGACAATCATGTTATGCAAAATTATGCACGTCCTTAATACTTCTTTTTTTATAATTTTGATATATGTTCATTTCAATACTTGTGTTATATTGACATACTTGTGTTATTTTGACATTGTGCTTCAATGGTGTTGTTTTATTGGTTTAATTTATATGTGTGGTAAGTTTTTTTGTTTTTATTATGATATTTTGTAAAATATTATTTGTGGTCAAAACAATATTTAATTATATTACATATTAATAAAACATAAAAATTTAAAAATAAAATATATTACTAAAATAAGTGTCAAGGTTAAAATAATTATTTATTATATCAATATAATCGTAGTATTCAAATTCTTAATATATTTTTATTTATTTTGTAATTTTTATATGTTTAATTTAATAATTCAATACAACTAAAGGGCTTATTTGCAATTAAACATCACACATTTTGCATTCAAACGCAAATTCAAAACCAGAGAAAGTAATAAGAAAATGCATTTTGTGCCTGCGCCGTACTGTTGAAGTATTTTTACTGCATATTTTCGTTTGCGCCTGCTTTTTGCGGTACAAGATGAACTAGTTTTACTGCATATTTTCGTCTGCGCCTGCTTTTTGCGGTACAGGATGGTCTGATCGTCATCATTCATTCCCACTAAACGACGTCCACTAGTTATCTGGTTGGGCCGTTTTCCTAAGCGAGTGAAAGATTCGACAGATAAAACTTCTTGTGCTGAATGAGACACATCATCAGATTCATCACCCAACACACGTTCATCGCCGTACCCATGTGATTGCATTGCATTGTCCCCAAAAAATATCATACAAAGACCCTTTAGTTAGAAGAATTCGGCGATAGATTAAAGAAGAGAAAATATGGGTGTGAAAGAGGAAGAAGCTATGGAGAGAAGGGAAGACGGCGTCGTATTGGTAAACCCAAAGCCAAACAAGGGTTTTACTTCCAAGGCTACAGACTTGTTAGAATGGGCATTCGTTAAGATGATGCATGACAAGCAGCCACTTCATTATCTCTCTGGTAATTTTGCGCCGGTCGATGAGACGCCTCCTTTGAGTGATCTTCCTGTCAAGGGACGTTTACCTGTGAGTTTTTCCTTCCTACTTCCATTTTTATGTTGTATTGAGTTTTACAGAGGAGGGGAGGGGCCTATTGTTGGGATTTTTAAGTAAATGGCCTTTGACGTGGTCAACGTTAAAAAAATAGCCTCCAAATGTACAATGACTTTAACGCCCTTACTAATCGGCTCCCAGAAAAATGCGGGGTCCCTTATTACAAAGCATGGGTCCCCTAAGCAGGGGGCCCGCCCCTGCTGTGCAACAAATGGCGGGACCTCTGCTAGCATGGGCGGGTCCCCTGCTATAGCACGGGTCCCCTGCCCAGCATGGACGGGGTCCCGTGCTGCAGTAGGCACAACACAGCACGGGACCCCGCCCATGCTGGGCAGGGGACCTGTGCTATATAGCAGGGGCCCCGCCCATGCTAGCAGAGGTCCCGCCCAATGCATTTGGGCAGCGGCCGGGACCTCTGCTAGCATGGGCGGGGCCCCTGCTATATAGCACGGGTCCCCTGCCCAGCATGGGCGGGGTCCCGTGCTGTGTTGTGCCTACTGCAGCACGGGACCCCGCCCATGCTGGGCAGGGGACCCGTGCTACCCGCCCTGCTATATAGCACGGGTCCCCTGCCCAGCATGGGCGGGGTCCCGTGCTGTGTTGTGCCTACTGCAGCACGGGACCCCGCCCATGCTGGGCAGGGGACCCGTGCTATATAGCAGGGGCCCCGCCCATGCTAGCAGAGGTCCCGCCCAATGCATTTGGGCAGCCATATATATATATATATATATATAAAATATGTGTTGGGGATTTGAACCCACGACCTACTACTTGAACGTCTGACTACACAACCACTGGACTACACCACACCCGCCCACCCTAGTGCGGCCCCGATTTAACGTAATGGTTTTTACAGACACTGTAAAAAGACGAAAATACCCTTAAATTGAAGGCTATTTTTCAAAAGGTAGAATCGACGGGGCTATTTTTTTTAAAGTTGACCGAGTCAAAGGCTATTTTTTAAAAAGACCCCCTATTGTTTTGTTGATTAACTTGAGATTTTTTTGTCTTTGTCTTGTTTGAAGGAGTGTATTAATGGTGAGTTTGTGAGGGTTGGGCCTAATCCAAAATTTGCTCCAGTTGCTGGATACCATTGGTAATACAGCTCTCCCTCTCATCATATATATACTAGCTAGCTAGTTTTCTATCCCTTTTTGTTTGAAGATGGTTATTACATTTACCAACTTATAACTGTAGACAACTGAAATACTCTATGTACATATTTACTTGTGCGAAAAATATGTCTTAGGCTTAACATTGGACATCTTTTTCCTGCAGGTTTGATGGAGATGGGTGCGTATGTCCTCATATCGTATTATATGTTTAATTATAGTTGCCATCGTTTTGTGTCTTAAGATCCCAATCCCATAAATCCTTCTCAAGATAATCCTATTGGTTTCACTCGTAAGACGTCAAAAAGAGTTTCCTTTCTATTTTCTTGTAAGTTTGAGATTCTTAACTTATGATGTGGCTTCAGAATGATTCATGGTTTGCGTATCAAAGATGGAAAAGCAACCTATGTCTCCCGCTTTGTCAAGACCTCACGCCTTAAACAAGAAGAATATTTTCGTAAAGCAAAATATATGAAGGTATATGCTTGTGAATCGTAAATGCTTTTGCGTACTTAGCAGCAAGTAAAAACACTGTCGGGTTGACAATTTTTGTGCGTCGGTTGTTAGCGATTTCTCATGTTGGTGTGGTTTGTGCTTAGATTGGAGACCTGAAAGGGATGTTTGGCCTCATGATGGTTGGCATACAATCACTGAGGACAAAGCTTAAGGTGCTTGATGAAACCTATGGACGTAGCACGGGTAAGCTATACATGCATAAAAAATCATATTACTCGCTAAAGCTCAATCCTAGTCAATACTCAGTTACCTTGATTGACACTTCAACATATTACATTCCCTGTTCTTTGTTAAGCATATGGTTCGGTGTGTCTGATTCTTGGTTGATCAAACGTAGTGATGGATATTAATAGTTGATCAAACGTCACTAGTCATGTCAAGTCGAGATGAGACCATTTTCTTGAGAATGATCATTTTCTATCAATTTTCAGATGCCATTAAAGTGTTAGAAGATGGAGACTTGGAGACTCTTGGCTTGATTGACTACGACAAGAGACTTCAACATTCTTTTACTGCTCATCCGAAGGTCGATCCATTCACTGGTAAGAAAGATTGATTTCTAGTTCCAACTTAATATAGGAATGCTTTACCACCTATTTAATGCGTTCATGCATTCCCTTATCCATCAATTTTCAATGTATTCAGTGTAAGTTTGTGTACTCTATAAACGAGCAACTTTGGGATATATATATTTTTTAAAAACAGGGGAAATGTTTACCTTTGGCTATTCGCCAGAGAAGAAACCACATGTGACATACAGAGTTATATCGAAGGAAGGTGTGATTCAAGATCCCGTCCCAATCACTGTCTCAGGGCCAATTATGATGCACGATTTCGCCATAACCGAAAATTATGCCATCTTTATGGATCTGCCCTTATATTTCAACCCTAAAGTATGTCTTCCTAATCACTAATCTCTGATTACTTGATGCAAAAATATGTTTTCAATGGAAGCTTTTTTTAGTTAGATATTTAGGCATGCAAAGACCATATGAGCTACTCTACGATTGGGATGTTTCTCCATTTCGTTATTGCTTCTTTTTTTTGTTCACGTCCTATTTCCAGCGATTCTTGAAAGTATAATGATTTCTAATATAATTATCGAATCCCAATCTATTACTTTTTGTGATCTCTGATCACTGTTTAATAAATATTTTCTCAGGAGATGGTGAAAAATAAGAAGTTTATTTTCGAATTCAACGCTACCAAGAAAGCTCGGTTTGGAATTCTCCCACGATATGCAACGAACGAAGCCCTGATAAAGTGGTTCGAGCTTCCAAATTGCTTTATTTTTCACAACGGTGAGCTGATCCACACCTTATAAATTGCCGATAAAGAAGTCGTTGATATTATTGGAAGAAAAGATTGCTTGTACTGAAATGATTTTTGCATCATTTTTTTTCGATCAGCAAATGCTTGGGAGGAAGGAGAGGAAGTTGTTCTTATTATACTTGTCGACTTCAAGATCCAGATCTAGACCAGGTCAATGGCCCCATTAAGGAGAAGCTAGAGAACTTCACAAATGAGCTGTAAGAATGAATAACTTTAACATTTACTAATTGTCGTAAAAAAGATTGCTCGAAATATTATTGCCTTTGAAATCAGGTACGAGATGAGGTTTAACCTGAAAAACGGTTTGGCTTCTCAGAAAAGGCTTTCTGTGTCAGCTGTAGATTTCCCTCGGATTAACGAGAGCTATACTGGAAGGTAATCGATAATTTTGATTATAAATATATACATTGCAAAAAAGTTATCATAAACATTACTTAAAATTTGCAATCATTGCATGAACTAATAAACTTAGCAATTATTTCACTAGCTTTGCTAGATTTGCAATTGAAAATAAATCCGAGTTCCATTAACCTGGCAACCTGAGATGTTGACCGGTAAACCAGTTTGCGCATGTGGCAGTCTCTTCGACCCTATTTATTGATAGATTTAGGGTTTGGATTCCGGCGACTAATTTATTTCTTGATCAATTATGGTTAAAGGTTGGTTAGAAATGTAAAAATGGGATCCGAGAGAATGTTACATCAGTACGTCGCACGAAAGTGGAATCGAGGATTCAATTACAAATCTGACAATGCAAAGTTTTTAGCCTGCGCAATAATTGATAATGGAGTAGAGTTTGTTATTTTTATTTTGCAAACAATACAAAGGTTGTGTTTGGTACGAGTAGTTCGGTTAGGAAAGAAAATAGGAGAATGTACAGCAGTTGAAACGACGCCAAAAAATCATTGTTCGATGGGCTAAGTTAGATTTCCTTTTGTCTTCTCCATGCACGAATTTCCGCATCCAAAACGCAGCCTATGAAGTCGTCGCATTTCTTCAAAAATAAAATAAAAATTTCTAGCAATATTTATGTGCAGGAAGCAGCGTTACGTTTACGGGACGATACTGGACAGCATTGCGAAGATGACGGGAATCATCAAATTTGATTTGCACGCCGAACCTCAGGACGGGAAATCGAAACTCGAAGTCGGAGGAAACATAAGCGGTATCTTCGATCTCGGGAATGGAAGATTCGGTTCCGAAACCGTGTTTGTCCCGAGACAGTCTGGCACAGAATCTGAAGAAGATGATGGGTACTTGATTGACTTTGTTCATGACGAGAACACTGGGTAAATTTTTGTTAATATTTATGACATCTTCATTTCAAGCTCAGTATGTCTATATATATTAGTACATATGTAATAATAATATGCTCAATCTTATTCCAGAAAATCATCGGTGAATGTGATCGATGCCAAGACAATGTCAGCTGAGCCCATTGCCGTTGTTGATCTCCCCAAGCGAGTTCCCTACGGCTTTCATGCCTTCTTTGTCACTGAGGTAACTTATATATAATCTTTTTAGCATAATAATAATAAATGGCTTTTATCTTTTCCGACTTAATCAGCCAGAAATCCTACTCACCAGCCAAATAGGTAGGATATTCGAAATTGGAACTAATTAATTAGCTACGACATAAGAAGTTATTGACAGTATTTTCAGTTATCAAATTACAATGAAGTTACAGTCTAGTTGATGAAGATAACTGCAACCTTGATATTCATTGTGTAGGAACAACTTCAAGAACAAGCAAATCTGTGACGATATGGCATTCTAATATATCAGGGAGCTCGCCCTTATTCTTTTTAAGCTATGTATTGTGTGATCTGCTGAACTATGCGTTTTGATGATACATTTCTCTTTGAAATACTAAGCTGAGTAATCGTATTAAAGTTATTGTCATGGTGTTATATCATCAGTCGACAAATCAGTAATTAATATTTATTATGCGAATGTATTATAATTGAAGTTTTCGTCAATGACATGATTTCATTGATTACATAAACACAACAAAGCAAACTAAAATATTTATAGTCTAGTCGCAGCCTATATATATCAGGCTTCGAATTAACTGAACACACAAATAATTATGAACTAGTTTTTTTGCCCGTGCTTCGCACGGGTTTTAATTGTATAATTAATGTAAGTTAATAATATCACATAATTATGTATTTAAAAATAACAAATTATTATTTCACGTATCGATGTGTTGGGCGCATGCATAGTAAAAAAGAATCCCGACATCAAACACCTATTTAGTTAATCCTTTATTAAAAATGACCGATCATCTCAACCCTAAAATATTATCGAGAAAAAAACTAATGCGTTTAATAGTTACAAAATGATGTGATCCTCGCATGCAATTTTTTTTAATGAGGTATGACTTGTCGTGTTGATATGTGTGGCTTAAATACTGTTTTAGTCATCGATCATGGTGTTCTTCAATAGTCTTGCAGAGGTTGGAATCCAAACATTTTTAATGGTATTATAATCATCGTTATTATACATATTCAATGAACTTTAATACTTAATTCGACCGTGTTATGTATATGTATTACCTACATAGCAGCAACCAGTGTTTTAAATGCGTATAGCGCAACGCGTCGCGTTTCAGTTTAGATAGCTTGTAGTGTAAATAGCATAGCGTATTGCGAGTATTTCGGACAAGTCACTTATTGCGTTACGAAACATAATTTATAACAAATTACTAATCATAAGCACATTATTCGTTAAGATTTATATAAAATTTGGGTTCGATAATATATGTATGTACATCTGATTTAATAGAATTTCTTAATCTAATTCATTCTCATCGGGTTGGGCCAGAATTAAAAAATATTGAAAAAGATAACTAATAAAATTTTAGGGAACCTAAACTTAAAAAATACATTATTTAAAGAATAATTCTTATGGATATCGAAAATAAAAAAGATATACATGTCATTTTGATCGCTTTTAAACAAAGAATAAGTTAGATAAATTTATCTATTTTTATCACATAGATTACATTAAATAATCGCTTTTATGTTTTGATGGCATTAATTAAGAAGTTAAAAAAATTGAAAAACTAAATAAAAATATGTTAGTCAAAACACGTGTTATATCATAAAAAAGGATTGCCACATCACAGTAAAAAAGTCCGGTCGCAATAGTCAGAAAGACTTGTACGCACGATTAATAAAAAACAAAAAACTAGAAGACTTGTACGCTTTTTTTTCTCACGCGTCGTCGCGTTTTCAAGTAAATTAACGCATAACCGCGCCTTAACGCGCGCAACACGACGCCTTTTAAAACACCATAAAACTTATACCTTCTTAACGGCTTCTGCTTGTTGTCTTCATTTATTTGCTGCATAAAATACCGTAATATTTCGTACAGCTGCTGATTTAAGAACACGACACAATTGCTCCTAATGCCTTCACTCGGTCTGATTCTTCGAAAGGGACCACTAGCTCCGCACAGGACTCTTTGCTGGATTCTTGAATGTATACATGCGAAAATAGTACTGGATCGTTTGGTTCAGATGCTGCTTGACACAAAAGCCCGGGCACACCTTGTGTAACTTATGCTTTTCTTGGAGTATTCCGCTTCCTTCCAATTATTGCGAGTAACTCAACTTTGATTTGTGAATGAATGGTTATATGATAGATGACATATATGAAGTGATCCACGGACTCCATGTAGACAACTAAGAAAAGAATTTTAACTGCTGATCAATGGAAGATGCATTCGCCATTGTCTAATCATCTTATTATTCCTACCATAATGTATACCTAACCAAATATAATGATACACGGAGCACTAATTTGTAGATTATGCCGAACCCATAAAAGCATTACAATCTAATTTGACATACTAATTCTGTGCACTGTGGCAGAACAGTAATTTATACCTTAAAAGCTTCAATCAATCTTTGATGTGTGAGCGAGGTGTGGGTTAGTCCACTCTCAGTCTTCGTGTGAAGAGATAACTCACCGCCACAGATCATTGGATGGTTTGCGTTGGGTTGACGTTGACTGCAATAAGAAATTACTGCATGGGTTGAGGCAAAATCATCTTCGCGGCAGCCAAGGAATGATGATGATTCATGTTGCCCGTGAAACACATCTAATTGAACAAAAGCTATGGACTCTAGATGAAACTACGACGGCATTTTCTTCTTTATTATTTCCGTTCATCATCATCGCCTTTGGATTTGGATTTCTAGAGAAATTCATGAAGAATGTAACTACTACATGAAAGAGAGAAATGTGCAGAAACGTGATTTGTGAATAAATAGCAGTGTCTCCTTTGGACATAAGTTGTGAAAGGGAAATGACAGATGGGCGTTTCTTCAATGGCCATGCCTGAAAGCCGAAGGTGCACAACGGCATAAATAAAGCAATCACCATATAGGAAACACCACGCAACACCACAACACCCAACCGCGCTAAGCTACCTTGCAGTCGTTACGCTCATGTGCAGCCTGATTCAGTTAACGCAACGCACAACGTGTCACACGCTGCCACTAACCAATTTGTCTTTCAACGTCATTAATCCCTAATTCATAACCAGAACGAACATCTAAAACAACGCACTTAGATCCATGCAGGATGGAACATCCTAATATCTAAAAGCTTAAACAAATGAAAAAAGAGATCATAGATTGAATACGGACTATTGCATGCTCATAGTAGGAAAAAATGTTGCAAAAGAGCCTGCTCGGTGAAGTGCATCGAATTTCAGATCAATACAACATTGCAGAGTGTGCTATAAAACGTACACATACATGGTGTAAGGGGTAAGTATGTACATCAGTGGAGCTAAAGCGAGGTAATTGAATGAACAAAATCATACCTCTACTAATACCAAATCAAGGCATCAGCTTCAGCTCCAGCTACGTCCCTGAAACCAGGTAACAAAATAAATTGAAGTTTAGCTGCAGGGTTGTCCTCTTTCTTTGGTGGTTCTTGTGACTTACTAAGAAGAGGTTTGTTTAGTAAAAGTACGATAAAGATGTTCCGGACATCGAAGTCTTAGCAAATATCAGCGAGTGTACATCATTCACATCTTGAAACCTCCAAATGAGCTCGATATCGTTATTTCTGAAATCGTTTTCTCTGGCCCTCTAAGTTTACTAAAACTTTAACCTGCAAAATGAAATCTCTAAATGTAAGATTTTCACATGATAATGAGCAAGAAGATATATGTCTTTGCTTGACCAAAAAGAAGTTCATTACACTTAGAAACTTTTGGGCTGCTTCCAAACATCCAAAATAGTCATGCATGTCGGATGTGTAATGTGAATATCGACCGAAGATCAGTTACATGGAGTACATAGATTGATTCGAACATGATGGACGTATATTAATGCGTTTATTGTAGTAATTAGTTGGGATATAATAGAGTATTCTCCATTGTTTCTCGCTTTTATATGCTCTATTTACACTTATTTGCACAGTGTAGGACCTTAGGACGGCTATCAGGCGAAAAGGGGCAAAAACGAGGCAAAACGGACAAGTTATAAACCTTCAGTAGAGTGTCACAGCCGTGACATTATTGCACCACGCCGTAACAAGAGGCAGAAGAGGAAGCCAAGCGATGCAGAGCACAGTCACGGCTGTGAATCCAGCCTGAAAAGTAGCAACGGACTAAAAAAACTCATATCTCTCCATCGTTTGCGCCTCCATCTAAGTGAAGTACAAAACTGTCGCAAAGCTGTTGAAAGTGTCACGGCCGTGATACTACTGCACAAGGCCGTGACGCACGACAGTGAGCTCATTTTGTGCCCCGAGAGTGTCACGGCCGTGACGGATCATGTCCCAGGCCTTGGTGGTGTCGACTTTCACTATAAAAGCCCAATTTCAACTCAGAAAGAGCGGAACTCCTTCCAGAATTCAACCCTAACATATCAGAGACGAAAGAGAGCCGTCAAGAACAGAGAAACACCCCCAGAAGTGCATGAGAAGGATTCACAATGCTTTCACCCCGAATTGAACAAGAAAAGTGAACCTTCCCCCGAGATCATCCCAGATCAATCAGAAGGGAAGATTATGAGTCCTCTACCCTTGTTCTCTATTTCTTTCGTTGTTTTCCCGTCTGTTATGAGCAGTGTTGTAAAATGCGGGCTAGGCGGCCGCCTAGGCGCCGTCTAGGCGCTAGTCGCCGGCCACCGAGGCGAATAAAGGTTATTCGCCGGGGAAAATCGTCTGCCCGACTAATCGGCGCCTAGCCCGTTTAATCGGCGCACAAACCGCATATTGGATTAATCGGCCCATAATCAAATTAAATAAAGAAGCCTAAACCACATAAAGAGGCCCATTTCGAATTAGCTGTGATTTTTCAAGGAAGTCATATATATATAGAGCGCTACCCATCTCCTACCAGAACTCAAGCGGTGTGGGACATCTCCCAACTCTCTTATCAATATGCTATATGTCTGATCGATTACAGTATTAAAGAAGCTTCTCTCCGAAGAGCATTAAAGAACATTAAATATTTCACTAATACTTATTAGTTAGGATAATAAGATTATTATTTATGTGATACCAAATCGTTTATACCACGTACGTTGAAATAAAAAATTACGTCGACATCATCCTAAAACATAACTTTGATACTAATATTTATTTGTGGAATAGTTTGGATTAAATTATTTATTTAACATATTTAATATATGCATATCCGCCTAGAAACCGCCTAGTAGATAGTAGTCTAGGTAGCGCCTAGCGCTTTTTACAACCTGGTTATGAGTAGCTAAGTTCCCTATGTGTTTGGAATTAGATGAACGCTAGATTATTTCGTAGTTAAGACATATATTATCGTGACTCGTGTGTTTTGACTATTTATCTATCTATGAAAGTGTTTCTTCGTTTTAATATGTCTGTGTTAAAGTGATTGTGTGGAAAATCATTTAGGGCGACAGCTAAACAACGATTAGGCCGTTCAAAGAGGATAGGATTTGAGTGTAGGGCGAAAGCAAATACTTGATCCCCGCTGTTATTAATTATTGAATTTTAGATCCCCGCGAGCGTTTAGGGCGACAGCAAACTCGTGAGCGGGTAGGAAATTACTGTGATTTAGTCTTAATCACGTATGAGCGATTTTATTGTCTTAGCCGATAGTACCTAGCGGGATTCGAATCCCGAGCACATCTTTATTATCTGAAAGCTCTCTTATCAGTTTTAGTCGTGTTCTTTGAATCTCTCGTTGCTTTAGGATTGGTCTGTTAGGTTAGTTCGTAACATAAACAATTTGCATACTTTGTTTAGGCTAGAATCAAGTCGATAGGTTATTACTAGTAATCAGTTTATTCCTTGTGTTCGATACTCGTTTACTCACTTTACTGCACTACAAATGATAGGTCCACTGCCTATCGCACGCCGGTGATAGAAATTAAGTATTCGTTTTATTTTATCACTTGTCGCACTTGCAATTTATATTAGCACACCACGTGTCGATCAAGTTTTTGGCGCCATTGCCGGGGAATAGATTGATATTAGGAACACCGTAGTTCGGTACTTTAGCCACTTTTATTTGACATTTTCTTAGTTTACCGTTAATTGCGTTCTTTGTGTTATTTGCGTTATTTGTTCTTTTAGTCATTGTTATTTTTGTTATTTCTTTTACGTATCGATTTGTTTTTCGCTGATTTTTCTTATTCCCGTTCATTGAAGGTACAATTCAAGGGTGAATGACCAGAAGCATCGCGTCCCACTTTTGAGCGAAAGTTACGAAGGTAACTAAAGTACGATACCGAATGAGCGACCACCAGCTCTCAGGAACCGTTAGTTAACTACTCAAAGGACAGTTCTCAGGAATCGACCCAAACTCGTGTAGAGGCATTCGTAGATAGCCCAGACACAGAAGTAAGAATGGCGGACCACAGAGTGCCCGTCCACGAGGAGGATCACTACAAGATTTGCTCAAGAATGTTGCGCTAGGCTGTACAGAATCGGCGATCTTTATCCCACCGATCGAGAACAATAACTTCGAGCTGAAGCACTATTAGCTTCTGATGATTTTCAAGATGGCCCAGTTCGAGGGCAACCCAGATGACGATACTTACTCGTATCTGAAGGCATTCTTGACGGTTACCGACACTATCAAGACCGGAGTCTCGGGCGATGCAATTAAGCTGATGTTGTTCCCATTCTTGCTGAAGTTCAGAGCGAAGGATTGGCTGGAGATGTTGCCACCCCGATCAATCACTACATGGGAGGAGATGCGAGCTGCATTCATCGGCCACTACTTCCCATTACCAAAGGTGCTACGGTTGAAGACGGAGATTTCCCTTTTCCACCAGAAGGATTCAGAAAACCTCTACCAAGTATGAAATCAATACAAGGCGCTACTGAAGAAGTGCCCGCAACACGGGATGTTGAAGGCAGCCCAGATCAACCGATTCCACGAGGGCTCAGTGATCAGACTTTTCATATGTTAGATGGAGCCACAAGAGGAGGGTTCGTGAAGCTCAACACGACCGAGGCTTGGAACCTGATCGAGGACTACTCAAGGAACAGCTTCATGAGGGGGTAACACGAGGATCAAGACGCCATGCATATTCGGAGTGAGCGAAGAGACGTCCACGAATATTCGAGGTGCTCCAGCAACAAATCGCACCGACGAACTCTCAACTGCAGACGGTGATTAGCGCACTACTGCCAAAGTTCGGGCACACATAGCCCGTGAACGCCGTGACGACTACCATACCATCGCTGCACACACTGTACATACTGTTGCGCGGGATGTGTGGTGCAGCCCATGAGACATCCAAATGCCAACTCGGGCAACCGCTTGAACATGTAGACTACACGGAGAATTACCAAGGCGGCCAGCATAGTGTCCAACCTCGAGCGTACCCAAATCTGGTGTACGGGAATCAGAACCACCACGGGCAAGGACCGCCGGAATTTCAGCCCAGACTATCTGGTTTCCAAGGCGAACCACCACGATAGTATCAGAACGCATCCGTGGGGTCAGGATCTAATGACATGAGGAGATGAAGGACATGCTGAAAACGCTCCTCACGAATTTCAGCAACACTACCGCGGCTCACGAGAGTCGAATGACGAAGATGGAGGAGTATACGGAAGCGAAGGATATACGTTCTCAGAACACAGATGCATCGATTAAGAAGTTGGAACAGGAAGTGGGCCAGTTAGCGAAACAACTGGCGGGGCAAAATCAAGGATCACTCCCGAGCTACACCGAAACAAACGACTACTGCAACGCGATAACCTGGAGAAGTGGGAGTGGATTGCAAGAAGTTCCTGACAAGCAGAATTCATAGGAGAAACTCGATTTCGAGGGCCATGACGAGCCAGAAGTGGAGGAAAGCAAGGACGACGGAGTCGAGAAGGTCAAGGATGACAAGGGAAAGGCGCGACCATTCGTGAAGTCATACCAACCGAAGATTCCGTACCCAGCTCGGTTGAGGGAGGCTGAACCTAAAAAGGAGGAGAGCGCACCTAAAAAAGAAAATGCGGAGGAGAACACGGGACCACGGGTGAAGCCGTACCAGCCGAAGGTTCCCTACCCAGCACGTTTGAAAAAGAACAAAGGCGAGACGCTATTTAACAGATTTATGGGTATGTGCAAAGAACTACATATTAACTTACCATTTGTTGAAGCTATTACGTAGATGCCCAGTTTTGCGAAGTTCTTGAAGGACTTGCTGATGAATCAACGGAAGCTCGAACATGTCTCCACGGTATACGTACGAGGAGAGTGCTCGGCGATACTCCAGAGCAAGATACCGAAAAAGCTCAAGGACCAGGGAGTTTTACTATTCCTTGTCTGATAGGTGATTTAGTAGTCGAGCATGCTTTAGCTGATCTAGGCACTAGTATAAATTTGATGTCGTGTTCTATGTTTAAGTGCTTAGGATTAGGTGAACCACGACCCACTAGAATGAGTATTCAATTGGCCGATAGATCATTAAAATACCCTCTAGGCGTTATCGAAGATGTTCTAGTTAAGGTCGATAAGTTCGTTATCCCTGCTGATTTTGTTATCCTAGAGATGGATAAGGATGCATTAATCTAGGTAGATCATTCTTAGCTACAGGCGAGACTCTGATAGATGTTAGGAAGGGGACGTTAACTTTGACGGTAGATAGTGAAAAGGTTACGTTTAATATGGTTGATTCAAGGAAAAAGAGTAATGAGCATGATGATAAGGGTTATTACTTAGATGCTTTTGAGCACGATCTCTCGTCTTCTGTGCAAGGTTTATCATAGGTTTTGAGCAAGGAGGAAGTCGACGAGCCCACGATGACCATCTGCAGAAATAGCAAAGAAGTTAAGACAAGGCCCAGTCGAGGAGCGACCGCCACTAGAGCTGAAACTGCTGCCCGGCGAAAAGCGACAACTCCAAGGTATGGATGTAGGCGAGGGAGACTTAAGCGGAAAAAGGGTGTTGTACCTCGACTTCCAGCCACCCTAAGCGAACGAAAGCACGTCCGACTAAAGACGGTAAAGGAAGCGCTTCTTGGGAGGCAACCCGGGTTTTATATATCTAGTACTTTCTTCTATTTGCCCATGATTATGATGCATATGAATATATATACTATTATTATATACGTCTAGTTCCTTTTTACGTTTCATTTTCTTTTTAGTTATGTCAGGATATCACGAGTCATGATCCACGACCTTCACGCGTCCAGTCACGACCACGTCACTTATTCATCAGGGGAGTCCCGTTCTTTTTAACCTTCTTTTCCCTTTCGTTTTTCGTTGAGGACAACGTAGGTCTTAAGTGTGGGGAGGGGAATTTAGGTTGAGAATTTACGTGAATTTTTTTTCTATGACGTGTCGGTGAGCTATTAATGTTGTTGGAAAGGCATGAATTGTTTAAAGTCGAGCATGATTGTTTGCATCTATCTCAAGTCAGTTTGCATTTTATGAAATTTTGTGGGCGATCTGGACATGCATGAGTGATTGAATCATGTCTGCTTGGATGGACATAGCATTATTTTGAGAGATCCGCACACATAACCTATTTTCCGTTGTGAGAGTTTGAGCCTTACGAGCTTATGCTCATATTTTATCTTGATTGTGTGACGTGCCTAGCCTATATCTCTCTAGAACTTGCATGTTTGATACGCGTTGAAACTGCTTGTGGTGTTTAGTGTGGAAATGATGAGGGCATTAGGAAATAAGTCCAGGGGCAAATTTTTCCACCCACGCTATCCCCATAGTTAACCACGTTGAGCCTGAGCTTATTCGTTTCCCACGATGTACACTAAATAAGTCGCTAACCCGAATAAGCCCCCAAAGATACTAAGCACCCGTAGCAGATGTCGAACTTGATGGTTAATGCTTTAATATCTTATTTAATGTTCTTCTCTGCTATTCGTGATATGACTCGATCTTAATTGACCGTTTTTTGAAATGACCCGATCCCTTGCATAAACCTTCCCATAAACCTTTTGCAAGATATAGGTTTTGGTAATAAGTACCCCTAGGTACACGGCATTGGCTGTGACGATGTATTCTTTGCGACAAAAGCCAAACCATGATGTTTAGGGAATAAGGGCAGTGCACAAATTAGAGCGTAACTAAGGTGAAAGGGCAGAAAATGAAAGGGAACTGTGTTGAGGGGGTCGGGCAGAAAAGTGTAGGATTCAGAGCGAGAATGTTGGTCTTATGTTGGGGCATGTGACTATCAGTTTGATCATGCTAGATTCTTTGATTTTTCGCTTATGTGTCCTATCTTTGAGATGACGTGCGTCAGTACCTATGCTTGTCACATCATTATTATTTGACCCGTTTCGACCCCAAAAGATCCTTTGATTTACGCTTGCCACCTCAAGTAGAAGATATGAGATTTACCTGCAAGCTTATGATAGGAATTGGATTAGTGCACGATTTGAGCTATTCACCAATATAATAGGCTATACACTGAGTGATTTGGGCGAATCCTTGTGAGGTATGAGTCTTCATTGGTAGTGCTAAGGAAGTTCAGGTTGATAGGTGCCAATCACTAATGTACTGTTCATGATTGTTTTGCTGATTCCTGTTTGTGCTTTCTACTTATGATGATAAGTTGCGAACAATTACACCGTTATCTTGATTTAGTGCCTCCTCTGACTTCTAAGTTACTTGAGGACAAGAAAATGCTTAAGTGTGGGGAGGTTTGATAAACGTATATTAATGCGTTTATTGTAGCAATTATTTGGGATGTAATAGAGTATCCTCCATCGTTTCTCGCTTTTATATGCTCTATTTACACTTATTTGCACATTGTAGGACCATAGGACGGCTATCGGGCTAAAGGGACAAAAACGAGGCAAAACGGACAAGTTATGAAGCTGCAGTAGAGTGTCACGACCGTGACATTATTGCACCAGGCCGTGACAAGAGGCAGAAAAGGAAGCCAAGCGATGCAGAGCACAGTCACGATCGTGAAGCCAGCCTGAAAAGTAGCAACGGACTAAAAAGTTCATATCTCTCAATCTAGAAGTCGGATTGAGAATCCCTTTGGTCAGAAACAAGATTGGCAAGTTGTTTAAGGTGAATCGGACATCGTTTACCCCTCCATCAAAGAGAAATACCAAACTGTGGCAAAGCTGTTGAAAGTGTCACGGCCGTGAAACTACTGCACGAGGCCGTGACGCACGGCAGTGAGCTCATTTTGTGCCCCGAGAGTGTCACGGCCGTGATGGATCATGTCCCAGGCCGTGACGGTGTCGAATTTCACTATAAAAGCCCAATTTCAACTCAGAAAGAGCGGAACTCCTTCCTGAATTCAACCCTAACATGTCAGAGACGAAAGAGAGCCGTCAAAAGTAAAGAAACACCCCCAGAAGCGCAAGAGACGGATTAACAATGCTTTCCCCCGAATTGAACAAGGAAAGAGAACCTTCCCCCGAGACCATCCCAGATCAATCAGAAAGGAAGATTCTGAGTCCTCTACCCTTGTTCTCTATTTCTTTCGTTGTTCTCCCGTCAGTTATGAGTACCTAAAAATTCCCTATGTGTTTGGGATTAGATGAACGCTAGGTTATTTCGTAGTTAAGACATATATTATCTTGACTCGTGTATTTTGACTATCTATCTATCTATGGAAGTGTTTCTTCGTTTTATTATGTCTATGTGTTAAAGTGATTGTCTGGAAAATCGTTTAGGGCGACAGCGAAACAAAGATTAGGCCGTTCATAGAGGATAGGATTTGAGTGTAGGGCGAAAGCAAATACTTGATCCTCGCCGCTAGTAATTATTGAATTTTAGATCCCCACGAGCGTTTAGGGCGACAGCAAACTCGTGAGCGGGTAGGAAATTACTGTTATTTAGTCTTAAACACGTATGAGCGATTTTATTGTCTTAGCCGATAGTCCTAGCGGGATTCAAATCCCGAGCACATCTTTATTATCTGAAAGCTCTCTTATCAGTTTTAGTCGTGTTCTTTGAATCTCTCGTTGCTTTAGGATTGGTCTGTTAGGTTAGTTCGTAACATAAACAATTTGCATACTTTGTTTAGGCTAGAATCAAGTCGATAGGTTATTACTAGTAATCAGTTTATTCCTCGTGTTCGATACTCGTTTACTCACTTTACTGCACTACAAACGATAGGTCAACTGCCTATCGCACGTCGGTGATAGAAATTAAGTATTCATTTTATTTTATCACTTGCTGCACTTGCAATTTATATTAGCACACCACGTGTCGATCAGAACACATATACCATCACGACTTCGAATGATAAAGAAATATCCAGATACTACAACTTACGCCATCTTCATCGGCTTCGGGACATTGCACCAGTGTAATTTCCCTTAAAAACAAATTGGTTACATTTTTAGACAAAGCCCTTCAGAAAATTGGTTAAGCTTCTACCTCAATCCACTGCTGATAATGTATGTTTCATTTGCATTCTCGATAAGCTCTTCACACCGTTTGATAGGCACAATTTCGTAATTCTGGCAGTCAATTTATTCATGTTCTCTCATCTGCCTCTTCTAAACAAAGATCCTCCACAATATGCTAAACAACAATCTACGTATCTGCCAGGATGTATATAAATGAAAAGAACAATACGTAAATCAATCATAAATTGCTACAAATTTATACAATTTTTTTATAATTATTGCCCTCTCAACATGTTTTTCCCCATATGGTACGATCATTCCGTAAAACCTTTATCTCATGCTCGCCCCTAGACTGGGTTCACTGCCCATGACCATTCAAATATGCAATTGGATTTTAGAAAGTGTATCACATATACAAACCTGTGGTAAAAGAAGGAAAAGGAAATCGAGTTTCCTACGAACAGACTGCTTCAGTCGCAAAAAAGAAATTAATGAAAAAGATAAATAGCTAATAGCACTAACTATTTAGATTAGGTTATAGACCAAAAAAACCAAACACAAGAGGCTAACGCAGAACACCAAATCAGACGACAGCGAATAGTAAAAGTCGGACAAGCCCACTAAGCACAAAGGACGAATTTCGAAAGGCAAGGCCAACAAGAACGTGTTCAAAGGCGCCAAGCCGACGGACAAGTGCCTTCACTGCAATGAGCTTGGCCATTGGAAGCGCGATTGCCTGAAGCTAGCCGCCTCAGGTAAAGAACTTTACGTTTTGGAAACAAATTGTTCTATGACAGTATATTCCGCTTCATGGATCTTAGACTCGGGAGCTAGTGCTCACATCTGTGTTTTGAACCAGGGTCTGGAACGAAGTAGGAAGCTGGAAGATCGAGAGATCATGATCAACGTAGGAAGCGGACATAGTGTACCGGCGACCCACATTGGATCAAGAACTCTAGTTTTATCTACTAGACATAGTTTACTGCTTTTCGATTGTTTGGTTATGCCCAAGGGGCTTAAGAATATTGTTTCTATTCCCGTTTTGAGCGGAAACGGTTATGAGTTCTGTTTTAGTAATAATATATGCAATATTTATTTTGGAAATAATTGCGTCAGAAGTGCAAGTTTACTGAATGGGTTGTATTACCTAAATATCGAATATAAAATAAAATCTGTGAATATAGTCACCAACAAACAAAAATTTGAGTCGAACTCGAGACTGCTGTGGCATCTTCGACTCGGTCACGCTGTAGAACAGAAGATTCTTGAGTTGGAGAAAACCGGCGTTATAAAGCCGCTTGGGTCTGATCCCTATCCAACTTGTGAATCTTGTATCCTTGGAAAGATGACCAAGTCGCCCTTCACAGGGACTTTTGCGAGAGCGTAGAACTTCTCAGTTTGATCCACACGGATGTTTGCGGACCGTTCAGGGTAGCTCGCGGTAACTTCCATTATTTCGTTACCTTCACTGATGATCACTCTCGCTTTGGCAAGGTGTACCTCACGAAGAATAAGTCTGATACTTTTGAATGGTTCGAAGAGTAAAGGCCCTCTTCGGCATTTCAATCGTCAATCTGTACCTCCTGATGGTGGAAAATCAGACTAGAACGAGCATTAAAGCCGTTCGATCAGATCGAGGCGGTGAGTACATGAGCCTCGAGTTTGACGAGTTCTTGAAAGAGAACGGGATAATTTCACAGATTACACCGCCCGGAACACCGAAGTTGAACGGTGTGTCCGAACGCAGAAATCGAACTCTGTTGGATAAGGTTCGATCTATGCTAAGCTATACAGACCTGCCCATATCGTTGTGGGGTCATGCCCTGTTGACAGCGGCACACATTCTGAATTGATGTCCTACAAAGTCTGTCGATTGTATTCCGTATCAGATATGGACAGGACGAAAACCGAGCTTGAATCAAATTAGAATTTGGTGTTGCCCCGCATTTGTGAAAAAGCTCAAGACATATAAACTGGAATCGAAGGCTGTGAAAGGACGTTCTGTCGGGTATCCTGAGGATTCCATGGGATACCAGTTTTACTTCCACGACGATCAGAGAATCGTTGTAGCCCTTCAGGCTCACTTTCTCGAAGAAGATTTCGTTCGAGAAGGTGGAGCGGGTCGCGAAGTAACTCTTGGAGAGTATTCAGAAGCGCTTTCACAAACTCCAGTGTCGGGCGACACCGTAGAGCAGTCGGAGGCGCAACCTGACTTGCGCAGGTCGGGTAGAGTATCTCGCCAGCCTGAGAGATACGGGATGGTCCACATCGAGCACGAGATTGTTGCGATGGAAGGCCACGTCGGAGACGATCCCACTACCTATGACCAGGCAATCAGGGATAAGGATTCGGAGAAATGGCTTATAGCTATGCAAGGCGAAATGGATTCTATGCACGAAAACCAAGTCTGGACTCTAGTAGACCTTCCAAATGGTTTTAGACCCAATGGGTGTAAATGGATCTACAATAGAAAGATAGGATCTGACGGATTGGTTGATACATACAAAGCTAGGCTTGTGCGAAAGGGTACAGTCAAAAAGAGGGCATTGACTATAAGGAGACCTTTTCGCCTGTTGCTATGATGAAGTCCATTCGAACATTGCTTGCGATAGCTGCGTACTATGACTATGAGATCTGGCAGATGGATGTGAAAACTACGTTCCTAAATGGATACCTCAAGGAGGAAATATATATGGAGCAGCCCAAGGGTTTTACATCGCAAGGAGATGCTCATAAGGTGTGCAAACCGAACAAGTCCATTTATGGATTGAAACAAGCCTCCAGAAGCTGGAATCTTCGGTTCGATGAAGTGGTCAAGGGCCATGGATTCTTAAAGAACGAAGACGAACCTTGCGCCTACAAGAAAAGCAGTGGGAGCAAAATATCTTTCCTCGTATTGTACGTGGACGACATCCTTTTGATAGGAAATGATATTGGAATGCTCTCGATGGTGAAAGCGTGGCTTTCGACCGAATCTCCAAGAAAGACTTGGGAGAAGCTACCTATATCTTGGGGATTCGGCTCTATAGAGATCGAGCAAATCGTATGTTAGGACTCTCCCAGGCCCTTTACTTAGAGAAGGTCCTGAAGCGATATAATATGGACAACTCTAAGAAAGGGTTCCTGCCTATGCGGAATGGGATTCACCTTTCCAAGGCTATGAGCCCTCAAAATGAGTTGGAGCGGAAAGAGATGAATGGAGTCCCCTATGCATCCGCAGTGGGTAGCTTGATGTACGCGATGCTTTGCACGCGACCTGACTTGGCGTATGCTGTGAGCATAGTCAGTCGGTTTCAGGCTGACCCTGGTAAGGAACATTGGACAGCAGTCAAGACTATCCTCAAGTACCTCAGACGGACTAAGGATATGATGCTGGTCTACGGTAATGGAGAATCAGAAGTGGAAGGGTATACGGATTCGGATTTCCAGTCTAACATGGACGACCGAGATTCGTCTTTACGCTCAATGGTGGAGCGGTGTCTTGGAAAAGTTCCAAACAGAGCACTACTGCAGATTCCACCTACGAAGCATAGTATATAGCGGCCTCAGAGGCAGCGAAGGAAGGTGTTTGGATGAGAAAGTTCTTGGAAGAACTTTTTGTCGTTCCTGTAGCAGATAGACCATTGCCATTATGGTGTGACAATACTGGCGCTATTGCTCAGGCGAAAGAACCGAGGTCCCACAGCAGGTCCAAACATATAGAAAGAAAGTACCACGTGTTACGTGGATTCGTTGAGAATGGCTACATAGCCGTGCAGAAGATTGCGATGCGGAAAACATGGCCGACCCGTTCACCAAGCCTCTATCACAGGCAGTGCTGGCTAGACATCTCGAAAAGATGGGTATTAGATACTGCAGCGCATGGCATTGAGTGCAAGTGGGAGATTGTTAGGAATATGCCCTCGAATGCTATACGAGGATTAGATTTTATAGGGCATTAGCTTATTTATCATTCGACCTTTTATGTAATAAGATAATTTTTATGTGTTTATTGAAAGGCGTTGTTCGTTTATTGGATATAAGAGTACTTTACTAAGCATCCGGTAAAGCAATAAATGAACAAATCCAAATGTGTCGAGAAGAGTCATGTTCTCGATGGGTACGAGAGAGGAAGGCACCAGTGGACTCTTAACCTCGAGCATTAAAAGTCCATAAGCCTTAGACTCCAGTTGGGTGCTGGATAACCGATTACGGCTTATTTGTCGATGACCTATAGAGTGTCGATATCCCGCTTGGAAGCGGAGGTCATGACTTGTGATGCGAGTCGAATCAAGGGATTGAATCGTTTCATGGACACTGACTCACGGGTCGAACGGTCGAACATGGCTTATTACTCAAGTAGTGTCAATGACCGACGACAGCACTATAGTAGTCCACGTGAACCTTAGACCGAAAGGGGCTTTGATGGAGTTGACTTTGAAGTCTCGACTGTCACTGGTTCCCCTCGACCCGATTTGTTGTTGCATGGGTCAGCGGGCCAGATGCGATCTTGATGACGACTTGTGATTGCCGGGCTTAGACCGCCGAGTACGGATTCATAGTCTTGCAAGTAATCGAGATAAGTGTCCTATGAGGACGGCGATGGGAAATTACGAAATCCTTGGCCAAGGTATTGAACTAACTCATGTTAGACATGGAGGGTAGTTTTGGTAATTTGCCTCGTCCCCGTTTTATCATAGAATCTAGTATAGTGAGTTTGACATAGACCATGGCTCTCACTCGATTGGGACACAGCTAAAGGGTTTATACATAGTACTATAACTTATAGTAAGGTTCTCGAATAAAGACTGGGTCGAAATTCGCACTCGAATCGGGTTACGGTCCGGTACTGCGGGATTGGCTAGGTAACTGTCGGACTCTTGGATTCCTCCCTTGCCGATTGAGTCGAACCTAGAGAGTCGGGCTTAAAAAGGATCATCAACGTGTACTGATAAGGAGAGAAAGTGTTTTGGGCCTTAACGGGCCTTGGGCCGTGCCTTAGTGTGCCTCGGGCCGTTTAATGGACCGAAGTCGGACTTCGTATACTTGGCCAAGTGCTTAAAAGGCTTGAGGGTAAAATTGGAATTTGACCCTAAGCTGATTTTCGAATTATGCCTTGGGAATTAAAATTAAATATAACTATGGAAATAATGTATTTGGAATATTATTTATTTTAAGGTGAAAATTTCAAAATTAATCGTGGATTAAGTTTCGAATCTTATGCCATATTTAAATATACTTAGTTTGACTTAGTATTTAAGTTAGTTGTCTAATTATGGTAAGTATCTTTATATGAATTTTGAATTAAATGAGGGAGAGAAAGATATGGCAAAATCTCTCCACTTAAGGAGCAAAATCAAAAACTATATCTTTGAGATATCCTAGAGATTTCCATATATATCATAGTATAAATAGGGCAACCCTATTTCATAATTTGGAGTGAAAATTTCGTCCATAACAAAGGCACGAAACACACACCGAACAAAACACTCTTCTCTCACGCGATGGCTCGGTTCTCTCTAGCCATCTTTAGAGAACTGGTTCCGTGGTATACTGTGAGGTCGGCGTGACGATCTAGTGCCATCCACCACCATCGACGAAGTCTTGAAGAAAAGGACGAGGAGCTGCCACTCGCTTCAACTGGTAATTCTAACCCGCCCTATTACATGTCTATGTGTTACTTTTCTGATCCGAACAACGAGGGTAGTAGTACTACTACTACTACCACCACTACTACTACCACTACTACTACTACTACCACTACTACTACTACTACTACTACTACTACTACTACTACTACTACTACTACTACTACTGCTACTGCTACTGCTACTGCTACTGTACTGCTACTGCTACTGCTACTGCTACTGCTACTGCTAAGTAGCAGTAGCAGTAGCAGTAGCAGTAGCAGTAGCAGTAGCAGTAGCAGTAGCAGTAGCAGTAGCAGTAGTAGTAGTAGTAGTAGTAGCAGTAGCAGTAGCAGTAGTAGTAGTAGTAGTAGTAGTAGTAGTGGTAGTAGTAGTAGTAGTGGTAGTAGTAGTAGTAGTGGTAGTAGTAGTAGTAGTGGTAGTAGTAGTGGTGGTAGTAGTAGTAGTACTACTACCCTCGTTGTTCGGATCAGAAAAGTAACACATAGACATGTAATAGGGCGGGGTTAGAATTACCAGTTGAAGCGAGTGGCAGCTCCTCGTCCTTTTCTTCAAGACTTCGTCGATGGTGGTGGATGGCACTAGATCGTCACGCCGACCTCACAGTATACCACGGAACCAGTTCTCTAAAGATGGCTAGAGAGAACCGAGCCATCGCGTGAGAGAAGAGTGTTTTGTTCGGTGTGTGTTTCGTGCCTTTGTTATGGACGAAATTTTCACTCCAAATTATGAAATAGGGTTGCCCTATTTATACTATGATATATATGGAAATCTCTAGGATATCTCAAAGATATAGTTTTTGATTTTGCTCCTTAAGTGGAGAGATTTTGCCATATCTTTCTCTCCCTCATTTAATTCAAAATTCATATAAAGATACTTACCATAATTAGACAACTAACTTAAATACTAAGTCAAACTAAGTATATTTAAATATGGCATAAGATTCGAAACTTAATCCACGATTAATTTTGAAATTTTCACCTTAAAATAAATAATATTCCAAATACATTATTTCCATAGTTATATTTAATTTTAATTCCCAAGGCATAATTCGAAAATCAGCTTAGGGTCAAATTCCAATTTTACCCTCAAGCCTTTTAAGCACTTGGCCAAGTATACGAAGTCCGACTTCGGTCCATTAAACGGCCCGAGGCACACTAAGGCACGGCCCAAGGCCCGTTAAGGCCCAAAACACTTTCTCTCCTTATCAGTACACGTTGATGATCCTTTTTAAGCCCGACTCTCTAGGTTCGACTCAATCGGCAAGGGAGGAATCCAAGAGTCCGACAGTTACCTAGCCAATCCCGCAGTACCGGACCGTAACCCGATTCGAGTGCGAATTTCGACCCAGTCTTTATTCGAGAACCTTACTATAAGTTATAGTACTATGTATAAACCCTTTAGCTGTGTCCCAATCGAGTGAGAGCCATGGTCTATGTCAAACTCACTATACTTAGATTCTATGATAAAACGGGGACGAGGCAAATTACCAAAACTACCCTCCATGTCTAACATGAGTTAGTTCAATACCTTGGCCAAGGATTTCGTAATTTCCCATCGCCGTCCTCATAGGACACTTATCTCGATTACTTGCAAGACTATGAATCCGTACTCGGCGGTCTAAGCCCGGCAATCACAAGTCGTCATCAAGATCGCATCTGGCCCGCTGACCCATGCAACAACAAATCGGGTCGAGGGGAACCAGTGACAGTCGAGACTTCAAAGTCAACTCCATCAAAGCCCCTTTCGGTCTAAGGTTCACGTGGACTACTATAGTGCTGTCGTCGGTCATTGACACTACTTGAGTAATAAGCCATGTTCGACCGTTCGACCCGTGAGTCAGTGTCCATGAAACGATTCAATCCCTTGATTCGACTCGCATCACAAGTCATGACCTCCGCTTCCAAGCGGGATATCGACACTCTATAGGTCATCGACAAATAAGCCGTAATCGGTTATCCAGCACCCAACTGGAGTCTAAGGCTTATGGACTTTTAATGCTCGAGGTTAAGAGTCCACTGGTGCCTTCCTCTCTCGTACCCATCGAGAACATGACTCTTCTCGACACATTTGGATTTGTTCATTTATTGCTTTACCGGATGCTTAGTAAAGTACTCTTATATCCAATAAACGAACAACGCCTTTCAATAAACACATAAAAATTATCTTATTACATAAAAGGTCGAATGATAAATAAGCTAATGCCCTATAAAATCTAATCCTCGTATAGCATTCGAGGGCATATTCCTAACAATCTCCCACTTGCACTCAATGCCATGCGCTGCAGTATCTAATACCCATCTTTTCGAGATGTCTAGCCAGCACTGCCTGTGATAGAGGCTTGGTGAACGGGTCGGCCATGTTTTCCGCATCGCAATCTTCTGCACGGCTATGTAGCCATTCTCAACGAATCCACGTAACACGTGGTACTTTCTTTCTATATGTTTGGACCTGCTGTGGGACCTCGGTTCTTTCGCCTGAGCAATAGCGCCAGTATTGTCACACCATAATGGCAATGGTCTATCTGCTACAGGAACGACAAAAAGTTCTTCCAAGAACTTTCTCATCCAAACACCTTCCTTCGCTGCCTCTGAGGCCGCTATATACTATGCTTCGTAGGTGGAATCTGCAGTAGTGCTCTGTTTGGAACTTTTCCAAGACACCGCTCCACCATTGAGCGTAAAGACGAATCTCGGTCGTCCATGTTAGACTGGAAATCCGAATCCGTATACCCTTCCACTTCTGATTCTCCATTACCGTAGACCAGCATCATATCCTTAGTCCGTCTGAGGTACTTGAGGATAGTCTTGACTGCTGTCCAATGTTCCTTACCAGGGTCAGCCTGAAACCGACTGACTATGCTCACAGCATACGCCAAGTCAGGTCGCGTGCAAAGCATCGCGTACATCAAGCTACCCACTGCGGATGCATAGGGGACTCCATTCATCTCTTTCCGCTCCAACTCATTTTGAGGGCTCATAGCCTTGGAAAGGTGAATCCCATTCCGCATAGGCAGGAACCCTTTCTTAGAGTTGTCCATATTATATCGCTTCAGGACCTTCTCTAAGTAAAGGGCCTGGGAGAGTCCTAACATACGATTTGCTCGATCTCTATAGAGCCGAATCCCCAAGATATAGGTAGCTTCTCCCAAGTCTTTCTTGGAGATTCGGTCGAAAGCCACGCTTTCACCATCGAGAGCATTCCAATATCATTTCCTATCAAAAGGATGTCGTCCACGTACAATACGAGGAAAGATATTTTGCTCCCACTGCTTTTCTTGTAGGCGCAAGGTTCGTCTTCGTTCTTTAAGAATCCATGGCCCTTGACCACTTCATCGAACCGAAGATTCCAGCTCTGGAGGCTTGTTTCAATCCATAAATGGACTTGTTCGGTTTGCACACCTTATGAGCATCTCCTTGCGATGTAAAACCCTTGGGCTGCTCCATATATATTTCCTCCTTGAGGTATCCATTTAGGAACGTAGTTTTCACATCCATCTGCCAGATCTCATAGTCATAGTACGCAGCTATCGCAAGCAATGTTCGAATGGACTTCATCATAGCAACAGGCGAAAAGGTCTCCTTATAGTCAATGCCCTCTTTTTGACTGTACCCTTTCGCACAAGCCTAGCTTTGTATGTATCAACCAATCCGTCAGATCCTATCTTTCTATTGTAGATCCATTTACACCCATTGGGTCTAAAACCATTTGGAAGGTCTACTAGAGTCCAGACTTGGTTTTCGTGCATAGAATCCATTTCGCCTTGCATAGCTATAAGCCATTTCTCCGAATCCTTATCCCTGATTGCCTGGTCATAGGTAGTGGGATCGTCTCCGACGTGGCCTTCCATCGCAACAATCTCGTGCTCGATGTGGACCATCCCGTATCTCTCAGGCTGGCGAGATACTCTACCCGACCTGCGCAAGTCAGGTTGCGCCTCCGACTGCTCTACGGTGTCGCCCGACACTGGAGTTTGTGAAAGCGCTTCTGAATACTCTCCAAGAGTTACTTCGCGACCCGCTCCACCTTCTCGAACGAAATCTTCTTCGAGAAAGTGAGCCTGAAGGGCTACAACGATTCTCTGATCGTCGTGGAAGTAAAACTGGTATCCCATGGAATCCTCAGGATACCCGACAGAACGTCCTTTCACAGCCTTCGATTCCAGTTTATATGTCTTGAGCTTTTTCACAAATGCGGGGCAACACCAAATTCTAATTTGATTCAAGCTCGGTTTTCGTCCTGTCCATATCTGATACGGAATACAATCGACAGACTTTGTAGGACATCAATTCAGAATGTGTGCCGCTGTCAACAGGGCATGACCCCACAACGATATGGGCAGGTCTGTATAGCTTAGCATAGATCGAACCTTATCCAACAGAGTTCGATTTCTGCGTTCGGACACACCGTTCAACTTCGGTGTTCCGGGCGGTGTAATCTGTGAAATTATCCCGTTCTCTTTCAAGAACTCGTCAAACTCGAGGCTCATGTACTCACCGCCTCGATCTGATCGAACGGCTTTAATGCTCGTTCTAGTCTGATTTTCCACCATCAGGAGGTACAGATTGACGATTGAAATGCCGAAGAGGGCCTTTACTCTTCGAACCATTCAAAAGTATCAGACTTATTCTTCGTGAGGTACACCTTGCCAAAGCGAGAGTGATCATCAGTGAAGGTAACGAAATAATGGAAGTTACCGCGAGCTACCCTGAACGGTCCGCAAACATCCGTGTGGATCAAACTGAGAAGTTCTACGCTCTCGCAAAAGTCCCTGTGAAGGGCGACTTGGTCATCTTTCCAAGGATACAAGATTCACAAGTTGGATAGGGATCAGACCCAAGCGGCTTTATAACGCCGGTTTTCTCCAACTCAAGAATCTTCTGTTCTACAGCGTGACCGAGTCGAAGATGCCACAGCAGTCTCGAGTTCGACTCAAATTTTTGTTTGTTGGTGACTATATTCACAGATTTTATTTTATATTCGATATTTAGGTAATACAACCCATTCAGTAAACTTGCACTTCTGACGCAATTATTTCCAAAATAAATATTGCATATATTATTACTAAAACAGAACTCATAACCGTTTCCGCTCAAAACGGGAATAGAAACAATATTCTTAAGCCCCTTGGGCATAACCAAACAATCGAAAAGCAGTAAACTATGTCTAGTAGATAAAACTAGAGTTCTTGATCCAATGTGGGTCGCCGGTACACTATGTCCGCTTCCTACGTTGATCATGATCTCTCGATCTTCCAGCTTCCTACTTCGTTCCAGACCCTGGTTCAAAACACAGATGTGAGCACTAGCTCCCGAGTCTAAGATCCATGAAGCGGAATATACTGTCATAGAACAATTTGTTTCCAAAACGTAAAGTTCTTTACCTGAGGCGGCTAGCTTCAGGCAATCGCGCTTCCAATGGCCAAGCTCATTGCAGTGAAGGCACTTGTCCGTCGGCTTGGCGCCTTTGAACACGTTCTTGTTGGCCTTGCCTTTCGAAATTCGTCCTTTGTGCTTAGTGGGCTTGTCCGACTTTTACTATTCGCTGTCGTCTGATTTGGTGTTCTGCGTTAGCCTCTTGTGTTTGGTTTTTTTGGTCTATAACCTAATCTAAATAGTTAGTGCTATTAGCTATTTATCTTTTTCATTAATTTCTTTTTTGCGACTGAAGCAGTCTGTTCGTAGGAAACTCGATTTCCTTTTCCTTCTTTTACCACAGGTTTGTATATGTGATACACTTTCTAAAATCCAATTGCATATTTGAATGGTCATGGGCAGTGAACCCAGTCTAGGGGCGAGCATGAGATAAAGGTTTTACGGAATGATCGTACCATTGGGGAAAAACATGTTGAGAGGGCAATAATTATAAAAAAATTGTATAAATTTGTAGCAATTTATGATTGATTTACGTATTGTTCTTTTCATTTATATACATCCTGGCAGATACGTAGATTGTTTAGCATATTGTGGAGGATCTTTGTTTAGAAGAGGCAGATGAGAGAACATGAATAAATTGACTGCCAGAATTACGAAATTGTGCCTATCAAACGGTGTGAAGAGCTTATCGAGAATGCAAATGAAACATACATTATCAGCAGTGGATTGAGGTAGAAGCTTAACCAATTTTCTGAAGGGCTTTGTCTAAAAATGTAACCAATTTGTTTTTAAGGGAAATTACACTGGTGCAATGTCCCGAAGCCGATGAAGATGGCGTAAGTTGTAGTATCTGGATATTTCTTTATCATTCGAAGTCGTGATGGTATATGTGTTCTGATCGACACGTGGTGTGCTAATATAAATTGCAAGTGCAGCAAGTGATAAAATAAAATGAATACTTAATTTCTATCACCGACGTGCGATAGGCAGTTGACCTATCGTTTGTAGTGCAGTAAAGTGAGTAAACGAGTATCGAACACGAGGAATAAACTGATTACTAGTAATAACCTATCGACTTGATTCTAGCCTAAACAAAGTATGCAAATTGTTTATGTTACGAACTAACCTAACAGACCAATCCTAAAGCAACGAGAGATTCAAAGAACACGACTAAAACTGATAAGAGAGCTTTCAGATAATAAAGATGTGCTCGGGATTTGAATCCCGCTAGGACTATCGGCTAAGACAATAAAATCGCTCATACGTGTTTAAGACTAAATAACAGTAATTTCCTACCCGCTCACGAGTTTGCTGTCGCCCTAAACGCTCGTGGGGATCTAAAATTCAATAATTACTAGCGGCGAGGATCAAGTATTTGCTTTCGCCCTACACTCAAATCCTATCCTCTATGAACGGCCTAATCTTTGTTCGCTGTCGCCCTAAACGATTTTCCAGACAATCACTTTAACACATAGACATAATAAAACGAAGAAACACTTCCATAGATAGATAGATAGTCAAAATACACGAGTCAAGATAATATATGTCTTAACTACGAAATAACCTAGCGTTCATCTAATCCCAAACACATAGGGAATTTTTAGGTACTCATAACTGACGGGAGAACAACGAAAGAAATAGAGAACAAGGGTAGAGGACTCAGAATCTTCCTTTCTGATTGATCTGGGATGGTCTCGGGGGAAGGTTCTCTTTCCTTGTTCAATTCGGGGGAAAGCATTGTTAATCCGTCTCTTGCGCTTCTGGGGGTGTTTCTTTACTTTTGACGGCTCTCTTTCGTCTCTGACATGTTAGGGTTGAATTCAGGAAGGAGTTCCGCTCTTTCTGAGTTGAAATTGGGCTTTTATAGTGAAATTCGACACCGTCACGGCCTGGGACATGATCCATCACGGCCGTGACACTCTCGGGGCACAAAATGAGCTCACTGCCGTGCGTCACGGCCTCGTGCAGTAGTTTCACGGCCGTGACACTTTCAACAGCTTTGCCACAGTTTGGTATTTCTCTTTGATGGAGGGGTAAACGATGTCCGATTCACCTTAAACAACTTGCCAATCTTGTTTCTGACCAAAGGGATTCTCAATCCGACTTCTAGATTGAGAGATATGAACTTTTTAGTCCGTTGCTACTTTTCAGGCTGGCTTCACGATCGTGACTGTGCTCTGCATCGCTTGGCTTCCTTTTCTGCCTCTTGTCACGGCCTGGTGCAATAATGTCACGGTCGTGACACTCTACTGCAGCTTCATAACTTGTCCGTTTTGCCTCGTTTTTGTCCCTTTAGCCCGATAGCCGTCCTATGGTCCTACAATGTGCAAATAAGTGTAAATAGAGCATATAAAAGCGAGAAACGATGGAGGATACTCTATTACATCCCAAATAATTGCTACAATAAACGCATTAATATACGTTTATCAAACCTCCCCACACTTAAGCATTTTCTTGTCCTCAAGTAACTTAGAAGTCAGAGGAGGCACTAAATCAAGATAACGGTGTAATTGTTCGCAACTTATCATCATAAGTAGAAAGCACAAACAGGAATCAGCAAAACAATCATGAACAGTACATTAGTGATTGGCACCTATCAACCTGAACTTCCTTAGCACTACCAATGAAGACTCATACCTCACAAGGATTCGCCCAAATCACTCAGTGTATAGCCTATTATATTGGTGAATAGCTCAAATCGTGCACTAATCCAATTCCTATCATAAGCTTGCAGGTAAATCTCATATCTTCTACTTGAGGTGGCAAGCGTAAATCAAAGGATCTTTTGGGGTCGAAACGGGTCAAATAATAATGATGTGACAAGCATAGGTACTGACGCACGTCATCTCAAAGATAGGACACATAAGCGAAAAATCAAAGAATCTAGCATGATCAAACTGATAGTCACATGCCCCAACATAAGACCAACATTCTCGCTCTGAATCCTACACTTTTCTGCCCGACCCCCTCAACACAGTTCCCTTTCATTTTCTGCCCTTTCACCTTAGTTACGCTCTAATTTGTGCACTGCCCTTATTCCCTAAACATCATGGTTTGGCTTTTGTCGCAAAGAATACATCGTCACAGCCAATGCCGTGTACCTAGGGGTACTTATTACCAAAACCTATATCTTGCAAAAGGTTTATGGGAAGGTTTATGCAAGGGATCGGGTCATTTCAAAAAACGGTCAATTAAGATCGAGTCATATCACGAATAGCAGAGAAGAACATTAAATAAGATATTAAAGCATTAACCATCAAGTTCGACATCTGCTACGGGTGCTTAGTATCTTTGGGGGCTTATTCGGGTTAGCGACTTATTTAGTGTACATCGTGGGAAACGAATAAGCTCAGGCTCAACGTGGTTAACTATGGGGATAGCGTGGGTGGAAAAATTTGCCCCTGGACTTATTTCCTAATGCCCTCATCATTTCCACACTAAACACCACAAGCAGTTTCAACGCGTATCAAACATGCAAGTTCTAGAGAGATATAGGCTAGGCACGTCACACAATCAAGATAAAATATGAGCATAAGCTCGTAAGGCTCAAACTCTCACAACGGAAAATAGGTTATGTGTGCGGATCTCTCAAAATAATGCTATGTCCATCCAAGCAGACATGATTCAATCACTCATGCATGTCCAGATCGCCCACAAAATTTCATAAAATGCAAACTGACTTGAGATAGATGCAAACAATCATGCTCGACTTTAAACAATTCATGCCTTTCCAACAACATTAATAGCTCACCGACACGTCATAGAAAAAAAATTCACGTAAATTCTCAACCTAAATTCCCCTCCCCACACTTAAGACCTACGTTGTCCTCAACGAAAAACGAAAGGGAAAAGAAGGTTAAAAAGAACGGGACTCCCCTGATGAATAAGTGACGTGGTCGTGACTGACGACGCGTGAAGGTCGTGGATCATGACTCGTGATATCCTGACATAACTAAAAAGAAAATGAAACGTAAAAAGGAACTAGACGTATATAATAATAGTATATATATTCATATGCATCATAATCATGGGCAAATAGAAGAAAGTACTAGATATATAAAAACCCGGGTTGCCTCCCAAGAAGCGCTTCCTTTACCGTCTTTAGTCGGACGTGCTTTCGTTCGCTTAGGGTGGCTGGAAGTCGAGGTACAACACCCTTTTTCCGCTTAAGTCTCCCTCGCCTACATCCATACCTTGGAGTTGTCGCTTTTCGCCGGGCAGCAGTTTCAGCTCTAGTGGCGGTCGCTCCTCGACTGGGCCTTGTCTTAACTTCTTTGCTATTTCTGCAGATGGTCATCGTGGGCTCGTCGACTTCCTCCTTGCTCAAAACCTATGATAAACCTTGCACAGAAGACGAGAGATCGTGCTCAAAAGCATCTAAGTAATAACCCTTATCATCATGCTCATTACTCTTTTTCCTTGAATCAACCATATTAAACGTAACCTTTTCACTATCTACCGTCAAAGTTAACGTCCCCTTCCTAACATCTATCAGAGTCTCGCCTGTAGCTAAGAATGATCTACCTAGATTAATGCATCCTTATCCATCTCTAGGATAACAAAATCAGCAGGGATAACGAACTTATCGACCTTAACTAGAACATCTTCGATAACGCCTAGAGGGTATTTTAATGATCTATCGGCCAATTGAATACTCATTCTAGTGGGTCGTGGTTCACCTAATCCTAAGCACTTAAACATAGAACACGACATCAAATTTATACTAGTGCCTAGATCAGCTAAAGCATGCTCGACTACTAAATCACCTATCAGACAAGGAATAGTAAAACTCCCTGGTCCTTGAGCTTTTTCGGTATCTTGCTCTGGAGTATCGCCGAGCACTCTCCTCGTACGTATACCGTGGAGACATGTTCGAGCTTCCGTTGATTCATCAGCAAGTCCTTCAAGAACTTCGCAAAACTGGGCATCTACGTAATAGCTTCAACAAATGGTAAGTTAATATGTAGTTCTTTGCACATACCCATAAATCTGTTAAATAGCGTCTCGCCTTTGTTCTTTTTCAAACGTGCTGGGTAGGGAACCTTCGGCTGGTACGGCTTCACCCGTGGTCCCGTGTTCTCCTCCGCATTTTCTTTTTTAGGTGCGCTCTCCTCCTTTTTAGGTTCAGCCTCCCTCAACCGAGCTGGGTACGGAATCTTCGGTTGGTATGACTTCACGAATGGTCGCGCCTTTCCCTTGTCATCCTTGACCTTCTCGACTCCGTCGTCCTTGCTTTCCTCCACTTCTGGCTCGTCATGGCCCTCGAAATCGAGTTTCTCCTATGAATTCTGCTTGTCAGGAACTTCTTGCAATCCACTCCCACTTCTCCAGGTTATCGCGTTGCAGTAGTCGTTTGTTTCGGTGTAGCTCGGGAGTGATCCTTGATTTTGCCCCGCCAGTTGTTTCGCTAACTGGCCCACTTCCTGTTCCAACTTCTTAATCGATGCATCTGTGTTCTGAGAACGTATATCCTTCGCTTCCGTATACTCCTCCATCTTCGTCATTCGACTCTCGTGAGCCGCGGTAGTGTTGCTGAAATTCGTGAGGAGCGTTTTCAGCATGTCCTTCATCTCCTCATGTCATTAGATCCTGACCCCACGGATGCGTTCTGATACTATCGTGGTGGTTCGCCTTGGAAACCAGATAGTCTGGGCTGAAATTCCGGCGGTCCTTGCCCGTGGTGGTTCTGATTCCCGTACACCAGATTTGGGTACGCTCGAGGTTGGACACTATGCTGGCCGCCTTGGTAATTCTCCGTGTAGTCTACATGTTCAAGCGGTTGCCCGAGTTGGCATTTGGATGTCTCATGGGCTGCACCACACATCCCGCGCAACAGTATGTACAGTGTGTGCAGCGATGGTATGGTAGTCGTCACGGCGTTCACGGGCTATGTGTGCCCGAACTTGGCAGTAGTAGTGCGCTAATCACCGTCTGCAGTTGAGAGTTCGTCGGTGCGATTTGTTGCTGGAGCACCTCGAATATTCGTGGACGTCTCTTCGCTCACTCCGAATATGCATGGCGTCTTGATCCTCGTGTTACCCCTCATGAAGCTGTTCCTTGAGTAGTCCTCGATCAGGTTCCAAGCCTCGGTCGTGTTGAGCTTCACGAACCCTCCTCTTGTGGCTCCATCTAACATATGAAAAGTCTGATCACTGAGCCCTCGTGGAATCGGTTAATCTGGGCTGCCTTCAACATCTCGTGTTGCGGGCACTTCTTCAGTAGCCCTTGTATTGATTTCATACTTGGTAGAGGTTTTCTGAATCCTTCTGGTGGAAAAGGGAAATCTCCGTCTTCAACCGTAGCACCTTTGGTAATGGGAAGTAGTGGCCGATGAATGCAGCTCGCATCTCCTCCCATGTAGTGATTGATCGGGGTGGCAACATCTCCAGCCAATCCTTCGCTCTGAACTTCAGCAAGAATGGGAACAACATCAGCTTAATTGCATCGCCCGAGACTCCGGTCTTGATAGTGTCGGTAACCGTCAAGAATGCCTTCAGATACGAGTAAGTATCGTCATCTGGGTTGCCCTCGAACTGGGCCATCTTGAAAATCATCAGAAGCTAATAGTGCTTCAGCTCGAAGTTATTGTTCTCGATCGGTGGGATAAAGATCGCCGATTCTGTACAGCCTAGCGCAACATTCTTGAGCAAATCTTGTAGTGATCCTCCTCGTGGACGGGCACTCTGTGGTCCGCCATTCTTACTTCTGTGTCTGGGCTATCTACGAATGCCTCTACACGAGTTTGGGTCGATTCCTGAGAACTGTCCTTTGAGTAGTTAACTAACGGTTCCTGAGAGCTGGTGGTCGCTCATTCGGTATCGTACTTTAGTTACCTTCGTAACTTTCGCTCAAAAGTGGGACGCGATGCTTCTGGTCATTCACCTTGAATTGTACCTTCAATGAACGGGAATAAGAAAATCAGCGAAAAACAAATCGATACGTAAAAGAAATAACAAAAATAACAATGACTAAAAGAACAAATAACGCAAATAACACAAAGAACGCAATTAACGGTAAACTAAGAAAATGTCAAATAAAAGTGGCTAAAGTACCGAACTACGGTGTTCCTAATATCAATCTATTCCCCGGCAATGGCGCCAAAAACTTGATCGACACGTGGTGTGCTAATATAAATTGCAAGTGCGACAAGTGATAAAATAAAACGAATACTTAATTTCTATCACCGGCGTGCGATAGGCAGTGGACCTATCATTTGTAGTGCAGTAAAGTGAGTAAACGAGTATCGAACACAAGGAATAAACTGATTACTAGTAATAACCTATCGACTTGATTCTAGCCTAAACAAAGTATGCAAATTGTTTATGTTACGAACTAACCTAACAGACCAATCCTAAAGCAACGAGAGATTCAAAGACACGACTAAAACTGATAAGAGAGCTTTCAGATAATAAAGATGTGCTCGGGATTCGAATCCCGCTAGGTACTATCGGCTAAGACAATAAAATCGCTCATACGTGATTAAGACTAAATCACAGTAATTTCCTACCCGCTCACGAGTTTGCTGTCGCCCTAAACGCTCGCGGGGATCTAAAATTCAATAATAATAACAGCGGGGATCAAGTATTTGCTTTCGCCCTACACTCAAATCCTATCCTCTTTGAACGGCCTAATCGTTGTTTAGCTGTCGCCCTAAATGATTTTCCACACAATCACTTTAACACAGACATATTAAAACGAAGAAACACTTTCATAGATAGATAAATAGTCAAAACACACGAGTCACGATAATATATGTCTTAACTACGAAATAATCTAGCGTTCATCTAATTCCAAACACATAGGGAACTTAGCTACTCATAACCAAGGTTGTAAAAAGCGCTAGGCGCTACCTAGGCGCCGAGGGGGGCCTAGCGCCTAGGCCGTCTAGGCGGGGCCTAGGCGGTTTCTAGGGGATATGTATTTTTAAAATTTTTCTATATATTAAATTGTTAAATAAATAATTTAATCCAAACTATTCCACAAATAAATATTAGTATCAAAGTTATGTTTTAGGATGATGTCGACGTATTTTTCTTATTTTTTATTTAACGTACGTGTTTTTTGTATAAACGATTTGGTATCACAAATAATAATTCTTATTATCCAAATAATAACTAATAAGTATTAGTGAAATATTTAATGTTCTTTAATGCTTTTTCTTTTTTCGGAGAGAAGCTTCTTTAATACTGTAATCGATCAGACATATAGCATATTGATAAGAGAGTTGGGAGATGTCCCACACCGCTTGAGTTCTGGTAGGAGATGGGTAGCGCTCTATATATAGTGTATGACTTCCTTGAAAAATCACAGCTAATTCGAAATGGGCCTCCTATGTGGTTTAGGCTTCTTTATTTAATTTGATTTTTTATGGGCCGATTAATCGGCCCAATATGCGGTTTGTGCGCCGATTAAACGGGCTAGGCGCCGATTAGCGGGCAGACCGATTTTCCCGGCGAATAACCTTTATTCGCCTCGGTGGCCGGCGACTAGCGCCTAGACGGCGCCTAGGCGGCCGCCTAGCCCGCATTTTACAACACTGCTCATAACAGAGGAAAACAACGAAAGAAATAGAGAACAAGGGTAGAGGACTCATAATCTTCCCTTCTGATTGATCTGGGATGATCTCGGGGGAAGGTTCACTTTTCTTGTTCAATTCGGGGTGAAAGCATTGTGAATCCTTCTCATGCACTTCTGGGGGTGTTTCTCTGTCTTGACGGCTCTCTTTCGTCTCTGATATGTTAGGGTTGAATTCTGGAAGGAGTTCCGCTCTTCTGAGTTGAAATTGGGCTTTTATAGTGAAAGTCGACACCACCAAGGCCTGGGACATGATCCGTCACGGCCGTGACACTCTCGGGGCACAAAATGAGCTCACTGTCGTGCGTCACGGCCTTGTGCAGTAGTATCACGGCCGTGACACTTTCAACAGCTTTGCGACAGTTTTGTACTTCACTTAGATGGAGGCGCAAACGATGGAGAGATATGAGTTTTTTAGTCCGTTGCTACTTTTCAGGCTGGATTCACAGCCGTGACTGTGCTCTGCATCGCTTGGCTTCCTCTTCTGCCTCTTGTTACGGCGTGGTGCAATAATGTCACGGCTGTGACACTCTACTGAAGGTTTATAACTTGTCCGTTTTGCCTCGTTTTTGCCCCTTTTCGCCTGATAGCCGTCCTAAGGTCCTACACTGTGCAAATAAGTGTAAATAGAGCATATAAAAGCGAGAAACAATGGAGAATACTCTATTATATCCCAACTAATTACTACAATAAACGCATTAATATACGTCCATCATGTTCGAATCAATCTATGTACTCCATGTAACTGATCTTCGGTCGATATTCACATTACACATCCGACATGCATGACTATTTTGGATGTTTGGAAGCAGCCCAAAAGTTTCTAAGTGTAATGAACTTCTTTTTGGTCAAGCAAAGACATATATCTTCTTGCTCATTATCATGTGAAAATCTTACATTTAGAGATTTCATTTTGCAGGTTAAAGTTTTAGTAAACTTAGAGGGCCAGAGAAAACGATTTCAGAAATAACGATATCGAGCTCATTTGGAGGTTTCAAGATGTGAATGATGTACACTCGCTGATATTTGCTAAGACTTCGATGTCCGGAACATCTTTATCGTACTTTTACTAAACAAACCTCTTCTTAGTAAGTCACAAGAACCACCAAAGAAAGAGGACAACCCTGCAGCTAAACTTCAATTTATTTTGTTACCTGGTTTCAGGGACGTAGCTGGAGCTGAAGCTGATGCCTTGATTTGGTATTAGTAGAGGTATGATTTTGTTCATTCAATTACCTCGCTTTAGCTCCACTGATGTACATACTTACCCCTTACACCATGTATGTGTACGTTTTATAGCACACTCTGCAATGTTGTATTGATCTGAAATTCGATGCACTTCACCGAGCAGGCTCTTTTGCAACATTTTTTCCTACTATGAGCATGCAATAGTCCGTATTCAATCTATGATCTCTTTTTTCATTTGTTTAAGCTTTTAGATATTAGGATGTTCCATTCTGCATGGATCTAAGTGCGTTGTTTTAGATGTTCGTTCTGGTTATGAATTAGGGATTAATGACGTTGAAAGACAAATTGGTTAGTGGCAGCGTGTGACACGTTGTGCGTTGCGTTAACTGAATCAGGCTGCACATGAGCGTAACGACTGCAAGGTAGCTTAGCGCGGTTGGGTGTTGTGGTGTTGCGTGGTGTTTCCTATATGGTGATTGCTTTATTTATGCCGTTGTGCACCTTCGGCTTTCAGGCATGGCCATTGAAGAAACGCCCATCTGTCATTTCCCTTTCACAACTTATGTCCAAAGGAGACACTGCTATTTATTCACAAATCACGTTTCTGCACATTTCTCTCTTTCATGTAGTAGTTACATTCTTCATGAATTTCTCTAGAAATCCAAATCCAAAGGCGATGATGATGAACGGAAATAATAAAGAAGAAAATGCCGTCGTAGTTTCATCTAGAGTCCATAGCTTTTGTTCAATTAGATGTGTTTCACGGGCAACATGAATCATCATCATTCCTTGGCTGCCGCGAAGATGATTTTGCCTCAACCCATGCAGTAATTTCTTATTGCAGTCAACGTCAACCCAACGCAAACCATCCAATGATCTGTGGCGGTGAGTTATCTCTTCACACGAAGACTGAGAGTGGACTAACCCACACCTCGCTCACACATCAAAGATTGATTGAAGCTTTTAAGGTATAAATTACTGTTCTGCCACAGTGCACAGAATTAGTATGTCAAATTAGATTGTAATGCTTTTATGGGTTCGGCATAATCTACAAATTAGTGCTCCGTGTGTATCATTATATTTGTTAGGTATACATTATGGTAGGAATAATAAGATGATTAGACAATGGCGAATGCATCTTCCATTGATCAGCAGTTAAAATTCTTTTCTTAGTTGTCTACATGGAGTCCGTGGATCACTTCATATATGTCATCTATCATATAACCATTCATTCACAAATCAAAGTTGAGTTACTCGCAATAATTGGAAGGAAGCGGAATACTCCAAGAAAAGCATAAGTTACACAAGGTGTGCCGGGCTTTTGTGTCAAGCAGCATCTGAACCAAACGATCCAGTACTATTTTCGCATGTATACATTCAAGAATCCAGCAAAGAGTCCTGTGCGGAGCTAGTGGTCCCTTTCGAAGAATCAGACCGAGTGAAGGCATTAGGAGCAATTGTGTCGTGTTCTTAAATCAGCAGCTGTACGAAATATTACGGTATTTTATGCAGCAAATAAATGAAGACAACAAGCAGAAGCCGTTAAGAAGGTATAAGTTTTATGGTGTTTTAAAAGGCGTCGTGTTGCGCGCGTTAAGGCGCGGTTATGCGTTAATTTACTTGAAAACGCGACGACGCGTGAGAAAAAAAAGCGTACAAGTCTTCTAGTTTTTTGTTTTTTATTAATCGTGCGTACAAGTCTTTCTGACTATTGCGACCGGACTTTTTTACTGTGATGTGGCAATCCTTTTTTATGATATAACACGTGTTTTGACTAACATATTTTTATTTAGTTTTTCAATTTTTTTAACTTCTTAATTAATGCCATCAAAACATAAAAGCGATTATTTAATGTAATCTATGTGATAAAAATAGATAAATTTATCTAACTTATTCTTTGTTTAAAAGCGATCAAAATGACATGTATATCTTTTTATTTTCGATATCCATAAGAATTATTCTTTAAATAATGTTTTTTTAAGTTTAGGTTCCCTAAAATTTTATTAGTTATCTTTTTCAATATTTTTTAATTCTGGCCCAACCCGATGAGAATGAATTAGATTAAGAAATTCTATTAAATCAGATGTACATACATATATTATCGAACCCAAATTTTATATAAATCTTAACGAATAATGTGCTTATGATTAGTAATTTGTTATAAATTATGTTTCGTAACGCAATAAGTGACTTGTCCGAAATACTCGCAATACGCTATGCTATTTACACTACAAGCTATCTAAACTGAAACGCGACGCGTTGCGCTATACGCATTTAAAACACTGGTTGCTGCTATGTAGGTAATACATATACATAACACGGTCGAATTAAGTATTAAAGTTCATTGAATATGTATAATAACGATGATTATAATACCATTAAAAATGTTTGGATTCCAACCTCTGCAAGACTATTGAAGAACACCATGATCGATGACTAAAACAGTATTTAAGCCACACATATCAACACGACAAGTCATACCTCATTAAAAAAAATTGCATGCGAGGATCACATCATTTTGTAACTATTAAACGCATTAGTTTTTTCTCGATAATATTTTAGGGTTGAGATGATCGGTCATTTTTAATAAAGGATTAACTAAATAGGTGTTTGATGTCGGGATTCTTTTTTACTATGCATGCGCCCAACACATCGATACGTGAAATAATAATTTGTTATTTTAAATACATAATTATGTGATATTATTAACTTACATTAATTATACAATTAAAACCCGTGCGAAGCACGGGCAAAAAAACTAGTTCATAATTATTTGTGTGTTCAGTTAATTCGAAGCCTGATATATATAGGCTGCGACTAGACTATAAATATTTTAGTTTGCTTTGTTGTGTTTATGTAATCAATGAAATCATGTCATTGACGAAAACTTCAATTATAATACATTCGCATAATAAATATTAATTACTGATTTGTCGACTGATGATATAACACCATGACAATAACTTTAATACGATTACTCAGCTTAGTATTTCAAAGAGAAATGTATCATCAAAACGCATAGTTCAGCAGATCACACAATACATAGCTTAAAAAGAATAAGGGCGAGCTCCCTGATATATAGAATGCCATATCGTCACAGATTTGCTTGTTCTTGAAGTTGTTCCTACACAATGAATATCAAGGTTGCAGTTATCTTCATCAACTAGACTGTAACTTCATTGTAATTTGATAACTGAAAATACTGTCAATAACTTCTTATGTCGTAGCTAATTAATTAGTTCCAATTTCGAATATCCTACCTATTTGGCTGGTGAGTAGGATTTCTGGCTGATTAAGTCGGAAAAGATAAAAGCCATTTATTATTATTATGCTAAAAAGATTATATATAAGTTACCTCAGTGACAAAGAAGGCATGAAAGCCGTAGGGAACTCGCTGGGGAGATCAACAACGGCAATGGGCTCAGCTGACATTGTCTTGGCATCGATCACATTCACCGATGATTTTCTGGAATAAGATTGAGCATATTATTATTACATATGTACTAATATATATAGACATACTGAGCTTGAAATGAAGATGTCATAAATATTAACAAAAATTTACCCAGTGTTCTCGTCATGAACAAAGTCAATCAAGTACCCATCATCTTCTTCAGATTCTGTGCCAGACTGTCTCGGGACAAACACGGTTTCGGAACCGAATCTTCCATTCCCGAGATCGAAGATACCGCTTATGTTTCCTCCGACTTCGAGTTTCGATTTCCCGTCCTGAGGTTCGGCGTGCAAATCAAATTTGATGATTCCCGTCATCTTCGCAATGCTGTCCAGTATCGTCCCGTAAACGTAACGCTGCTTCCTGCACATAAATATTGCTAGAAATTTTTATTTTATTTTTGAAGAAATGCGACGACTTCATAGGCTGCGTTTTGGATGCGGAAATTCGTGCATGGAGAAGACAAAAGGAAATCTAACTTAGCCCATCGAACAATGATTTTTTGGCGTCGTTTCAACTGCTGTACATTCTCCTATTTTCTTTCCTAACCGAACTACTCGTACCAAACACAACCTTTGTATTGTTTGCAAAATAAAAATAACAAACTCTACTCCATTATCAATTATTGCGCAGGCTAAAAACTTTGCATTGTCAGATTTGTAATTGAATCCTCGATTCCACTTTCGTGCGACGTACTGATGTAACATTCTCTCGGATCCCATTTTTACATTTCTAACCAACCTTTAACCATAATTGATCAAGAAATAAATTAGTCGCCGGAATCCAAACCTAAATCTATCAATAAATAGGGTCGAAGAGACTGCCACATGCGCAAACTGGTTTACCGGTCAACATCTCAGGTTGCCAGGTTAATGGAACTCGGATTTATTTTCAATTGCAAATCTAGCAAAGCTAGTGAAATAATGCTAAGTTTATTAGTTCATGCAATGATTGCAAATTTTAAGTAATGTTTATGATAACTTTTTTGCAATGTATATATTTATAATCAAAATTATCGATTACCTTCCAGTATAGCTCTCGTTAATCCGAGGGAAATCTACAGCTGACACAGAAAGCCTTTTCTGAGAAGCCAAACCGTTTTTCAGGTTAAACCTCATCTCGTACCTGATTTCAAAGGCAATAATATTTCGAGCAATCTTTTTTACGACAATTAGTAAATGTTAAAGTTATTCATTCTTACAGCTCATTTGTGAAGTTCTCTAGCTTCTCCTTAATGGGGCCATTGACCTGGTCTAGATCTGGATCTTGAAGTCGACAAGTAATAAGAACAACTTCCTCTCCTTCCTCCCAAGCATTTGCTGATCGAAAAAAAATGATGCAAAAATCATTTCAGTACAAGCAATCTTTTCTTCCAATAATATCAACGACTTCTTTATCGGCAATTTATAAGGTGTGGATCAGCTCACCGTTGTGAAAAATAAAGCAATTTGGAAGCTCGAACCACTTTATCAGGGCTTCGTTCGTTGCATATCGTGGGAGAATTCCAAACCGAGCTTTCTTGGTAGCGTTGAATTCGAAAATAAACTTCTTATTTTCACCATCTCCTGAGAAAATATTTATTAAACAGTGATCAGAGATCACAAAAAGTAATAGATTGGGATTCGATAATTATATTAGAAATCATTATACTTTCAAGAATCGCTGGAAATAGGACGTGAACAAAAAAAAGAAGCAATAACGAAATGGAGAAACATCCCAATCGTAGAGTAGCTCATATGGTCTTTGCATGCCTAAATATCTAACTAAAAAAAGCTTCCATTGAAAACATATTTTTGCATCAAGTAATCAGAGATTAGTGATTAGGAAGACATACTTTAGGGTTGAAATATAAGGGCAGATCCATAAAGATGGCATAATTTTCGGTTATGGCGAAATCGTGCATCATAATTGGCCCTGAGACAGTGATTGGGACGGGATCTTGAATCACACCTTCCTTCGATATAACTCTGTATGTCACATGTGGTTTCTTCTCTGGCGAATAGCCAAAGGTAAACATTTCCCCTGTTTTTAAAAAAATATATATCCCAAAGTTGCTCGTTTATAGAGTACACAAACTTACACTGAATACATTGAAAATTGATGGATAAGGGAATGCATGAACGCATTAAATAGGTGGTAAAGCATTCCTATATTAAGTTGGAACTAGAAATCAATCTTTCTTACCAGTGAATGGATCGACCTTCGGATGAGCAGTAAAAGAATGTTGAAGTCTCTTGTCGTAGTCAATCAAGCCAAGAGTCTCCAAGTCTCCATCTTCTAACACTTTAATGGCATCTGAAAATTGATAGAAAATGATCATTCTCAAGAAAATGGTCTCATCTCGACTTGACATGACTAGTGACGTTTGATCAACTATTAATATCCATCACTACGTTTGATCAACCAAGAATCAGACACACCGAACCATATGCTTAACAAAGAACAGGGAATGTAATATGTTGAAGTGTCAATCAAGGTAACTGAGTATTGACTAGGATTGAGCTTTAGCGAGTAATATGATTTTTTATGCATGTATAGCTTACCCGTGCTACGTCCATAGGTTTCATCAAGCACCTTAAGCTTTGTCCTCAGTGATTGTATGCCAACCATCATGAGGCCAAACATCCCTTTCAGGTCTCCAATCTAAGCACAAACCACACCAACATGAGAAATCGCTAACAACCGACGCACAAAAATGTCAACCCGACAGTGTTTTTACTTGCTGCTAAGTACGCAAAAGCATTTACGATTCACAAGCATATACCTTCATATATTGCTTTACGAAAATATTCTTCTTGTTTAAGGCGTGAGGTCTTGACAAAGCGGGAGACATAGGTTGCTTTTCCATCTTTGATACGCAAACCATGAATCATTCTGAAGCCACATCATAAGTTAAGAATCTCAAACTTACAAGAAAATAGAAAGGAAACTCTTTTTGACGTCTTACGAGTGAAACCAATAGGATTATCTTGAGAAGGATTTATGGGATTGGGATCTTAAGACACAAAACGATGGCAACTATAATTAAACATAATACGATATGAGGACATACGCACCCATCTCCATCAAACCTGCAGGAAAAAGATGTCCAATGTTAAGCCTAAGACATATTTTTCGCACAAGTAAATATGTACATAGAGTATTTCAGTTGTCTACAGTTATAAGTTGGTAAATGTAATAACCATCTTCAAACAAAAAGGGATAGAAAACTAGCTAGCTAGTAATATATGATGAGAGGGAGAGCTGTATACCAATGGTATCCAGCAACTGGAGCAAATTTTGGATTAGGCCCAACCCTCACAAACTCACCATTAATACACTCCTTCAAACAAGACAAAGACAAAAAAATCTCAAGTTAATCAACAAAACAATAGGGGGTCTTTTTAAAAAATAGCCTTTGACTCGGTCAACTTTAAAAAAAATAGCCCCGTCGATTCTACCTTTTGAAAAATAGCCTTCAATTTAAGGGTATTTTCGTCTTTTTACAGTGTCTGTAAAAACCATTACGTTAAATCGGGGCCGCACTAGGGTGGGCGGGTGTGGTGTAGTCCAGTGGTTGTGTAGTCAGACGTTCAAGTAGTAGGTCGTGGGTTCAAATCCCCAACACATATTTTATAATATATATATATATGGCTGCCCAAATGCATTGGGCGGGACCTCTGCTAGCATGGGCGGGGCCCCTGCTATATAGCACGGGTCCCCTGCCCAGCATGGGCGGGGTCCCGTGCTGCAGTAGGCACAACACAGCACGGGACCCCGCCCATGCTGGGCAGGGGACCCGTGCTATATAGCAGGGGCGGGTAGCACGGGTCCCCTGCCCAGCATGGGCGGGGTCCCGTGCTGCAGTAGGCACAACACAGCACGGGACCCCGCCATGCTGGGCAGGGGACCCGTGCTATATAGCAGGGGCCCGCCCATGCTAGCAGAGGTCCCGGCCGCTGCCCAAATGCATTGGGCGGGACCTCTGCTAGCATGGGCGGGCCCCTGCTATATAGCACAGGTCCCTGCCCAGCATGGGCGGGGTCCCGTGCTGTGTTGTGCCTACTGCAGCACGGGACCCCGTCCATGCTGGGCAGGGGACCCGTGCTATAGCAGGGGACCCGCCCATGCTAGCAGAGGTCCCGCCATTTGTTGCACAGCAGGGGCGGGCCCCCTGCTTAGGGGACCCATGCTTTGTAATAAGGGACCCCGCATTTTTCTGGGAGCCGATTAGTAAGGGCGTTAAAGTCATTGTACATTTGGAGGCTATTTTTTTAACGTTGACCACGTCAAAGGCCATTTACTTAAAAATCCCAACAATAGGCCCCTCCCCTCTGTAAAACTCAATACAACATAAAAATGGAAGTAGGAAGGAAAAACTCACAGGTAAACGTCCCTTGACAGGAAGATCACTCAAAGGAGGCGTCTCATCGACCGGCGCAAAATTACCAGAGAGATAATGAAGTGGCTGCTTGTCATGCATCATCTTAACGAATGCCCATTCTAACAAGTCTGTAGCCTTGGAAGTAAAACCCTTGTTTGGCTTTGGGTTTACCAATACGACGCCGTCTTCCCTTCTCTCCATAGCTTCTTCCTCTTTCACACCCATATTTTCTCTTCTTTAATCTATCGCCGAATTCTTCTAACTAAAGGGTCTTTGTATGATATTTTTTGGGGACAATGCAATGCAATCACATGGGTACGGCGATGAACGTGTGTTGGGTGATGAATCTGATGATGTGTCTCATTCAGCACAAGAAGTTTTATCTGTCGAATCTTTCACTCGCTTAGGAAAACGGCCCAACCAGATAACTAGTGGACGTCGTTTAGTGGGAATGAATGATGACGATCAGACCATCCTGTACCGCAAAAAGCAGGCGCAGACGAAAATATGCAGTAAAACTAGTTCATCTTGTACCGCAAAAAGCAGGCGCAAACGAAAATATGCAGTAAAAATACTTCAACAGTACGGCGCAGGCACAAAATGCATTTTCTTATTACTTTCTCTGGTTTTGAATTGCGTTTGAATGCAAAATGTGTGATGTTTAATTGCAAATAAGCCCTTTAGTTGTATTGAATTATTAAATTAAACATATAAAAATTACAAAATAAATAAAAATATATTAAGAATTTGAATACTACGATTATATTGATATAATAAATAATTATTTTAACCTTGACACTTATTTTAGTAATATATTTTTATTTTAAATTTTTATGTTTTATTAATATGTAATATAATTAAATATTGTTTTGACCACAAATAATATTTTACAAAATATCATAATAAAAACAAAAAACTTACCACACATATAAATTAAACCAATAAAAACAACACCATTGAAGCACAATGTCAAAATAACACAAGTATGTCAATATAACACAAGTATTGAAATGAACATATATCAAAATTATAAAAAAAGAAGTATTAAGGACGTGCATAATTTTGCATAACATGATTGTCGAGGACACGTGATTTAAATGCACCAATTGAAATTGAGATGGAAACGCCACCGCCGGATGTCGAATTCGCGACAAATGAAAATGCTCGATTTCAGGAGTTCATATCTCGGTACAAAAAAACTAGAAATAAAGATGATCACATTGCACTTCGAGATGTGCTAATTGATCATTTACGGAAGTAATACACTAATTCCGAGACTTAATAATTATCTAGCTTTTATTTGTTGACGTGTATCTCAATGTATTTCAATTGTTATGTTGTGTAATTTCGATATTTTAATAAATATTTTGTTCAATTTTTAATATTTATAAATAATGACTTCAAAATTAAAAGAATATTCTGGTTAGTTTTTTTTGGAGTAATTGCCGTGTATATAATATATAAAGAGGACGTGAATGCACAAGATGAGTGAGGGACTACCTTTCACAGTCAACCAGTAACAGACTACTGGAAAGAACAAACAATAATTCTAACTACCAAGTCACCCGTCAAAGTCGTCGTATAGCCGCCCTCCGCAAAGCGAACTTCGGAGAAGTCCCACCCAGCCGCATGCAAACCATGTCGAGCACACACGCCACAAGCATGTCAGGAGTCGTGATGAGCTTCCTTCCGCCTGTTCTGTGCCTGCCAAATATGATAGACCAATGAGGCTAAGACATGACGTGAGGCTGCCTAGAGGAGATGCTGGCCCCGCCATCGAATTGCGGCCTACATGACGCCCTGTCGCCAGTCCCTATATAGCCACGCCCAACGAATCTATTGTCTCAACAAATGAAGACATTGCCGCGAGAAGCCACAATCGAAGAATATGTGCTGAACTGTCTCATAATGTAATGAATCGCACAAAACACACGCAGGTATCACTGCTCTCTGCGCTACCCAAGTCTTATCCCTAGTCGATAAGCGGTCTCGAACTCCCAGCCATAAGATAAACTCGTGCCTGGGCACCTTCAGAGGTCCCCCCGAACAGGTTCGCCCAAGTCACAGGTTGGCGATGGAGCCGTAGTGCCTCCCTAATCCGGCTGGCGGAGATGCAACCATCTAATGCCCCTGTCCATGTAATCGTGCCGTGCCTGCTTGGATCAACCAGAGGAAGATGCTGACTGAAATCAATGTACTCAACTATCACCGTTCCCGGCCAGTTCCAACCATTGCTGGCAATCAGAGCTCAAGCGGGTCCCCGTCGGGAGACCCGCAGCCAGTGGACCTCTAGGATAGCGCTCAAGTAGGGGTACGCCCTGTAGCTAAGGGTCCTCCCATAACCATATCGACGACCCATTACCAATCCTGAAGGAGATACGTGGGAGCAGGACCTGTCTCAACTGCATCAGCTTCCTCCAACTCCACGACATATTGGTCGCAATAGGAATAGCCCAAGCCGGTCGCGACTGAAGCCGTGTACTGTATAGCCACTCCACCCAAATCGAGTCCGGGGAGCGTGTGAGTACCCTCCATAGCAGCTGGACCAATAACGAGCGATTGTCAATAGCAACGGAGCGAAGGCCGAAACCTCCTTCACGCACTGAGAGACAGATGTCATCCCACACAACCTTGGATGATGAACCTCCCCACAAAAATTGCCGAAACCCGGACCCCAGGGCCCGAGCAATCCCTTTCGGCGGCAAGAAGACTCCCAACCAGTAAACGTGTAATGCCTGAAGAACCGACTTAATAAGCTGGACCCTACCCGTGTAAGACAAGGACCGATTCAGCCAGGAACCCAGACGTGCATCTACTCGCTGTAGTAGGGGGTGCAATCAATCGTAAGGCGCGACGCAAACAGAGGCACGCCCAGGTAGCGAACCGGTAAGGGACCCTCACGAAACCCCATAATAGGATGTAGTTGTGCCTTCAGACCCTCGGCCCTCCACAACAAGTACATCTCACTCTTATCAGGGTTGGGCTGTAAGCCTAATAAGGTGGAAAAAACTCACCAAGGCGTCCTTTAGAACCCCCACTGAAACAGCATCAGCATGGCAGAACGGGAGTAAATCGTCCGCAAAGACAAGCATAGGGAGAGAGGTAGCCTCACAACTCCAGTGATAGGGAAACCCTGGTTCCGCACAAATACGCTCCTCAACTAAGCCACGTCGGACCTCCATAACCAGCGTGAATAGGTACGGTGAGATGGGCTCGCCCTGCGTAGGCCCCTCTTACAAGGGAAGTAACCTGCCGACCTTCCATTAAAGTTAATGGAGAATGTTGTCGTCGTCAGGTAGCAGTGTATCCACTCAATGTAGGTCGGATGAAAGCCATAGCATGAAGTGTCGCAAGTAAGAAACTCCACTCGATCTTGTCATAGGCCTTGGCCAGATCCACCTTTAGCATAGCCTTGGGAGGCCTGGCCTTACTCGTATACCCGGGCATAATTCCGGGGCCAGGAGGATGTTATCAGCTATTCGCCTCCCAGTAATGAATGCGGTCTGAGAACTGTGGACCAGAGTACCCAGGGATGCCTTCAGCCTATTTGCCAGAATCTTCGATATCACCTTATATAGGACGTTGCAACAGGAGATCGGCCAAAAATCCATCGAACGTCGACTGACACTTCGGGATTAAAGTAATAAGTGTGCTGTTCAGCCCCTTCAGTAACCGGTCAGTTGCAAAGAAGTCCTGAGTGGCTTATATGAGGTCGTGCCCTATTATATCCCGAGCCACTTTGAAGAATGCGGCAGTATATCCATCTGGTCCAGGTGCCTTGTCATCCCCATAGAGAAGATCTCCCGCCGTACCTCCACATTGTCCACTGGCCTGACCATACTTAAAACCGCCGCTTGGGAAAGCGTGGGCTTTATGGCCCCTTGCACCTCAGCCAGTGTGACGGGGAGGCATGCGTTGACTGACGCATTAATTCCTGGTAAAATCCAAGTAGCTCACCTTCCACCGCATCCAGTGTATCGAGGATGACTCCACTTTGGTTTTCCAGGGCGGGAATACGATTGGTAGCTCGGCGCATGCGTAGACACGTATAAGGTATAAGGATCTTACCCTCGTCGCGAAGATCCTTAGCTCCTGTAGCTCACGAACTATGCCGAAGAGAGTCACGCCGACCCGTTGACGTGCCACGGACTTCACCTCCCCAAGGATGGCTAGAGAAAGTGAAGAATGGTTGTGTAGAGATGAGTATGTGTGTGTGTGATTTCTAAAACTCACAAACACTTAGGGTTTCCTCAAGAACAACCCCAAATGCTTTAGCTTCTCTCTAAAATCTGTAAGATAGTGTGAGAAAGAGCTTGAATTGTCATGGATGAATTTTCTCCAAGAAATAAAATAATAAAAGTCCATTTCAACTTAGAAAATGACTTTAAGCTCAATCAAATGAGATCATGTCCTACATGACTCATATTTGCTAGAGCCGGCAATATTACCCGCGGCCCGCGGGCCGGCCCGCCTCGTCCCGTAAAAAAGGGCGGGGCGGGCTCCGATTTTTTAGGCCCGCCATGAAAAGCCCACCCCGCACGGCCCGCAGGCTTCAGCGGGGGCTGGCCCCCCAATAATAAATAATATAAATTAATTGATAAATATATATATATATATAGAAATTATATAATTTTAAAATCTTTGGTAAGTTTTATGATTTAATAAAATTAAAAAATAAATTATTAATATTTATGAAGTTGAAATAGATTAATATATTTTTTAATTTTTTTGGTTTTCAAGTTTTTTTATTATTTTAAATTTATGCGGGCTAAGCCCGCCGGGCCCGCGACCCGCCAGTGGGCAGGCGAGGGCCTCACTTTCTTAAGCTCGCCCCGTCCCGCCCCGCCAGTGGGCGGGCTTTGGCGGGCTACAGGCGGCCCGCCGCCGGCCCGTTTTGACAGGTCTAATATTTGTATTATTTCTTTTGAATTATATCATCTAATGACTAGATATTGTCCCACAATAATTACAAAAGAACAACAAACGAAATTGGTTTAGGTTTGGCCAAGAAAATGACATTTTGATGCGCGTTCACGGCCTCGGCCCGGCCTGTCACGACTGTGAATCATAATTGGCCATCTTCGGACGTTCGTCACGACCACTGTCACGGCCGTAACTATAGCCTGGAGGCCTTCACTACGGTGGCGCATTTGACAGCATTGTGGCAGTTTCGCATTTCTCTCACATCGAGGGGTAAACAATGTCCCCCTGAAATTTTAACCATAGATAAAAGATTCACCAATATTGACTCTGACCAAAGGGATTCTCAATCCAAGCGAATGGTTGGCAAAGAGTCGTCAACAAATAAGTCATGACCGAAACTCAGTCACCCTACTGAGGTCTAAGACTTACGGACTAATTTATATCGGAGGATAATAGCTCACCGGTGCCCCTCTCTCATCCCATGAGAATCGATGACTATCGTTTATTTACCGTGTCACCGGATGCCTAGTAAGAATTGATAGGTAAATAAATAATATGCCTTTTAAGGAATGAAAAATAAAATATAAATTTCATTAATATGTATAAGAATACATTATTCAAATACATGGCGAATAATACATTGAATATTAAATACATGCACTATTCATTACATTCTCGAATGGCATTTCAAGGGCACATCCCCAGCAATCTCCCACTTGCACTCAATGCCATGCGCTATGATATCGTAACCCCATTTGGAGGTAACGATCAAGCAGTGCCTGTGAAAGATGCTTGGTGAATGGGTCCGCCACGTTATCCGCGATGGCTATTTTCTGCACAGTTATGTAGCCATTCACAACGAACCCTCGCAGCACGTGGTATTCTATTTCTATGTGTTTGGAGTTTGAGTGAGATCTAGGTTCCTTGGCTTGTGCTACTACCCAACTATTGTCGCACCACAATGGTAACGGGGCGGTCCACTATGCCTGGAACAACTTGGAGTTCTTCTAAGAACTTCCTCATCCAAACACCTTCCTTTGCTGCCTCAGGCTGCAATATACTCCACCCCAGGGGTGGAATAAGCAGTAGTGCTTTGCTTAGAATCGGTATAGACGAAACCAGAAGTAGATTTTCGATCATCCACGTCCGACTGGAAATCCGAATAGGTATAACCATCCACCTCTAATTCTCCGTTTTCATAAATCAGTACCATATCATTAGTCCGTCTAAGGTACTTGAAGATATTCTTTACTAAATTCCAATGTTTTTTTTACCAGAATTAGACTGGAACCGACTTACTATGCTCAAAGCATAGCCAACGTCAGGCCGCGTACATAGCATTGCATACATTAGGCTACCTATTGCTGATGCATAAGGAATTTCACTCATTTCCTTCATTGCTTCCTCACCTTGAGACACATGGATTTCGAGAGAGATGAATCCCATGTCGCATTGGCAAGGACCCTTTCTTTGATTCGTTCATTCGAAACCGTTTCAAGATCTTTCTAAGTAAAGGGCCTGAGATAGACCTATCATTCGATTCAATCGATCTCTAAAAAGGCGAATTCCAAGAATATAGGTTGCTTCCTAGGTCTTTCATGGAGAACTCTTTCGAGAGCCAAGCTTTCACCTCCGAGAGCATCGCGATGTCGTTTCCTATCAAAAGGATGTCATCCACGTACATTACGAGGTACAGTATCTTACTCTCACTAACCTTATTGTAAACGTAAGGCTCATCTTCGTTCTTTACGAATCCGTAGTTTCTAACTACTTCATCAAATCGAAGATTTAAGCTTCTAGACGCTTGCTTAAGTCCATAAATAGACCTATTAAGCTTGCACACGTTGTGAGCATCTGCTTGCGATGTAAAACCCTTGGGCTGCTCCATATGGATTTCCTCCTAGGAATCCATTTAGGAAATCGGATTTCACATCCATCTGCCAGATCTCGAATATGTTGCTATGGCAAACAGAATTAGGATAGACTTAATAATTGGAATAGTGAACAGGTTTCCTCATAATCTATGTCCTCTTTTTGATTATACCCTTTCGTTACTAGCCTAGCTTTGTAGGTTTCAACCTGTCCGTCAGATCCAATCTTTCTCTGGTAGATCCATTTACACCCTTTAGGTCTAAAACTTAGGGAAGGTCTACTAGAGTCCAGACTTGGTTGGTGTGCATCGAGTTCATCTTACTTTCATAGCTTCGACCAATTTCTTAGTCGACATCCATCATTGCCTGGTCAAAGGCAGCGGGGTCGTCACCAACGATCCCCTCCGCCGTAGCACCCCCGTGCTCGACGTGTACCATATCATATCTCTCAGGTATGCGAGGTACTGTACCCGACCTGCGCAATTCTGGGCACGTCTCGGACTGCTCATCTGTGCCCTCAGGCTTGATGTCTCTGGAGGCGTTTCATCTAACTCTCCAAGAGTCACTTCTCTGCCAGCTCCACCTTCTCGAATGAACTGTTTCTCAAGAACGTGAGCATGAATAGCTACGACGATCCTCTGATCATCATGGAAGTAAAAATAATATCCCATGCTATCATCAGGATATCCGACGAAACGCCCTTTCATGGACCTAGATTCGAGTTTGTCTGCTACTAGCTTTTTCACATAGGCGGGGCAACCCCAAACTCTTAAGTGATTCAAGCTAGGCTTCTTAACATTCCAAATTTCGTAAGGTACCCTATCTACAGACTGCGAAGGGGTTCTGTTCAAACATAAATAGTTTGCAAAGCATATTCCCATAACGATATGTGAAGATCTTTATAGCTTAGAGTAGATCGAACTTTATCTAATAATGTCCGACTTCTGCATTCGGCAACACCATTTAAATGTGGTGTCCCGGGTGGTGTAAATTGTAAAATGATTCCATTTTTTTTCAAGAAATCGTCGAACTCGAGACTCATATACTCGCCACCTCGATCTGATCGTACGACTTTAATTTGTCTCCCAGTTTGATTTTCCACTGAAGTCTTGAATTCCTTGAACTTTTCAAGCATTTCAGACTTGTGCTTCAACAGATATACCAAGCCGTAGCGAGAGTGATAATCAGTGAAAGTTACGAAACAGTGGAAATTACCTCGGGCCGCTACACTAAACGGTCCACAAATGTCTGTATGGATCAAATCCAAAATATTAGTGGCTCTTTGAAAAGTCCTTTTGAAGGGAGACTTAGTCATTTTTCCGATGATACAAGACTCGCACATAAATAGGAATCTGATCCATCGACTTATAATGCCATGTTTCTCCAACTCTTGAATCTTCCGAACTCCGGCATGATCGAGTCTAAGATGCCACATATATCTTTTGTTTAACTCAAAGTTACATTTGTCGGTAACTATTTTCGCATGTTCTTGGACGTTAACGTAATATAAACCATATATAACGTTGCATTTCCGATGCATTTATCGCCAAAATAAATCTCACAAATATTATTATTGAATCGTTCTTACTCAAAGCGGGAATAAAAATAATATTATTCAGCCCCTTGGGCAATACAAGTACATTAGATAGATATAATACATGTCCATAACTTAATACAAGAGTCTTCGATCCAACATGACTAGCAGGCACACAATGTCCACTACCAACGTTGATCAAGACTTCTCATTTCGCCAGCTTCCTACTTCATTCCAGACCCTGATTCAAAACACATATGTGAACAATAGCTTCCGAGTCAAGAATCGACAAAGTGGAAAATACAGTAAATGAACAGTAAGTTTCTGAAACTTTACCTAAAGCCCCAGAAGCTCGAAGCTTGGGGCAGTCCCTTTTTCAATGGCCCAACTCTTGGCAGTGAAGGGACCGATCAGTCGCCTTCGGAATTTTAGGCACGTTCATTTTGGCCTTGCCCTTTTTCTTAATCCCTCATTTTGGTTTATTAGGCTTGGGCTTGGACTTGTTCGACTTAGATCTCTTAGACCTTGTAGTCGCAACGAGCGCAACCTCTTTTCCTTTTTCTTTATTTAGCTCAAGCCGAGTCTGAACCAGCATGTTCATGAGTTTAGGAAGCGAAAATCGCCTATCGCTCAGATTATAGTTTATAATAAATTGAGCAAATGAAGCTGGGAGTGACTGAAGGATCAGGTCAATCTGAAGCTCGTTGTAAACGGGATAACCGAGAGAACCCAGTTCCTCGATGTACCCAATGAGTTTACGCACATGTGCCATGACTTCTGCGACCTCAGGTATCTTGATATGAAAGAGGTTGTCAGCAGCACGGTATCGATACGATCTCGACTGCTCGCCGTACAACTCCTTCAGATGAATCAATATCTCACGCATTTGCATATCCTCATGCTAATGCTGTAGATCATTATTCATCCCAGCTAACATATAAGCCTTGACACGGGCACTATCAGCCATCCATTTGGCATAATATTCCCTGTTATCATTACTCGCACCCTCTTGGGGTTCAAGTGGTATGGGTCCCTTAAGGACATACTCTAGGTGCTCCAAAGTGAGGACTATCCTTAAGTTACGGAGCCAGTCCGCAAGGTTTGGACCCTCCAAATAATTTTGCGTGATCAGTAAATTGAATGGTGATGTTATTTTGTATACAAACAAGAAAGAAAAACAATCTGCAGAAAATAAAGCATTGAAGGGGTCAACGTATTATTCTACAATCACAAACTAAGAACTTTAATAATTTGGCTTGACTCCCACTATTATTTTTTCTCAAAATCTCATTTTCTCGATAGAGATTTCGGAAACCTCGTTGATGGTTTCATAGTGGAGTTGATTTCCCCGCTCCACAGAAATAAGTCTCAACCTAACAGTTTGTTGGCCCATTACTCGGATGGCGCCGTGTCCAACACGAACCCATAGATGAACTTGGGTCCCACACGAGTCCTTCTCATGAGCAATTTTGTCTCTGGTCAGGAACCCTCGCCAAACAGGAGTAATTAGGAAATAACCATCTAAGTGTAACCTATCAACGTCTGGCTCAATCCTAACATTTAGAAATTCCCGCCTGTAGGATCTTTATAAGCGTGAATAGTTTCGGAGAGCGGTGTTTAGACAGCGACCCAAAATATCCACGTCGAGAGTGAAATGTTTGGCGTCGATAACTCGGAACAAACCACACATACACCCAAGTCGTTTCAATAAGGAGCTTGACTTTATTGTCTTAATGCACCCGGACCACCTACGACAAGAGCGAGATGATTGGCGCCGATAACTCGGAACAAACGTACACGACACTCAAGCCGCAATGGTTTCGAGCTTGATAGAAGACAGGAACCCCGTCCTTTTACCCATTTAGTACTTTGTCCAGCCGGGAGAGTACGTCTCACACACATGTAAGCACTTAACACGCACGTAATGTCAAACAAACATGCAAGTTTTGCGGTAAACGTAGTTTGCCTATAAGACCGTCTGCGTGGACTATTTCTACTCTACTACAATAAATTTTACATCTCTTCTCTTCGGCTTCACACTATGTTATGTTCTCGAACAACATCCGAGTCTTCGAATTGCCTTCTCGTGGACCCGCTCGTACTCGTACGGCCATCTTACTTAAAACTAATATTCTATAAATTTATAAAAATACAAAACAGGGGGATCAGCTGACCCAGACAACCCGTATAATAACGAATAAAATACAAACCAGGGGGACGTTGTCACCCTTGACATATCACCCGAAAATAGAGCCTAAATGTTTCTACTTAGTTTTTAGTAGTTTTATTTTTCGAACCAGCTTGTCGTTTTGGACACCTCGTTTTTATGTAGACGATGTTGTTTGTGGACGTCAATATTATATTCTTGGCTACTAAATGTTATTATTTTACTATTTAAAAGTAAAAAAATTAATTGAATTCGATATTTATTAATTAAGAAAAATTTTAATTAAAAGAAAATTTATGCATTTACCGACTACAAACGTAGTCAGTACTATAATAATCAATAAAAAAAATTAATTGCGCATTTACCGACTACAATTGTAGTCATGACGGCAAGGCTATCTTTTGAAGCTTTCAGCGACTTTTGAGGGTGATATGTACATGAATGCGACTTGTGGGCGGAAGTTAGTATTTCTTTTGGGGAAAATAGGAAACATGTAATTAGGTTGGAAGTTTATTTTGATATGTACAGAACGAATTCCTTTATATAAAAGGAAACAGTTTACCCACGATTTTGCGTACTACTTTATATTAATATTAGCCACGTAAGTTAGGGTTAGAAATAATAAGTGGTTGGATGGCGGGGCGCCACAAGTGGTATTAGAGCTTTGAAGGTTCTGTAGACTGTTCATGTACACACACTCAAAAGTACGGAAGCGATCTTGCTAGTAAGTTTTAATACTATGAAATCTTGTTTGTGTTGCATAATTTATTGGCCGTAGGGACTATCATGGTAGAAATAAAATGGGTAGAACAAGAGCTGAAAGCAGTGGTGGTTCGGAATGCGGTAAGGAACCCGCAAGCCCGGCAGATAATCGTGATACCGCTATCCTCCAACTCACGGAGCTAGTACATCAATAATCTACTCAAGACAAGAACTGTACAACAGCGAAATGCGGAGGGGGCAGCAAAATAGCGGACTTTCCCCAGCAGAATGAATCAAAATCATTGGGGAACTGTACGTCAATAAGTGTGTTGTTAGAAATGACAATAAGGTGTTATTTAGTGCGTCTAGGGATAGAAATTTCTAAAGGTCACTAGTTTGTTCCATTCGACACAAAGAAAACCTTATAAAAGTGAGGATTCTAGCCTTCTTATTTTTTCTTCTACGGATTGCTTTTCGAGCGAGTGGACATCAATTGCTTGTCTTAACTAAGTGATTCTTGGCCTCATACTCGCGTTGCTGATAGATCGTTCGGAATCGAATGAGAGCAAATAGGAAATTTCTCATTTGGCCATATGTAAATTCAATCCTTTGACACAGCATCTAGTCATCCACTTGGTCTTTGCTTGATTCTCTGACGGCGCTTGAGATTTAGCATTTTCTTATCTATCTTGCACTTTAGTTGTGGTGTTGCTCCCATTTTGCTTACGTACCACTCCCTTTCAAGATCGAGCTGGGGAGATCGTCATGCGATGGGTCAAAATGGGGCCTTTGGCAAGAAGATCGCGTTGTCGGGACAAGACAATGGAGTTGATTGGTGGTCATGATTACTCTACTTCTCGGGGTCAGATTCGTCATCTTCGAAGGAAGTTGTTTGGTACGGCCTCAAAGAAGCTTATCTGGTTCAATAATAAAGTAGGCGTGGAGTGTGTTTTCTGTCAATGCGTTCGGGCTCCTTGAGATTATCCATTCAATTGCACGATAGCCAGACTTCAGAGGGTTGGCGTGACAGAAATAGTGGATACTCAGGTCAGTCTTCTCCAATCTTCTTCTTCTCAGAGCCAGATTCGTCTTCGTCGAAGGAATTTGTCAGGTTCTGTTGGGGATATGCCCTCGGAATGCCATTCGAGGATGTAATGAATAGGGTATAGACATGAATTTATTATTCACACTTTAATATTTGGATATTGTACTCAAATATTTATTTATGAAATTTACAAAAGGCATATTATTTATTTACCTATCCAGTCTTAGTAGGCATCCAGTCTTACCTACCCATATATACGAGTTTAGTCACCGATTCTCATGGGATGAGAGAGGGGGCACCGGTGAGCTATTATTCTCGGATATTAAATTAGTCCATAAGTCTTAGACTTCAGTAGGGTGACTGAATGTCAATCATGACTTATTTATTGACGCCTCTAAAGTGGTTGTGCCAACCGTTCACTTGGAAAGCTGGAGGTCATAACATTGATATGAGTTGAATCGGGGATTATCTTATATTTGGATACGACTCGTAATCGACGATCACATGGCTAATTACTCGCAGTGTCAATGATCGGTTGATTGACTATAGTAGTGTGCGTGGACCTTAGACCGAAGGGTCATTGACAGAGTTGGCTTGGGGTCCTGACTTGTCACTAGTTTGCTAGGCCCGCCTTGTTCGAGGTTGAACATGGGTCAGCGGGGACATGAGGTCTTGACAACGAAGTGCAACTGCTGGGCATTGACAGTCGTGAGAGATTCACAACCTCGCAAGTAATCGAGGTATATGTCCTATGCATATTCGTGGACGAGGAATTACGGAATCTTTGCAAAGTATAAAAACTAACTCACATGGGACGTGGAGTGTAGTTTAGTAATTTCGTCATCACGGATTAATCATAGCGTCGGGTTAGTGAGTTTGACATTATCATGGCTCTCACTCGATCGGGACATATGTGAAGGGTCTATACGTAATACAACGATCTATAGTCGGTTCGTAAAATACGAAGATCGTACTCAACACGGGATCTATTCGGTACCGTGGGATTGGCTAGACGCTTACCGAATTCTTGGATTCCTCCCTTGCCGGGTTGAGACGAACCAAGAGAGTCGGGCTTAAAAAGGATCACCAAGACAGTATCTGATAAAATGAGATGTATATTTATTTAACGGGCTTGGAGTCGTTAATAAAATGTTAAATATAAGTTTAGAAACTATATTTACATGGGATTAGATTCCCGAAATGAAATAATTAAGAATAGAGCATAGGGTTCACAACCACGAGCAAGGCTCGTCACGGTTATGAAGCCTGCCTCAAGTAGCAACGGATTCAGAAATGCGTATCTCCCAATCTAGACCTCGGATAGAGAATCCCTTTGGTCAGAATCAAGATTGGTGAGTCTTGTTTCTGTGGTTAAAATTCCAGGCCCATCGGACATCGTTTACCCCTCGATCTAAGAGATCTACGAAACTGTCGTAAAGCTGTCGAATGTGTCACGGCCGTGACACCTTGTGCAAGAGGCCGTGAAGGTTGACAGAGGCCATGTTTTTGGCCCCGACTTGGTCACGGCCGTGACCATCATGTCCCAGGTCGTGAAGGTCGTCAGGGACTTGTTCACGGCCGTGAATTGGGCCGTGATGACAGGCAGAAACTTGGCTAAGTTCGTCACGGCCGTGAAGGCCTTTGCGAGAGGTCGTGAACCGACAGTTTTTGGTCAAAACTTGTCCAAATCAAATCCAAATTTGTTCCTTGTTCTTTTGTTAGAGTTGTGGGACAAAGCCTAGTCATTAGATGATTTAATACAAAGGAAACTAACAAGGTATGAGTCATACATGATATGATTTGGATTAATTATGATTAAAGTCAATTTCAAAGGGTGAAAGTTGATTTAATCTTTATTACTTTGAATAATTTCGTACATAACTTCAATCCAAGAGAGTGGTGAGAGCATTTAGGTTGATATTTGAGAAAAACCTAAGTGTTTGTGAGTTTTAGAAATCACACACACACTAAACACATCTCTTCTAAAATATCTTCCCCTCCTCTGTAGCCATCCTAGGGAGGAGGTGGAATTTGGATACGTCCCGGGATCGGTGTGTGACGATCTTGCCAAGGCATTGGAGCTTGGAGAGGTCACGGCATTGCTTAGAACGGACTACGACAACCGGAACAGCAAAGCGAGAGATGGGATCTTCGCTACGAGGTTAGCTTCGAAAAACCCTTATTGCGTGTCATGCATATTTTTTTATATAACCAAGCGATCTGGGGCTCCTTACGGGGAATCCGTGAAAAATTTTAAACTTCCGCTGCACCCGGGATTCGATCTCGGGACATCCGGGGTTCTCCAACAGTGGTATCAGAGCCATGCTTGGTTTTAAGAAATGACATAAACAAACCCGAAATGATCTCGATTGTGCAAATCACCGAGTTGCTCGAGCGTCATAGCATGAGTCGCTATCGGTTTGAGTTTGCAAACCGAGCGCTCGCATGGTCGGAACACCGTCTCGTTGCGAGCGGTACGGCGTATTGCAGCGTCGTATTAAGAAACCGTAGAGGTGTCTCCTTGCGGATTATAACTTCACGCTGAGTTATAGGGTGTACTTTGTGTAGGTAGCAAAGATCTAGTGGTCTTTAGTAGATCCACGTAAAACGCGTTAGACGTGGTTTGAATGAAAATTTTCAGCGGATACCTAATACGAGAATAGTGAGGCTCGTTAGCTCAGGGCAAAGCCTCGATGCCAACGTCATCCGATTTGAGTTTGAGGGTCGCCGAAAGCTCAAAAACGAGCGACTGACCCTTGTCGTGCGTTATATTACGTATTACTTTTATCGGGACCGTGATGTTCAACAGATCCGGTTTAATTTCGGTGATGGCGGCGAAGTCCGACTTCGGTGGAGTAGCGATGAGGGCCGGCAGTTAATTTTTGGGCTCCTAGGATTTTAGCAACCTCGATGGGCTGATATGAATATGGCCCAATTCGTTCCATGATGGATCTATTATGTTTGGCTCAAAATATAGTATGATGGGCTTAACTAGATTAGGCCAAGTTAAGTAACCCTAATGGGCTTGGCCCAATACAAGCTCAAATTTCGTTTCGGTTTCTTGGAACGTTTGTTGTCGCATGCGTGCTTATGTTGTGTATGTATGATACGTTAAAAGGCGTCAGCGTGGACTTAGAATCTATTTCCGTGTGATATGTTAAGGGTGACAAGCCCCCCCCCCCCCCCGGTTTGTATTTTATTTGATAATATACGGGTTGTCCGGAACAGCTCATTCCCCTCGTTTTGTAATTTATAAATTTTTAGAAAATTAGTTTAAGTATGGTAGCCGTACAAGTACGAGGGGGGATACAAAGGAAAGTCGTTCGAGGACTTGGAGGTTGCTCGAAGACAAGGCGTTACCCTGAAGAGATGTATTTATTGTAAAATAAATGTAGTAGAGTAGAAATAGTCCCCGCTGATCGTCTTGTAGGCAAACTAGGTTTACCGCGATTTCGTGCATGTTTGTTTGACGTAACGTGCATTAATTATGTGCTTGCATGTGAGACGTATTCTTCCGGTTGGACAAAATATTAAGTGAGTAAAGAGACTTGGTTCCTGTCTTCTATCAAGCTCGAAACCATTGCGCTTGAGTGTCGTGTGCGGTTTGTTCCGAGTTATCGGTGCCAATCATCCCGCTCTTGTCGTAGTTGGTCCGGGTGCGTTGAGACATATAAAGTCAAGCTCGTTATTGAAACGACTTGGGTCTTTGTGCGGTTTGTTCCGAGTTATCGGCGCCAAACATTTCGCTTATGTCGTGGATATTTCAGGTGACTGTCAAAACGCCGCTCTCCGAAACATATTCACGCCTTATAAAGTGTTCTCCTACGGGCGGGAATTTCTAAATGTTAGGATTGAGTCAGACGTTGATAGGTCGCACTTAGACTGGTTATTTCCCAATTATTCCTGTTAGGGTGAGGGTTCCTGACCGGAGACAAATTTGTGGAAACACTCATAAGATGGGCTCGTGTGGGACACGGGGCCATCTATGGGTTCGTGTGGGGCACGGCGCCGTCCGATTAATGGGCCAACAAATTGTTAGGTTGAGGCTTACTTCTGCGGAGCGGGGACCTCAACCCCATTATGAAACCATCAACGAGGTTTCCGAAATCTCTATCGGGAGAATGAGTTTTTGAATAAAAATAGTGGAATCAGGCCAAGTGAAAAAGTCCTCATCAGTTCCTGATGAATAATACGTTCAACCCGATAATTCTTATGTCTTTTGCATTATATTTCTTTCTATCAAGATCGACAAACCCATTACAAATGTATACTGCTTTATTGTTCGGTGGGACTGAACATTATGGATTTGATCCAAATCTAAGGATGGTCCTAATATGGATTTTTCGAAAATGTATAATCTCGTAAAATGGATCGTTTAGTAATAATTTGCAGCTAGCCATTGCGGTATAAGTTGACATAAAGTTTTACTCTATAAAATGGGCTATAGAAGGAGCAATCTTGGATAGCTCAATATTTGATATTCATTAAGCCTGACGGTCTAATACGCATATAGAATAAAAGAACGTATTAGAAGGGTCCAATTGGGTTGGACAAGTATTTCCAAGGCCGGGGCATTGGAATTAACGCTTACCTAAACTTTGAGTTTAAGGGCCTTCTATTTAGAATAATATGTTTTTGAAACTAATTATTCTTGAACAACGCACTGGATTTCTAGATAAGATGAGATGGTACTCACTAATGAGTTTAGAATGTACTACCTCAGTCCCACTTATTTCCTCCCATCTTTCTATTTCAGACGTCCCACATAATTCTTTCCATTTCCATTTTTCGTAAAAAATTATCCCACTAATTAAACTAATTACACCATTAATATAAAAAAAAAGTCTTCTTGATCTGCGTGTCTACTAATAACTTTTCTCTCTCCATACCTCAAAAGGTGTACTATAATATTAAAGTAATGTGATTTCTTAATCTCCGCGCCCACTAATTATCGGGAAGAATTAAAGGGGACTGATAGTATAATAATTAAGGCAATAATTAAGCTTGTTCTACTTCGAATTTTATCATATATTATGCCAATTATCATTTTATTTAATATTTGGGTTAATAAGAATGATTGAAGCCATTTGTAACGAAGGAAGCCCAAATTATTTCAAACCCAACCAAAAGGAGCGATGGAGCCTACATGAGCTGGGAAATGATGATATCTGATAGCCAATACGTACAGCTGCGATCAATTAAAAATCAAAGCTGGCAACTCAAAGAAGCAAATCACGATAAAGGGCAAGAGATGAAAACAAAAGCAACAATCATCCAATCAACGCAGTTTGCATTCTCACATCATAACGCACATGGCTCGTGGTTGCGTCGAAAACGGCCAAAAATAAATTAATCACCTTTATTCACTAAACACGAGTATAGCGACAGTAGGGATCGTCTCCATAGGGAAAAATGGTTGATTTACTTCTAATTTCAAGCTCGATCGATTATAATAATAATAATAACAATAATAATAATAATAATAATAATAATAATAATAATAATAATAATAATAATAAGGAGGATAATAATGATAATAATAGTGGTTATATAATTATAATAGTAATGATAATAATAATAATAATAATAATATTAAGGGTAAATATAATGATAATAGTAATAATAGTAATAATAATATTAATAATAGAAATAATAATGGTAATAAATATTATAATAATAATATCAATATTAATAATGATATTTAAGGGGGGTGTTTGATGAGTTCTTTTTTTAATGCAATAGTGAACGAGAAAAAATATTGAAACTAACGATGATAAAATAATAGTCGCTAAATATATTAATCAAAGCGCAACTAAAATTTAACAACATACTGAATAGATCGAAAATAAGACTTACGACAGTGCGAATTCACCCGTTTTGCTGATCTCCAAACGCTACAAGGCCCAACTCTCCTTCAATACTCATTTTTACTCGCGTAAACATGATAACATAAACTTAGTGATCAAAACAAACGTGTAAATGATTTAGATAGCTAACTTAATCGATTTTCAATCTTTAATATAATAAGTAAACTATAACACGAAAGGAAAAGGGGAATATCAATCACAGTGGTAATAACGTGCGGACGTATTTTTCTCTCTTGTTCTACTAGTCGATCTCTTCTCTCTCACTCAAACTCTCAGAATATGAAACAAATACAAGCAGCTTAAGATTGCAACAAAGATAGAAAAGGAAAGAAACCTTGAAATGGAAAACACAAAAGGACTAATTTTCTCTTAGGGAATATGACAAACACTTTGTAAGCAATATGATGACGGTGGTGAAAGAAGGCAGACGTAATCTCCAAATAAAAGTTCAGCTTTCACAAGAGGTGATCGTAAATGCTTAGCCGAAAGAAAACGGAACCGATAATTCTCCACAAGGAACGAAAACCACAATTAACTCAAATAACAAAGATGAAATCCGACAGTTTTTTAACAACTACTGAAATCGAAATAACAAAGATGAAAATTGACAGAACATTATCTCTCTTCTAAACTGCTTACGCTCCTCCCTGTGACGTTCTTAACATAAAATAAAATAGAAAGATGAAAAACTAACTCTCGACTTCTTCGTGTTCTCCCCTTTATAGACGATGGAATTGATGTGATTTTCCCAAACTAGCAGCGGAGACAAAGAGGCGGCTTTATCACGCGTAATACTCCAACTCTTCTTGAGTAGCCCAGTATTTCCACAGTCATACAATAGATTTTGTCGATGGTAATTTATTCTGCCTTGAGCTATGTGTATGATGGTGGCTGCTTGTGGATTTTCAACCCTTGAGTTTGATGTGTATCTCGTTTCTTGTTTTTCTCTTCCTCGAGCCACGCGTGTGTCGAATGCTTGGAATTGATGTGTTTGAAAGGTCTGTGCGTGTAATCACCTCTGCCAAAGTCTTGCAACAAGCTTTAATACAAGAATGGGCCGAATGTATCCAACATGGCCCAATTCCCACTTTCAAGCCTGCCCAATTAGGTTTGGGTTGGGCTTTTTGCTTGAACTCCGTCATCCATTAATTCGTTCGATTTTCGGTGATGTATTCTCCTCGAAATATCCACGTCCAAATACTATTGTTTTCATCCATTTTGCTCCGATATCTGCAAGATATAAAATATAAATTAATTCTATGATATTTGAAGCATCTCGGATAAATAACGAGCAAAATCATGCTTTTATGGGGTGTAAAATTAATGTAAATTATTGTCTTATCAAATTCCCCCACACTTAAACAATGCGTGTCCTCAAGCATTTATAAGATAAAACAATCTAATCACGAGTTTACCAACATACATTAATTTGCCCTAGAGATAGCAATTATTCATAATATTTAGCACTAGACAATCATATCAATTTTCGACAATCTCAGTAAAGCCTGAACGCCACAAAAATCAACAACTCTCACATGGATTCCCTCAATGCGCTCGAAGTGTTTATGGGTTACGTGTGTAGACGCTCAAATCAACACTATGAAACGATATTACCATATGCTTGCAAACATATCACATTGTATTCACGTGACGACTTAAGTGTACAATTCAAGAAGGTCTTTCATTGGGTTGTAATGGTGCTTAGGGATTAGGTAGGATAATTTTGGGGAAGTAGGTTAAAATTGTCGAACCAAATGATTATTTAATCGCTAAATCCCACGACTTTACCATGACGTACGACTAATTCAAGAATTACTCTGATCATACTAACATGCTACGATTTCATTTTCAGGACAACTCAAAGCTTCCCAATATCGACAAAACTAACTAGTACATATATTTTTTATGATTTTTTTTCTTCTTTTTTTTTTTTTTCGAATACATATTTTTTTTCTTGTTTTTTTTTTCTCGTATTCGCTCTTTTTTTTCTCGAATATATATATACATATATTTTTTTTTTCGGATGATGATTTTTTTTTCCGCTATAACTATAAGACGCCTAATATTACATATATGGACTCATTAGTTTATTATCAATCTCGAATTCGTGGAATCTAAGCAATTAATAACTCACCCAATCCGACAATGGGTTGAAAAGAAAGCCAAAAGGATATATCTGGGTAAATATAGTGACTTAAATTCAATAAGAAAAATAAGGCTAAGGCTCAAGGTAGCTCACTAAGTGGAAGATCTTGAAGGTAGGATCAATGTGAGGCCAATGGCTTAATCCTAAGTGCCTTAATCACTTTTGTACATAAAAAGCCGCCAATGATATCAACATGTATAATAAAGCAAGTTCTAGAATATTCGTAACATATGTGAGTGTGACGCTCTCGTAAAAAAATCTGAGTATCAAGATAAATACGCTTTTTTTTTAAAGGCTCAAATCTCACATATTTAAGTAAGCTTTGTGTCGACTCTTGCGCATTCAGGTCTCAAATCAACTGAAGAAAAAGAATAATCATCCTAATACCAAATAGTTATTCCTAATTGTTTATCTCATGTTCTAATTAACGCATATCGGTTTGCTCGAGACAAGATATGTGTTCATCAACTAACATGAGAAACCTCCCCCACACCTAAACTCTGCATTGTCCTCAATGTAGAACTCTAATGAAAATAGTAGCTAAAATCTAAAGAACCCTAATTTTTCAGAGTAGATGTGAAGAAGTGCTAAAATGATACTGAAAAATAAAACTTCCCTGAAAGTGATGGAGTCGTAGAGGAATTCCAAGCGAGATGATATTTGTTCCAGAGCCTAGTGAGATCTTGTAGAATACTGAGCTGAGAGAAAACCTGCTTAATCATCATTTAAAACAAAGATAAGATAGAAATATTGCAATAACAAAATAAAATAGGATAATGTTGGGTTGCCTCCCAATGATCGCTTTTCTTTAACGTCTTTGGCTAGACGTAATCTCCTTTCCTCGAGTTCATTTATAAGTGGACAAGCTCAGCTTGACCTCTTGAAGGTGAAATACTTGCTCATCTGGCAACGTTTCAGAAATCGGTAGTGGTTTTTCATCACGAATCAAACGGCTCAAACGGTCCGCCAAGGAGTTGTCTACGCCTTTGCGATCCTTGCTCTCCCAATCAAACTCTTGAAACAACAAAATCCATCGTATTAAGTGCGGTTTTAACTCCTTCGACAACAAATATTTAAGAGCTGATTGGTCGTGATCTTCCGAAAGTGCGTGTAATGTCAGGATCGCATTTCTGATATCTTTGTCCGCTTCAAAATGCAAATCTTTTTCTGTTTTACTATTCTTAATCACATAGTCGAGTGTGTCGTTAGTGAAATTGCGCTCAAAATCATCTCGAACAAATGCATTAATCATGCTAATAGATTCTGGTTTATCAGGATATTTCATAGCATCAAGTACATTCATAGTAAGCTTTTTACCATCAAACTCAAAAGTAAGGGTTCCTGAATCAACGTCTATCTTAGTTTTAGCCGTTTTCATGAATGATCGACCTAATAAAATAACAGCAGAATCAAACGCATGTCCATCACCCATGTCAACAATGTAGAAATCGGCGGGAAAAATAAATTCACCACATTTTACTAGAACATCTTCAACTAATCCCTCGGGATAAATAATGGACCTATTTGCTAATTGAAGGCATATATCAGTGCACTTTAGAGGTCCCATACTCATCTCATTGAATAAAGATAACGGCATAACATTGATTGACGCTCCTAAATCTAACATGGCATTATTTATTTTTCTCGTCCCTATAGTAACCGAGATAGCAAACATACCTGGGTCATTACATTTTTGGGGAAGTTTTCGTTGAAGCGCAGAGGAAACATTTTCACTTACTATGATTTTTCCTTCAGGTTTGTGTTTCCTTTTGTTCGAGCACATTTCCTTTAAATATTTTGCGTAGCGTGGGAATTGCTTGACAGCATCCAAAAGTGGAATGTTGATCTCGACTTTGCTGAAGGTATCCATTATACTCTTTCTTCTTCTTCTTGTTTCACCTTAGCAAACCTTCCAGGAAAAGGTGGAGGAATAACAATATTAGGTTTATCAATATTCGAATTATTACTTACCTTCTTCCCGCTTCCCTTATTTTTATTATCAGTTGAAAGTTTCGCGTGGGCTTCGTCATGACTTGGCTGCCCGATCTCTTTTCCATTTCGAAGAGTCATCATACTCACATTTGCTGTTGGATTTATTTCGACTTGAGCTGGTAATTTTCCCTTCTCATTCTGTATTTGACTCATTTGGGTCGCCAACTGTGATACTTGCCTTTCTAAATTTTGCACGCTTGAGCGCGTTTCGTTAATGCTCGATCGGGTTTCCTGTTGAAAAATGGCAGTACTAGTTGCTAAATCCTTAACAATATCTTCCAAAGACATACCTGGCTTTGATGGTGCAGTTTGTTGAGGAGGATTTGGTGGCCTTGGTGCTTGCTGCATGAAACCTGGCGGTCGATTTCCGTAACTCAGATTTGGGTGGTCACGCCACCCGGAATTGTATTGACTCGAGTATGGATCATAGCGTTTTTGAGATGGTCCTGTGTACCCTCCAATTGTATTGGCTTGCTCGCTAGGATCAAACTGAAGTGAAGGACAATTTGCTGTTGCATGTCCAGCAAATTGACATATACCACAAGCTTTTACCTGACTCGTTTTTCCAATCACAAGTTTTTCCACAAGAGACGTTAGCGAATCTAATTTTTGCTCAAATGAAGTAACACTTACCTCGTTCATCCTTTGCTGGCCTACATCTTGACGTGTTCCAAATTGTTGCGCATTTGTGGCCATGCTCGAGATAAGCCGACGAGCCTCGTTTGCCGTTTTGTCGACCAGCGCTCCTCCACTTGCTGCGTCAATCATGTTTCTCTCCATGGGTAGTAAGCCTTCGTAAAAATATTGGATAAGCGCTAACTCGGAAATTTGATGACTTGGACAGCTTGCGCATAAACGCTTGAATCTCTCCCAATATTCGTGTAAAGTTTCTCCGTTCATTGTCGAATCCCGTAGATTTCCTTACGAATATTTGCGGCACGAGATGCAGGGAAAAATTTTGCTAGGAATTGTTTTTTAAGCTCGGCCCACGTAGTAATCGAACCAGATGGTAAGTAGTATAACCAATCTTTTGCATGATCGGCCAGCGAGAACGGAAATGCACGAAGGCTAATCTGATCTTCTGTGACCCCGTTTGGCTTCATGGTTGAGCAAACCATGTGAAACTCCTTCAAGTGCTTGTGCGGATCCTCGCCTGCGTTACCATGAAAAGTAGGAAGTAAATGAATTAGCCCTGATTTTAATTCGAACGGTGTTTGAAGAATAGGAAATTCAATGCAAAGCGGTCGTTGATTAACATCCGGTGTAGCCATATCCCTCAACGTAAGACGGATTGGCAGCTGCTGTTCGGTTTCCTCCATGTCGCTTGCAGAAGATTCTTGTTCGGATTCCGTGCTAGAAATTGATACAGTCGAATTTTTTTGTCTTTTTGCCTTTCGATTCGCCCTCGCGGTCCTCTCGATTTCTGGATCGAATATTAATATACCTGTTCGAGAAGATCGGGGCATAAACTAGAACAAAAAAATCGAATTAAAAATAGAAGTAAATCAATAGACACCACCTTCCCCGGCAACGGCGCCAAAATTTGGTTGCGTCGAAAACGGCCAAAATAAATTAATCACCTTTATTCACTAAACACGAGTATAGCGACAGTAGGGATCGTCTCCACAGGGAAAATGGTTGATTTACTTCTAATTTCAAGCTCGATCGATTATAATAATAACAATAATAATAATAATAATAAGGAGGATAATAATGATAATAATAGTGGTTATATAATTATAATAGTAATGATAATAATAATAATAATATTAAGGGTAAATATAATGATAATAGTAATAATAGTAATAATAATATTAATAATAGAAATAATAATGGTAATAAATATTATAATAATAATATCAATATTAATAATGATATTTAAGGGGGGTGTTTGATGAGTTCTTTTTTTAATGCAATAGTGAACGAGAAAAAATATTGAAACTAACGATGATAAAATAATAGTCGCTAAATATATTAATCAAAGCGCAACTAAAATTTAACAACATACTGAATAGATCGAAAATAAGACTTACGACAGTGCGAATTCACCCGTTTTGCTGATCTCCAAACGCTACAAGGCCCAACTCTCCTTCAATACTCATTTTTACTCGCGTAAACGTGATAACATAAACTTAGTGATCAAAACAAACGTGTAAATGATTTAGATAGCTAAATTAATCGATTTTCAATCTTTAATATAATAAGTAAACTATAACACGAAAGGAAAAGGGGAATATCAATCACAGTGGTAATAACGTGCGGACGTATTTTTCTCTCTTGTTCTACTAGTCGATCTCTTCTCTCTCACTCAAACTCTCAGAATATGAAACAAATACAAGCAGCTTAAGATTGCAACAAAGATAGAAAAGGAAAGAAACCTTGAAATGGAAAACACAAAAGGACTAATTTTCTCTTAGGGAATATGACAAACACTTTGTAAGCAATATGATGACGGTGGTGAAAGAAGGCAGACGTAATCTCCAAATAAAACTTTCTAAGTTCAGCTTTCACAAGAGGTGATCGTAAATGCTTAGCCGAAAGAAAACGGAACCGATAATTCTCCACAAGGAACGAAAACCACAATTAACTCAAATAACAAAGATGAAATCCGACAGTTTTTTAACAACTACTGAAATCGAAATAACAAAGATGAAAATTGACAGAACATTATCTCTCTTCTAAACTGCTTACGCTCCTCCCTGTGACGTTCTTAACATAAAATAAAATAGAAAGATGAAAAACTAACTCTCGACTTCTTCGTGTTCTCCCCTTTTATAGACGATGGAATTGATGTGATTTTCCCAAACTAGCAGCGGAGACAAAGAGCCGGCTTTATCACGCGTAATACTCCAACTCTTCTTGAGTAGCCCAGTATTTCCACAGTCATACAATAGATTTTGTCGATGGTAATTTATTCTGCCTTGAGCTATGTGTATGATGGTGGCTGCTTGTGGATTTTCAACCCTTGAGTTTGATGTGTATCTCGTTTCTTGTTTTTCTCTTCCTCGAGCCACGCGTGTGTCGAATGCTTGGAATTGATGTGTTTGAAAGGTCTGTGCGTGTAATCACCTCTGCCAAAGTCTTGCAACAAGCTTTAATACAAGAATGGGCCGAATGTATCCAACATGGCCCAATTCCCACTTTCAAGCCTGCCCAATTAGGTTTGGGTTGGGTTTTTTGCTTGAACTCCGTCATCCATTAATTCGTTCGATTTTCGGTGATGTATTCTCCTCGAAATATCCACGTCCAAATACTATTGTTTTCATCCATTTTGCTCCGATATCTGCAAGATATAAAATATAAATTAATTCTATGATATTTGAAGCATCTCGGATAAATAACGAGCAAAATCATGCTTTTATGGGGTGTAAAATTAATGTAAATTATTGTCTTATCAGCTCGATGAAGAAAAAAAGGAGGGAGACAACTTGCTGATAAAAAGAACAGTGCTGGCATCATTTTCAACGACCACAAGACAACACACGCACGCTAGGAGGAAAAAAATGGGAAGATTTCAGGCTGCGTTGTCTACGGGTTTGTCGCTGAGAAAACAAGTGAAGATTTTCTACGCTCTTTAAAAAGGGGCAGAGCTGCTCCATTTAAGATATCTCCCGAATATCCAAAAGATCGATCAAGAAAGCTTACTATCATCAATCGATTAAAAGAAAACCTCTCTGTTGAAAGGCCACATACACGCACACACTGGCAGAACAGAGAGGGTTGCGAGGAGTTCGAACTGAGAGTTGAAATAAAGGAGAGAAGCCACGGGCTGCAACACCAACCGAGACAGCAACGAAGCTAACACCACCTCTCAATCGCACTCGCTCTATCATCGATCACCCCACAGATTTTTCAGCCTTGTCCCTAATCGAATCAGACCAACCACAGCAGACAATTGAACCTGTTCGCGCCAGATCGAGGACCAACACCGCGCGGAAGATCGGAGCAACGAAGGGCAGCGACGTTGGAAGCAAAGAAGGTTGGAGCTGCTTGTGAATCGCTGGAATTGAGGAAAGAGAGAACGTGTGGATGGAACTTGATGTAAAAAAAAAAAAGAAAAAAAACTTGGTGTAATTTGGACGAAGCTTAATAAAAGAATCTCTTGGGCTGAATTCCTTGTTGGGCTTGGGCCGAAATTCTGCAAATTCAAAACGGTTGTAAGCGACTTGCTATCTATTTATCTTCGTATTTCGATTATTATGTTTCGTAGCTAAGTTTATTATAGTTGAAGTATTATCAAAACCTTGATTTATATTATTGTGAGATTATTGTGCTTTTATTCGTGAACGCGTGGGTATTCGTTTAAGCTTGAATTTATTTTAGTTGATGAACTTAGTTTGATTAAATAGTTGCAAATGTTTAATTAATCTAGGTGAGTCCACCGCTAATTAGAACAACAAATCCGTAATTGTTTGTATGTTCTAATAAGTAGCAAACAATATTCAACTTCTCTACTTTAGGTAAGTGTAAGTTATATTGTAGTTTACGCGATTTGATTTAACGGACCAGCGTCGTTTCCTGCGCGAGCGTCGTCCGATCGAGTTAGTCAATAATCGGGTCTCTTTTGTTTTTAATGCTGTCGGAATTTTAAACCTTGCAGGGCGTCCCGGAGGTTATTTTTCGATTAGGGAAATAATTATAGAGCGTCTCTTAATTATCGAAAAACTAAGAAGAGATTGGTTGTTAGGCGTTCGTCGACAACTATAACCGATTATGCTTATGTGTACACGTTATTTAGAAATCAATGATCGATTTTATAAATCAAGGTGGAGAAAAATTACTTCAACTATTATTTTATGGCCGTTAGTTTTTATATTTTCCTTCGTCTGTTCTTAGTTTAATTTCGTTTCCATATTAATCTATTTAAAAAATATATATATATTTTCTTTTATAATTGCTTAGTTTTATTTCCGTTTGAAAAACCAAAACCCCCTATTATTGTTATTATTATTATTATTATTATTATTATTATTATTATTATTATTATTATTATTATTATTATTATTATTATTAGCGATCGAGTTTGATATAGAAGTAAATCAACCATCTTTCCTGTGAAGACGATCCTTACTTTCGCTATACACATTAGTAAGGTTATAAATTTTATTTTTGGCCGTTTACGACACGACCAAAATTTGGCGCCGTTGCCGGGGATCGAACCCGGGTCACCCGCGTGACAGGCGGGAATACCCACCCTATAATATTATAATAATGCGATTCCTTAATCTCCGCGCCCACTAATTATCGGGAAGAATTAAAGGGGACGGAGGAAGTACTATATTCCAGTGGGAGTTTTCAGCACTGAGAGATAATGATCAATGTTAAAGGCGGACAAAGTGTCCAAATAATTACATTAGATCAATATTTCTCTGTTTAAACTTTGGGCACAGTTTCAGTTACATAATTGCCTTTAAAATACCCAACGGGTTATTAATACATTATTTTGAATAAATGTATGCGATTTTATTTTTGAAATAAATTCGCTGGTAATTAATAACTGTATTGTCCAAATTTAATACTGTAAAATCAATTATCAACAAACGCGACTTTGAGTTGATGAAGAAGATTATTGTCTCTTTGATTTGGTCATGCCGAAGTTTGTGATTCAAATATTGGATAAACACGACATTGTTAAGTCATGGGAATCCGTAACATCAGAAAAAAGTTGACAAATCACCCTTCATAAGGAATTAATAAAAGACATAAATCTTCTGGGTTTGACCCTCACTAACATTTGTGGACAGAATATTGTATTCGCCCAAGGTATTTTGTTAATTTGTAAACTTCACAAATAATCAATCTCCTTAGAGATTAGTGTATATGTTAAGTTACAAATTCTAAATCCTTGATGAGATCAAGAAAATTAAATTAAACTGCGAGATAAGAGAAGCTTTTTTATTTGATCAAAGTGGCCAATTACTCTCGAGTTTGAAATGAGTTCTTTGGAGAGAATGTCATCTTTTCACAGTTAACTAAAAACGCTGTTAATGATGTCTAGAGACGAGAAGTTATACTTCATGCACGCGGGCCATCATATTCGATAGTCATGCATGCGGTTCAACAGTTAGATATCAAACAATATTGGATAAAGTTTGATCTTTGCTGAACTACGTTGTTCCCTTATGGTATGAGTTTGCATATGAAACGCAAAGAATGTTCTATACAGAATTTCTATGAGGTTAATTCATTCTGTACCTTACGAGATTTGGAATTAGTAAGAAACTGAGCTCAAATCATATAGTGGGGTTGCCCCATTTGGAGTGATAAAGCTTGGCAAAGATGTGTGTATAATAAACGGGAAAATTAAGGTCGTTATTGTCTTTGGACTCTGGAAACTTTTCATTCCACTATACTTTTAGAAAAGATCGAAGCCATAGAGGCTCACGGTTCTTGAAATATTGTTTATTCGAGAAAGAAGAGTGGGAGTGGTAACAGAATTTCTTGAAATATTGTTTATTCTTGAAATATTGTTCTTGCCATAAAGATATTTTAGTGCTAGATTGCTCTTAAAGAAAAGTCCTAGATACACCTTTAGTTGTGAGTGTCGGGTAGAGTGTCTCGCCAGCCTGAGAGATGTTGTATAGTACACACCGAGCATGAGGTTGCTGCGATGAAGGGATATGTTATTAACAATCCCACTACCCTTGACCAAGCAATAATGGTTAAACTTGCTGAGACGACTTATTTTGTGGAGTAGATGAACTCTATGCAAAACAACCATGTCATGATTAGATCTAATAGACTGGTTGAAATGTACGAAACGGGGCTTGTAAAGGCTAAGTCATAAATGATGGGCTTTGACTCTGAGGAAACCTTTTCGATTGTTGCAATTAAGTTAACTAAATCTTACTAGCACAGTTGCACGCTTTTATGAGATCAGCAGACGGATGTGAAAATCGTATTTATCTGGGAGATAAATAAAGATAGCCCAACGATTTTACATCGCAAGCAGATGCTCATAAGTGTGCAAAGTTGTAGAAAAAGAGTCGTAAAGACTTAGTAAAGCCTCCAGGAGATGGTGTCTTTGGTTTGATGAAATAATTTGGAACTATGGATTCATAAGTACAAAGATAGCCTTATGTATCACAATAAAAGCAGTGGGAGTTAGATATAATCTTCGTATTGTACGAAAGATGTTGTCCTTAAAAAGGAAACAATATCCAAATACTCCGAATGGTAAAAGTGGGCTTTTGACCGATTTCTCCATAAACGACTTGAGATAGGAGATCTACAATCGGGGAACAACCTATTTGGAGATATGGTTTAGTACATAATGTTAGGTTTATTTCAGGCCCTTTACTTGAAAAGACGAGGTCAATTACAAGAAAAATGGTTCTTACCCACGATTTAGTTTTCTATGTTCTCGTTGCGAGATAGATAGAAAAGCTGAATCGAGTCCCATATACAGTTATAATAAGTGGCCTTGTATATGCGGAGTTTGACTCGCATTTTTTTATAAAAGATAAATATGCTGAGAGCATTTATCAAAATTCAGGATACCGAGGTAAGAATAATAAAACATGATGATGGTCTATGTGAATGGAGAAAAAAGAGTATATAGTTAGACTTATTTTCAACGTGGTTGATCAAATATCCACTTAGGGTTTGGTCTACAAAGTTTAATGGTAGAACAGTACCTTGAAATAGTTTCGAGGAAGCACTTATTGTTGGTACATGGGAGCTCGAATCCCAAGTCCAAGCGCAGGAGCGCAGATAATTACCAGGGGTAAGAGATCAGTTTGGATATTGAAGTCTTCTTGGACGAACTTCAAATAGTTCCAGGCATTGTGAATCAACTACTACCATTGTGGTCCAACAATAGCAGAATGATCACTTTAGCCAATGAATCTTGGTCTAACAATTGATCCAGACGAAAAGAAGGAAGAAATACAACATGTTGCATGTATAGTTGAAAAATGGCTGCTTAGCCGTGTAGAAGATAGCGCTGCGGAAACGTGGTCATCCCGTTCACTGTGCCTTTTATTCAGGCAGTGCTGAATAACGTCTTTAGAAGACGAGTATTAGATGCACACAACATATGGCACCGAGTGCAAGTGGATGATTGTTGGGGATATGCCCTCGGAATGCCATTCGAGGATGTAATGAATAGGGCATAGACATGAATTTATTATTCACACTTTAATATTTGGATATTGTATTCAAATATTTATTTATGAAATTTACAAAAGGCATATTATTTATTTACCTATCCAGTCTTACTAGGCATCCGGTGAAACGGTAAATAAATAAATCCCATATATACGAGTTTAGTCACCGGTTCTCATGGGATGAGAGAGGGGCACCGGTGAGCTATTATTCTCGGATATTAAATTAGTCCATAAGTCTTAGACTTAGTAGGGTGACTGAATGTCAATCATGACTTATTTGTCGACGACTCTAAAGTGGTTGTACCAACTATTCACTTGGAAAGTGGGAGGTCGTAACATTGATATGAGTTGAATCGGGGATTAACTTATATTTGGACACGACTCGTAATCGACGATCACATGGCTAATTACTCGCTGAGTGTCAATGATCTGTCGATTGACTATAGTAGTGTGTGTGGACCTTAGACCGAAGGGTCATTGACAGAGTTGGCTTTGAGGTCCTGACTTGTCACTAGTTTGCTAGGCCCGCCTTGTTCGAGGTTGAACATGGGTCAGCGGCGACATGCGGTCTTGACAACGAAGTGCAACTGCTGGGCATTGACAGTCGTGAGGGATTCACAACCTTGCAAGTAATCGAGGTATATGTCCTATGCATATTCGTGAACGAGGAATTACAGAATCTTTGCAAAGTATAAAAACTAACTCACATGGGACGTGGAGTGTAGTTTAGTAATTTCGTCGTCACGGATTAATCATAGTGCCGGGTTAGTGAGTTTGATATTATCATGGCTCTCACTCGATCGGGACATATGTGAAGGGTCTATACGTAATACAACGATCTATAGTCGGTTCGTAAAATACGAATATCGTACTCAACACGGGATCTATTTGGTACCGTGGATTGGCTAGGCGCTTACCGAATTCTTGGATTCCTCCCTTGCCGGGTTGAGACGAACCAAGAGAGTTGGGCTTAAAAAGGATCACCGAGACAGTATCTGATAAAATGAGATGCATATTTATTTAACGGGCTTGGAGTCGTTAATAAAATGTTAAATATAAGTTTTAGAAACTATATTTACATGGGCTTAGATTCCCGAAATGAAATAATTAAGAATAGAGCATAGGGTTCACAACCACGAGCAAGGCTCATCACGGTTATGAAGCCTGCCTGAAAAGTAGCAACGGATTCAAAAATTTGTATCTCCCAATTAGACCTCGGATTGAGAATCCCTTTGGTTAGAATTAAGACTGGTGAGTCTTGTTTCTGCGGTTAAAATTTAAGCCCCGTCGGACATCGTATTTCCCTCGATCTAAGAGATCTACGAAACTGTCGCAAAGCTGTCGATGCAAGAGGCCGTGAAGGTTGAGAGGCCATGTTTTTGGCCCGACTTGGTCACAGCCGTGAAGGTCGTCAGGGACTTGTTCACGGCCATGAATCGGGCCGTGATGACGGGCAGGAGCTTGGCTAAGTTCGTCACGGCCCGTGAAGGCCTTTGCGAGAGGCCGTGAACCGACAGTTTTTGGTCAAAACTTGTCCAAATCAAATCCAAATTCATTCCTTGTTCTTTTGTTAGACTTGTGGGACAATGCCTAGTCATTAAATGATTTAATACAAAGGAAACAAACAAGGTATGAGTCATATATGATATGATTTGATTAATTATGATTAAAGTCAATTTCAAAGGGTGAAAGTTGGTTTAATCTTTATTACTTTAAATAATTTCGTCCATAACTTCAATCCAAGTTTTCTCACACTAAAACTTAGAGTTTAGAGAGTGGTGAGAGCATTTAGGTTGATATTTGAGAAAAACCTAAGTGTTTGTGAGTTTTAAAAATCACACACACACACACTAAACACATCTCTTCTAAAATATCTTCCCCTCCTCTCTAGCCATTTGGGAGATGGTGGAATTTGGATACGTCCCGGGATCGGCGTGACGATCTTGCCAAGGCGTTGGAGCTTGGAGAGGTCACGGCGTTTCTTAGAACGAACTACGACAGGCGGAACAGTAAGGCGAGAGATGGGATCTTCGCTACGAGGGTAAGCTTCGAAAAACCCTTATTGCGTGTCATGCATATTTTCTTTATATAACCAAGCGATCCGGGGCTCCTTAAGGGGAATTCGTGAAAAATTTTAAACTTCCGCTGCACCCGGGATTCGATCTCGGGATATCTGGGGTTCCTCAACAGGTTCGGCCTCGAGGAAGCTTCTTTGGCTCCAGAAGAAGGTATGCATGGGGTGTCTTTTAACATGTGCCAAAGCTCCTTTGGAATATGACATTATAGGTCCAGTGGAGTCCGGCTTCATCATGGTACGCTCGGCGGAAATTTGGTGGGTGGTCCGACCTGTTTGTTTATACATATCCCCTTCTCCCCCTCATGGCGATTCGTGTCAACGAGATCGGCATGCTTGTATAGGAGGAGAAGGACACAAACGACAGGTCGGTGCGGGTAATAACCAGACGAAGCCACTAAGGCAATCTGTCGACACGAGTCCAGAGTTCAACTCTCAGGCGCGGCCTGTGAGGACAGGGCTTAGAACCCGGAGCCACATGGCATTCCGGTAACATCGATCTAGGAGCGTAGCTCGTTGACGATGGCCTAAAACCGTTGTTGTTTTGATGTTGCAACGACAGGACTTCCTTCCAATCTCGGAATCACAACTACAAGAGATGTGTCTATGGAAGTTCTGTTCTGGTCACGAAGTCCAGATAAGAAAAGGTGTATGTGTCCTAGAAAAATATAAAACATTTAGGTAGTGAGGACACTTAGACTCGATGTGTTCAAGAAAGTTCAGTGGTGTTGGGCTAACTACCACTTAATTCAATATCTCCCACTTCCAAACGAAGCGGTGATATATTACTTGGGTCCCCGTGACTTAATGAAATATCGATCTGTTGGGAGATCGATGAGTGGGTAAGGCTCGGTTGTGCATGCGCCATTGGACCAAATGAGGCGACTTCTACCCGGGAGATGATAGAAATCAGCTCCTGCACCTATTTGGGATGGTTCGATTAATTTGTGAGCTAAGGGAATTTTGTAACTTCACTCTTTGGTCTTATCAAGAATTGCTAAATGGGAATGTGGCTTATGGACTATCTTCACTAACACTCGGCTACGTTTCGAGGTTAGGTTCAGTTTGATCTGACTGAACCATGAGAACTCAGAATCCATGCATCCGTCAATTTTGGTGAGTGCTGCTTGATCAACAAGTCGGAGCAGATTGGCTTATATCATCTTCGTGATAGTGTATCGTTGTCCCGTCTTTTGGAATTCTTGAACTCTTGAGGGTTGAGTTTTCAGTTGAAGCCCGTCTTGGGCGGTGGAAGCACCTGAGAGAGGTTTCTTTCTTTTTCCCTTCACTTTTTTTTTTATTTTCTTTTCCTTTTACATGTATATAGATATATAGGTAGATATGTATTATCGTAATTGTAATATAGAAGTATATGTATACGTATATGTATATACGTTAAAGTAAGTTTCTCCCCCTCAAATCTTGCGCTTAAGATGTACTCCCCTAAAAATAAATTCTCCCCTCGTAACTGTGGAGTGATACTCCCCCTCAATGCATGCACGTTTAAATATGTAAGTTCTCTCCCAATTAAATAAGCGTGAACGTATTTATTTTTTTTCAAAACAGATGCAAACTAAAGAAATTATTGTTCTTTAAAAATGCATTATAATGTACGTTTTTCGCTTTTTATCGTTCTAAGTTAAAATAGGTATTTTGCGCTTCAGCTCATATGCATACATAAACATTTAAGCTCAAAAATTGTTTAAGATGCATGCATAATGAAAATATGCCGTGAACGAAATCGGACGATCGGAATTGTAGAACAATATTTGAGTAAGGGTTAGAACCGGGCGAATTGAAAAGGTGAAACTGGTCAGAGAATCGGGCGATGAGTCCAATCGGGCGATTTGGTATATATATATATATATATATATATATATAAGATGCACTGTAGCACATTCGATTGATGGAGGAATCGAGCGATTCAATATATATATCAGGTGGAACTATTGAGTTTCGGGCGAAACTAATTTCATGTGATTCTCAGTTTCGCCGAGAAAATCATGAATTAGAATGATTTCAGTTTCGAGCGAATCTTACTTTCGCCGAGACAATTGTAAAGACATTAATTTATGTAGTTTCAGTTTTGGATGATTTAATTACGGGCGAGTCATTTTCTAATAAAGGATTTTGACTCAAAAGTCGATTGAAGAAAGTCTGAAGAAAATCTCCCTATACTGACATATACGAAAAAAATTCAGCTAATCTAAAGTAGAGTTTTCAGAAAATAGACCCCAAAATCAAATCAAATCAACTAATATTTTCACAATCGATTTGTGTGACACATAAACCGATACTTGACGAAGAAAACGTCGCTTTCATTCGCGGCGCTTAGCCTTCAAGTCGAAGATTCGTCGGTATCATCTATCACGTTTGTCGGGGCAATAATGATTTCGTTGATCGATTTACGCCTATAAATAGACACAAGGGGAACACACGGTAATATCGCAAAGTATTCATAGAGGCGAATCGACGCTGCAAAGATGGATTGGAATCGCCAGCAAGACCAAGAAGAAAACAAGGAACACGCAGAGTTAATCCGGCGTTTTAATCGCAACTTAGATATGCTAGTGCTGGAGATTTTGCTTCTTATGTGCTTGTTCGTTGTTTTAATGGCTGTGCTGTTTTGGGTTCTTGTCGGTCGTACTAGCTTTTCAGACTGATCTATGTATGTTGGTGATATTTTCATTGTTTGCTTTGTTGAAGTGTTTTGTCGTTTTTAAGAGGTTTTGGGTGCTTGAGTTGTAAGTGTGTTTTTCGTTTATGAATCATTTAAGGTTTAATTTGCGAAAACATTTACTCCCCCTCAGTATTTGAAGTTTTTAGAAAGTTAAACTTCTAAGACAAACCCTAATTGACCGAGTTATAAGTTTGATCAATTCAAAGGTTCTAAAAGCACTTTCGGGCGATGTTAAGTTTGGTCAAAAAGGATATTGTAAAAATGTTAAACGAACTTCAACAAATCGACCGATCTTGTTTCAAAAAGAAGTTTCGGGCGATGCACAGTTTCGCCGAGAGAAATATTTTAAATATGTTAAATACGGTTCAAGAAGTCGATCGATTAAGTCTCAAACTTTGTTTCGGGCGATGCTCAGTTTTGTCGAGAGAGATATTTTAAATATTTTAAGTATAGTTCAACAAATCGATCGATAAAGTCTCAAACTCGGTTTCGGTCGATTCCTAGGTTCGGTCAATTTCAAAAACAAAATTAAATAAAAGAAATCCAAAATCTCAGTTCGCCGAGAAAAACATAAATAAATTTGAAATTTCAAATTCAAAAATTTATAATGGTAGAATTGACGAAGTATACCAAAAACTCCACCTAAATTAAATATATTTTTTTTCGAATGTTATTTCATTTCTAAAATTTCTTCCCCTTAAGTTTATAAATAAAACTTCCCCTAAATATAATCATTTTACGAATTTCGAGGAACTTTACTAAATCATGTATACTAGGATGGAAAATGTTTTTCAGAATAAAATACAGTTCTTCCTAGATTTCGCTAACATAGTAGATATGTTATTCATTTGAGTACATATGTATATTGAAAATACAGTGAATTACGAACATGTAATTTAATGCATATTTAGAATTTACCAAATTTGTCAGTGTGGTATTAGCTGTCTGCATCCCATCCCTTGATCACGTATGTGGGGCTGCTTCAGGTACCATACGTGAGGGAATTTGTGGCCGCTCTCGTCGCAAACCAATCATGGGCGTGGAGCACCTCTCTAAGTACCTACCCATGCTGGAACTCCTACAAAACATCTCAAGCAGATTTTGGTACCCATCTAAGAATGGGACATTTGTTATTAAATCTAGAGTTTATGCATGCATCTTTCATAGATTCATGTGCTAAGTCAACTTTAGATTTATCTATAACTTCAATGGTTGATTTATGAACCCAAATCTTTCTAGTTCCTAAGGGATAACAGAAGCTAGTGCTTGCCCTAAGTTCTGATTTTGTAATCTTTGCTTAATTCCCAAAACTTTAGCCTTAGTTTCAGTCTTAGGGTGCTTTGACTGGATACTTTTGTGTTCTTCTCGTTTATCAAGTTTAGAACTGGATTTGGGAGATGAATTTGCAGGCTTTGTCTTTCTTTCAGTTTGTGCCTTCTCTTTTTGAGTTTGTGAGTCCGGCGTAGCTAAGAAGCGCGCATCGTTCTTGATTGTACTTGCGCTTGCTAATCTAAAACGAGAATTTAAGGCAAGTGCATCATCATAAGAATAGTGGAAATTAGAGAGCATAGATGTTCTTACGGGTTCAGAAAATGAAATCATGGATGGTTGGCAAAGTTAGATTTAGTTTGTGATAAACATCTACTATGCGAATTTGAACTTGATGCTCTAAATTGAATTGCCTCCTTCTTTTTAAAAGAAGGGGCACAATTTCCAAATAATAGGTCGTTTCCTGTGGCTTTCTCCTTTCCTTTCATTCTATTGAAAATTTTACCTGTTGGTGCATGCGAGTAAGTTGGTAGGCTTTGATTTTTTCGATGCATTCTGCTTCCTTAATGTCCTATGCTTGGTTAGAGTTTCTATTTTAGACTCAGCTAGTGACAATTGTGGAGACGCTAAAGCTATAGTGTTATTGATTTGTTTTTCGAGTGAGGAAATTATTGTCAATAACACGTCATTTGCTACATGAAAAACAATCTTTTCGGACTCTAGGGTCGAGCGCAAGTCAGAGATTTCCTTAATAACTGCTGGGATATATGCACTAGAGGGGCTGAACTGTTCTAAGTCGCAGACTTGTTCTCGACAGGTTGGTGTTGAAGGAGGAATAAGAGTATCTAAATAATCATCAGACAAAGGTATTTCCCTTGTCTTGTAGCTATTATTCAATGCTTCGTAGTCGAGTGGTATTTCAACTCCTGTCTTCCCATCTCCCTTAATGTCCTCGATAGCATCAATTTCTGGTGTGAAGGCCATTAATTTATGTATGTTAATTCCTAAGTAGCTAATATCATACGGATCGTAAGGGTTTAGGGGTTCCTTCACAGTTGGGGTAGCATTTGGAACAAAGCCTAGGCCTGCACGTGGATCGTAGAATTCTGTCTTTAGGCTAGTTCAAGAAGACCGTTCGATCTGTTTGTCCTCTTTTTGCTAGGAGGTCCTCTAGCTTTTTAATCCTAGCATACAATTTTACACGTTCTTTACTTAGGAGATTGAACTCGCATGTTTTATTGATTCGCTCGTTGTCACAAGTTGTCAATTTAGCCTTTAGCTCGCTAACCTGTGTTTTCAAGTTTACTATTTCAGCGTCGCGACTGTCAATCTTTGACTGCGCTACTTCCAGCATACAGTCAAGATTACTCATCTCTCGAAGCTGCCTGAGTAAACATTGATAGTTGTTATCAAACCGAGCTTGCAAGTCCTTGATGATCGTCTTGTGATCTGCACATTGACTTGTTGTTTCCTCGTAGTTTGAGACTTTGTTTGTTAAGTCAATGACTTTTGACGATGATTCAGCTAAATTGGCTTCGGAATTAGCTAAGCTAGTTTCTAGTCTATCTACGTTTTTACGTGTCATATCTAGATCTGCTGTAGTCTTAGTTAGTTCCTTTTCTATTGGCCTAAAATTGTTATGAAGAGCTGTAAATTTTTCTTGGAGTTCGAAATACAAAAGGGGATCAATAGATTCTACCTCCCTTTCTGAAGATGATTCCTTGCTTTTACCACCATCAACTGCTTCCATGTCCTTTTGCTCCGATTTAGCTCCTTTTACAGGGGTTATCTTGGCAACATTTTCTTGCTCGCTTTCAGATGTGTCATCGAGCCAGCTGTCGTTTTCTCTCATCAAAGCCACTCCAGTTTTCGTTTTAATCTGTCGTAATTTTCTAGAGTAGTACTCTTCACCCTTCTTTTTGGATAGGAAGCAGTCTATAGCCGTGTGCCCAGGTTTGCTGCAATTATAGCATTTGATTGGCTCGGCGTTTTTCTTACTATGAGAGTTGTGGAAGGGTACCGTTGATTGATTCAACGTTTCGAGAATTTGACCAATTTTTTATTTATTTATTTTTATTTATTTAATTATTAATTTTTTTATATGATATGCCAATAACGTTCTAAGTTGATTGTTGGATATATGTGATCGTTGACATGTTTTGTGAATTTTTTAGTCAAAATCTTCATCATTCGAATCTTTAATCGGGCGATCCAATCCTCACTAGCTTACACTTAGAAAATCACACTTAAACGTTCTTGATAAAAAAAATAAAATAAACTAAAACTAAAATAAAATAATAATAAAAAAACCTTTTTCGAAAAAAAGGGATAAATTATTTGGAAATTTTTTACGTCATTGGATAGAAAAAAATTTCTGAATCCATCTTTTAAGCCTTTTTCAAAAAGTTTCAAAATAAATTTTCCAGGTCCAAAATTTCGGTGTAAACGATTTTTTTTTTCTTTTTGTAAAATTTTAAAATCAATTCTAAGTATGGAGATCGGGCGAACCGGGGTAGCAAAAATCTGGCAAATTTGTCGAGTGAAGATTCGTTGAACTTAATTCGGGCGAATTACTGTTCAAAGAGATCAGATAAGGCGATTCTTTGCCTAGGATTGAAATTCGCCGATTTGCTCTGTGAGGAATGATGGGAAGGTGGGTTGAGTGGGTTTGTCACCAACCCACTTCACCTACCCATTATTATTATTATAATAATATTTAATTATAATATTATTATATTGTTATTAGATAGGCTTTTGCCTATAAATAGCATAGGGTAGATGCGATAGAAATCACACCAAAAACAACAGAGAAAGGGAGAGAGAGAGAGAGAGAGAGAGAGAGAGAGAGAGAGAGAGAGAGAGAGAGAGAAAGAAAGAAAAATAGAGGGTTTGTTCGGTATTTGCTCCAACTATAAAGAGAGATAGTGATTGTTTTCTCCTTTATAGATTAAGAGGTTGTAACCCCTGTTTTTACCCCAGTAATAAATTTCTACCTCGCCGGTGGTTTTTTACCCCAAGTCAAAATGGGATTTTCCACGTAAATTTCCGTGTTCCATTTATCCTCACTGTCATTTCCAATTTCGTTAAACTGTCCATTTCGCAACAAGTGGTATCAGAGCCAGCCCTATTGATATACCGATTATGCTCTGTGGTTGCAGCTTTGTCTTATCTTCCACATCAGAAAGGATATCGAAAAGGTTTATCGTTACGGAAGAGTTTTTTGGCAAGTCGTGATAATAGACTGTGTAAGTAAGTTCTGTCTAGTGGCTGGTTCCAAGCGGGACACATAGTGACCCCACCAGATCTCATATGGGAATGTACTTAGAAGGGTAATTTTGTCTTGAAAGCTGGTCGCTACCCTTTCTGCAAATTATCTGTTCAGTACTATTTGGATGGACTGTTGAATTTCTCCGACGATATCGACGTGGGAAAAAATGGCAGCTAAAACTGAAATTGAGAAATTCAACGGGAGAAACTACTCACTGTGGAAAATGAGGATTAAGACAATTTTACTCAAAGAAAATTGTCTTGAGGCGATCACTGACAGACCAACAACAATTACAAGTGACGCCAAATGGAGGAAGACAGACGGGAGAGCCATCGCTAATGTACATTTGACATTAGCAGATGATATATTATCAAGCATCGAAGAAAAAACCAGTCCGAAAGAAATTTGGAATCATCTTGAGAAGTTGTATCAAGTCAAGTCACTCCACAGCCGAATTTTCTTGAAAGGAAAATTATACCATCTACGAATGAGTGACCGAGCACATCAACAAGTTGAACACTTTGTTATCTCAACTAAAAGACTTGGACTACAAATTAGAGCCAAGTGAACGTGCTTAGCTTCTACTACAAAGCCTGCCAGACTCCTACGATCAACTCGTCATCAATCTGAGCAACAACCAAGCTGCAGGAAAACTTATCTTCGATAATATTGCAGCTGCGGTTCTCGAAGAAGAAAGTCGGCGCAATAACAAAGAAGACAAGTTGATAATGTCTCAACAGGCAGAAGCGTTGACAGTGACGAGGGCAATATCAGGAGCACGTGATCCAAACATGAGCCGAAAACGGACAAGACCCGGAGAGTCTGGTCCAATTGGAAGTAAAAAACGACAAAGCCTTATTACGAAAAATAAGAAGGCTGTAAAATGTTACCACTGTGGCAAGAAATGTCATCTAAAGAAAGATTGTTGGGCTCTAAACAAAAATCCCAATGCCCAAGGAAATGCTGCCAACACTGCCGACGATGGAATTGCCTTAGTGTATGAAGCCGCAACCACTATCGCTGAAAAGGGAATATTCAACGACGTGTGCTCATGGACTCAGCAGCTACTTTCCACATGACCTCTCGAAAGGAATGGTTTCATCAATACGGTCCAACCTTTGGAGGATATGTCTACAGCTGCAATGACCAGGCGCTGAAAATTGTCGGGGTAGGCACGATCCAAATAAAGATGTACGATGGCACTGTGCGTATCATCCATGTTGTGCGACATGTGGAGGGCTTGAAGAAAAATGTGTTGTCCGTGGGGCAACTGGATGATCTTGGTTTCAAAATTGAATTGGGGAACAAGATCATGAAGGTTTCCAAAGGAGAGCTAGTTGTGATGAAGGGAGAAAAGATAGCTGCAAATCTATACATGCTGAAGGGAGAGACTCTGCAAGAAGGACAAGCATCCGTTGCCACGACAAATTCAAGTGAAAAGTCTACAATGACTTGGCACAAGAAACTTGGTCATATGTCTGAATAAGGCATGAAAATTCTTGCGCAAAAGAATCTACTTCCTGGTCTCACAACGATGACGCTACCATTCTGCGAGCATTGTATTGTGAGCAAGCAGCATCGCCTGAAGTTCTCCACTTCAAATTCTAGAAGCAAAGAAATTCTAGAATTGATCCACTCTGACGTATGGCAAGCACCGGTCGCATCCCTGGGAGGAGCCAACTACTTCGTATCATTCATAGACGACTACTCCAGGAGATGCTGGGTGTATCCAATCAAGAAGAAGGACGAAGTGTTTCCTATCTTCAAAACATGGCGCGAGTTGAACTTGAAACCGCCAGAAAAATCAAGTGTCTCCGGTCAGATAATGGAGGGGAATATACTGGCAAAGAATTCACTGAATTCTGCAAAGTCGTGGGCATCAGAAGACAGTTCACCACGGCGTACACTCCACAACAAAATGGAGTGGCAGAGCGGTTGAATAGGACCCTGTTGGAAAGAACAAGGGCTATGTTGAGAACTGCTGGTCTGAAAAAGAAATTCTGGGCGGAAGCGGTCTACACTGTCTGTTATGTGGTGAATCGGGCCCCATCTACTGCTATGGAGATGCGGACACCGATGGAAATGTGGACTGGTGCACCTGCAGATTATTCAAACCTCCATATATTTGGAAGTCCAACTTACGCGATGTACCACAACCAAGAAACAACGAAGTTGGATCCAAAGTCCAGGAAATGCCTGTTCTTGGGGTACGCTGATGGAGTAAAGGAGTATCGCTTATGGGATCTCACTGACCACAAAGTGATTATCAGCAGAGATGTTATCTTCTTAGAGGATGGTAATCAAGGGCAAGTCGAAAATGATAGCAGTTCAAAAGACGTGACAAAGACTACACCGATGAAAAGAAAATTGGATCAATATAATTCTTCTGAAGCTGAACCGGCGCACGAAGAGCTCGACCCAGTCGAATCTGAAGTACCGGATCTCTGGCGGTCATCACGCGAGCGTAGGCCGCCAAGTTGGCACTCAGATTATGAGATAGAGATCAATCTTGCATACTGTTTTCTAACGGAGGATGGAGAGCCAACCACTTTCCAAGAAGCATTGAATAACTCAGACGCGAGTCAGTGTGGTCTTGTCAGGGTGGTCTTGTCAATGTGTGCTACATTCGACTTGCATCTTGAGCAGCTGGACGTAAAATCAGCCTTTCTTCATGGAGACCTAGATGAAGAATTATATATGCTTCAACCAGAAGATTTGGTTTGCAAATTGATCAAATCTCTTTACGGGCTCAAACAAGCACCTCGATGCTGGTACAAGAGATTTGACTCCTTCATAATGAGTCTTGGCTACAACAGGCTATACTCAGATCCTTGTGCGTATTTCAAGAGATTTGGCGATGACGATTTCATCATGTTACTGTTATACGTCGACGATATGCTGGTTGCAGGACCCGACAAAGGTCGTATCGCCGACTTAAAGACCCAACTGGCTAGTGAATTCGAAATGAAGGACTTGGGGCCAGCGAACAAAATCCTTGGTGTGCAGATATCTCGAGACAGAAGCAAGCGAAAGATTTGGCTTTCCCAAAAGAATTATTTGAAGAAAATCTTGCGAAGGTTTAACATGCAAGACAGTAAGCCAATATCTACTCCTCTTGCTGCTAATTTCAAGCTATCCTCCGAGATGTGTCCTACCGATGAAAAGGAGAGGATAGAGATGTCTCGACTGCCATATGCATCGGCGGTAGGAAGTCTAATGTTCGCAATGATCTGCACCAGACCAGACATTGCCCATGCAGTGGGAGTTGTTAGCCGATACATGTCCAACCCTGGCCGGGAGCACTGGAGTGCTGTTAAGAGAGTTCTCAGATATATCAAGTGAACCTATGATCTTGCCTTATGTTACGGAGGTACATATTTTACTGTCCATGATTTTGTTGATGCAGATTATGCAGGTGAACTTGATAAAAGCAGATCCACAACCGGATATGTGTTCAATCTTGCTGGTGGCGCTGTAAGCTGGGTTTCAAAACTGCAGTCCATTGTTGTAACATCAACAGAGGATCAGAATATGTTGCAGCTACGCAAGCCAGTAAAGAAGCAATATGGTTGAAGGCGTTGCTGGAAGAACTCGGCCACAAACAAGAGAATATTGTTCTCTATTGTGATAGCCAGAGTGCGTTGCATCTTGCAAGGAATCCAGCATATCATTCAAGAACCAAACACATCCGGGTCCAATACCACTTTGTTTGTGAACAAGTGGAAGAGGGAGCAGTGGACATGCAAAAAGTTCACACTGCGGATAATCTGGAAGACTACATGACCAAAGCAATTCCTGTGGACAAGTTTATGAGGTGTCGTTCCTCCTGTGGAATGACAGAATCTAAGCAATATGCAAATGAGAGCTAGAAGTATGGTGTGAAGATCTGATTGGTCATCAATCAAATCTTCAAGTGGGAGATTGATGGGAAGGTGGGTTGAGTGGGTTGGTCACCAACCCACTTCACCTACCCATTATTATTATAATAATATTATTATAATATATTGTTATTAGATAGGCTTTTGCCTATAAATAGCATAGGGTAGATGCGATAGAAATCACACCAAAAACAACAGAGAAAGGGAGAGAAAGAGAAAAAAATAGAGGGTTTGTTCGGTATTTGCTCCAACTATAAATAGAGATAGTGATTGTTTTCTCCTTTATAGATTGAGAGGTTGTAACCTCTGTTTTTACCCCAGTAATAAATTTCTACCTCGCCCGTTGTTTTTTACCCCAAGTCAAAATGGGGTTTTCCACGTAAATTCCCGTGTTCCATTTATCCTCACTGTCATTTCCAATTTCGTTAAGTTGTCCATTTCGCAATTTTTTTTTTAAATCGTGCGATTTAGTGCGTGGAATTGATGCAGTGAATTATTTAACAATCCGGCTACAGTTGGCTTGATGCAGTGAATTATTTAACAATCCGGCTATGGTTGAAGTTTGCTACATTATAGCTACAGTGTTTGCTACAGTAAATTTGTGAAACTCGTTTGCAATAGTGCGATTAGATTGAATTGCTTTGCTACAGTGAAATAGCGACAGTGAAACTCTTAACAATCGGGCGAATGAGTGCGTGAAAATGAATTCTAACAGTGCACAATCGGGTGATAGTGCTTTTTTTTTACTTAAACAAGATTGATTACCAAGATTGCAATCGGCCGTTTATGTCTTCACTGTTGGACAAATACTCCTTTTTGACCAAACTTCAAAGATCTCTTCCAACTGATGAAACGTGGCTTTAGGAGATGGGTGCGTGGCTTTGCCTTTTTTACTGAAAGTGAACTTTGACCAATAAAATTGAGTAGCAACTTTCGGGCGATTGAATGTCTTCAACTTGCAGCTTCGGGCGATTTGGTGCAACTTTCGCCGTGTTACAAATATATATACTTCCTCCATCCCACTTATTTCTTCCCATCTTTCTATTTCAGGCATTCCACATAATTCTTTCCATTTCCAATTTTGGTAAAAAATTATCCCACTAATTAAATTAATTACACCATTAATATTAAAAAAAGTCTTCTTGATTTGCGTGTCTACTAATAACTTTTCTCTCTCCATACACCAAAAGGTGTACTATAATATTAAAACAATGTGGTTTCTTAATCTCCGTGCCTACTAATCTTTGGGAAGAAATACCCGGGACAGAGGAAGTATAATATATATGTATATATAAAAACAAAACAAAATCGGGCGATTGTTTTCAACTTTGAAATTGAGTTTCGGCGATTGAAACAAAAAAAAATTGCAAAAGCGGGCGATTTGAAGAGCTGTGCTAAAACTCTGACCGAATCTGAAGAACTGAACCCAAAAAAATTTCATACTCGAATTTTTGCTCAAATCTTACTTAAATTTGCTGAAAATAGTTGGGTAAACACTGAGAATCACTCGAAAATAGCCTAAATACCTCTTGAGCTTGCAAAATCAGTAAAATCAACTCAAAAACTCAAGAAATGGCAGACATTCGAAACGGAAAAATAAAACCCAAAATTTTCAGAAACTTGTTCAAATCCTAACGTGTTTTGCTCTGATACCACTTGTAGGTCCTAGAATATCCAACTAAACTAACGAAGAACGATTTTACCACGATTTGTGAATTGAAGAATTTAAATCCATGGGGTGTGTGTGCGTGTTCTTGAGAGGAGTTTGGAGCTTCTCTCACGAAAATTATTTATCTGTATTTCTCACCCACAAGATTTCTAACTATGTGTTAGGGTTTTAGTATTTATACCACATGTTGGTATATAATACTTGGGCGCTTGTAAAGCCATTACAAATAAAAGCTTATTGGGCTCTAAAACATTAAAGCTCAATTCACTTAAATAAATTACAAGACTAAGATAAATAATTATTTGAACACAGTAAAATATTCCTAACAGATGTCAAAAGCAGGCACCAACTTCAACCTTAAGAAAGCATTACACTTTCACTTGTGAAAAAAATCCAATTATACAGTTAGGAATCCATATAAATCAAGACAACCCAAAGCATGCAAGATTAATACATATAAAGAAAAAAAGAACAGCATAACACATATTCTTATTGTATATTCAGCTACTTCTGATGCATCTTCTTCACAAAAAACTAATCCACAAAAGAATGTACAGATCTGGCATCTGGGCCTTGAGCTGCTTCTTATTCTTGCTTCTCTTACCTGCAATATTAGTTACTACAATATGATGATCGTCGAAGGTTGCTGAACTTTGGAGCTTGGGATCGATCGTCGTCGTCCAAGGTAATAACATCATATGAATTTCGATGATATTCGCAACTGATGTTAATTCGTAAGCATCGTACAAAGGACTCCCACAATCCCATATTGTGTCTCCTTCTCGCTCGCCTTCTTTCATATTCTCCATTGTTTACGTAGTTATTTGACTTTGAATATGACTTATCGTGAATAGAGCTGTCAAATTGGCGGGGCGGGGCGGGCCCGCCCGCCGCCAGCCAAAGCCCGCCGTCCGGCGGGGCGGGGCGGGCCGGCCCGCCGTTTGGCGGGCCCTAAAAATAGGAGCCCGCCCCGCCCCGCGGCGGGCCGCGGGCCCGGCAGGCCAGGCCCGCCCATTTAAAAAAATAATTAATATTATTTAATCTAATTTAAAACTTTTAATTTATTAATAATTTATTATTAATTGTTGAATTTATTAAAAAATTAGATAGAAATATGCAATTAATTATTTTTTAATTAATAAACATGATAATAAGTAGATGATTTATTAATTAAATATCTAATTAACTTAATATTTATTATAGATTTAGTATATATTATATAATATATAATACCTTAAATTGGCGGGCCGGCCCGTGGGCTAGCCCGCCCCGCCCCGCCAAAGCCCGCGGCCCGCGCGGGCTGGCCCGCTCAGGCCCGCCCTTCAGCGGGCCTAAAAAATTGCAGCCCGCGGGCCGCGGGCCGGATTGACAGTACTAATCGTGAATATTACCCTAATTACTTAGATACAAGTAACGCTAGTTGGTCAATTATCGTTTCAACTTCCGTCATATCAACTCAAAAATATGAACATGTGTTTTGTAATAAATTTATGATAGTTAGCCTAGAAATATTTATATGGGGGGCCGTAGTATAAAATTGATGATGACATCAACGCATAGAATATATTTTTATTCGCTTTCCCATGAACAACATTTGGGAATTTTCTTTTTGGTTGTAACAATTGAATCTACGAGCTACGACCATAAAAAATTTCATATTTAATACAATCAACAAAAAAAAAATCAATAGATAAAGACACCAATAATAGCATTGACGGACTCCACGACACGACAGTCGACAATTGCTCAAAATATTAATACATCGAAGAGTGGTATGCTATCATCATCATTAGCTTCTTCGCTGTATGATATAACGTTAAATTAATAATAATATTATATAGAGTAAATGAAGGACGAAATATATATAACTAAAAGAACTAGATAAAGTCAAAAAGCAATTTAATTAGATGTAAAATAAAACTTACCTTGTATTCGTTAAAAGGTTTGAATTAGTTAAAAATATTTATGTAAGTAAAAATAATTAAAATCGTTAAATGTTTAACAATCAAAATTGTTCACTATAACAGACAAAGAAATAGATTAGTTGAAATTATTTATATAAGTAAAATATTAAAATCGTTCAATACTTAACAAAAGTAAAATTGTTGAATATAGCATGCATAAAAGAACTAGAAAGTAAAAAAACAAATTAGAAAATGAAAGAAAACGGGGGAGGGGAGCTCACGTGGGATCGATCCCGCCTCCCCGAAGTAAATTAAAACCTTTCCAACAGTTACACTGCACATCAATTTAAGAAAAATAGCCCATAACAACTTTATATAGAAAAACCTATTACTACATACATGGTACTAAGAATTTCGAAAATTTCCGGGGAACCGTGCAGGCACGGCCCTGAAAGGGGACGAAAGGGGCTACCGCCCCAGGCTCAGTTGTAAAAGGGGCCCATGTTTATGATATATTATTACTACTATGCTAAGTTATCAATCGCTTTTTTTTTTTCAAAAAAAAAGCCCATGAAAAACTTCACAGCAAGCAACCAAAAATTAATAGTTGGGCCATATTAATACAGCCCACAATATTCAAACCTTAAACATACCCTAGTTATAATCAAGCCCAAATAATATTTACATAGCAGAGATCAACGGTCTTTACAACGAGAAACATTGCAATCTATCTCTTCATTCTTCTTCTTCTTCTTCTTCTTCTTCTTTTTTTTTAAGGTTTGGTGCAGATCTTATTTGTGAAGATATTTGCAATCGAGTGTTGCTCAAGAAGAATGATTGAAGAGATAGAAAAAAAAAATGAAGAAGAAGAAGAATAATGAAGAAGAATATAGTGGCAAAGCTATCATGTATGTAAAATCTCCCATTCTTGTTATTTAAATTAAAATTTTCTTTTTGCTTCTTTATTTTGTGATTTCGACATTTTGTTTCCCTAACAGTTTCCATGTCACGACAAGATTAATTGGAATTGCTATCGAGAGGAATATGTTGGATACTATTGATATGGATACATTTATCCACGATTTCACTTCTAGAATGTTCGTCGTAATATTTTTATGTGATTATTTGCGTTATTTTGTGATTTCACATGAATATTATCGATTTCAGCTTTTTACTATTTGCTTGTTTAATGCTACTAGAATGAAAAAAAGTCACGCTGTAGGGGCCTTGCTATTGTCTTTCACCCCGGGCTTACAAATTGTTAGGACCGGCCCTGGGGCTGTGGCCCCCTCCACCACCATGTAGATCGGCCCCTGGTAGTTAGAAGTGCGTGATTGGTTGGTTTCTATTCTTTTATCATCGTCTAACTTTGTCGCTTAAGCAAATAAAACATATATATATATATATATATATATATATGTATATTATATGAAGCGTCGCGGAGCACGGGAGAATATATGTAATTGTAAAGCAGAACATTAGGTGGTGTGTCCAATCTTCACAAAATTCAGAATCGAACCATTGGTCAACCATTCGATTAATGGTAGTTAACTGGAATCGAAGTTGTTAATAATACGGTTGGTAATAATTTGTCAAATTTCATACTACAGTAAAACCTCTATAAATTAATACTCTATAAATTAATAACCTCTCTAAAATAGTAAAATCTTCCGGTCCCGACTCGGGCCTTTGTAAGAAAACATCAAATTAATATAATAATATTTCGGAAAATCCCTTTATAAATATTAAGTCCCACTAAAACTCTAAATTAATAATTCATAAACATTACAACTATAAAGTATGGTAATTTGCTAAAATAAGAATCTATTTGTTACTAGATTTTCTTAAATTTTAATCTAATTGAATTTCATCCCTTACATTTCTAATTGCAGTAAGTCAATAGTTCCGATGAAAAGATTGTGAAGGGTTGTTGTCGCCATTTTGTTTCGCTTAATATCCACACCCTTGTGAAAATTGGTTGAACGATACTCCATGATATTCTGAGGGCATTTGAGATCGTACCTTGACTAATTTTCAAACGATTTTTTCATTAATTCACACTTATAAAGCGTTTTGAGTACATGAATATAATTAATGAAATATATTTGAGTTTATTCATCATCATTACATTCTAAATTTGTTGAATTTAAAAATTCTATCTTTTAATTACTCCCTTCGATTTTTTTTGCATGTCGTTTAAGCTCTCTAATTTGGTTTCTAATTAGATGTCGTTTTACAGATTTCAATACAAATATTTTCAATACTTCCAGTTCTACCCTTTTTATGTGATTTTCAATGATCAAACAATTATTAAATGGAATATATTAAATTGACTTAAGCAGTTAATTAGGGGTATTAGACATTTTATTATTTTTCTTAATATAAGTGAAAAAACCTTAAACGACATGTAAATAAAATCGGAGGAAGTATTAATTTATTAATATTGATATCTCTCTAATTAATAAAATTCAATGGTGGCAATGTTATTAATTTATAGAGATTTTACTGTATAAGTAATATTCAAAGGCTACTACAATACAATGATCATTATACAAGCTAAGATAGTTTAAAAGCTAAAGGGTAAATAGTAATTGACTTTAAATCAAAGCCAAAAGGGTAAATAGCAATTTGATTTACGTATCAAATCACAGTTTTTTAAGAGGTGATGGCGTTAATATATAGCATATAACACTATCTTCTTTATAACGAAGTAGGATGGATAAAACTACGGGCATTTTCAGGCCCCATTTATGTTTCAATTAAATTCAGACCACTGTCAGAAAATTCAAAGTTTTAAGGACCCATTTTTTTCAGGAGCACTTCATGGTTCCCAATACCACTCCATGGGTCTGTGGTAACACTTTATGGGCATGTGGTAACACTTCACGGGTATGTGGTGCCACTTCATGGGTTTGTGGTAACACTTCATGGGTCTGTGATAACACTTCATGGGTCTGTGGTAGCACATGAGTCCTTTTCTCTAAATGAAACTTAAATTGGGTCCTTATCTATAAATGGAACTTACATGGGTCCTTATCTCTAATCGAAATGGAGTTTGACTCGTAATTTGCACTAAAAAATATTGGTTTGTCATCAATTGCCAAATAAGACTTTTCTACATTAATTATTACTAGTATTCTTGCACACACTCTGCGTGCGTTATAATATACTATAATGTAAAAAAGAAAACTGATTTATTATTAAAATAAAGATAGATTAACTAAAAATAGCAAGTTAATTATTAACTAAAAATAGTAACGGAGTGGGTGGTTTTCTTTGTATTTTATTTAATAGTTTTTTTCTAATAAAACGCAATTGACAGACTAAATTGGACGGTTTATCCCAAGCCGTGACGCTTAATAAAATAGTATAGATTAAAAAAATAAAAGGGAATTCCATATGATACCCCTATGGTATTAACTTTTCCAGATGGTGACCAAAAGTTTTTCTGATTCCAGCTGGTACCCTGAGTTATGGGTAAAATTCATTCGGAGAAATCCAATTTGATCGGTTGAAATTCGAACAGACAAATCTAATAGCAATTCGGCCGACAGAACCAATTTGATCGGAGAAATCCACAGTTTGGGATAGCTTACGACGCACTGTTCTTGAACAAGCTTGAAAAGCTAGAAATGGGAATGAGACAAGCGATTAAGGTAGAAAGGGCTGTTCTGAGAAGAGGGAGCAAATAACAAAGAAGGGTGCCATCAGAAGTGGTAGCAAGTTTCGACGGGTAGTGCTCGACGACTCAGGCGATGCAAAGCTACTGTGCCATCCTCAGGCCTTGACTTAATTCGGGTATTTCCTCAGGGGCGCTCTGAGAGAGAAAAGAGCGAGGACGAAGCCTCTGATAAGCATTTGCTACGCATTTGGGATTGCTTTTAGAATCGCTGCTGAGGAGACGGGGAACGAGTACTTCCATGAGTTGTTTGAGTCTTCGTGGATCGTTTTGGAAGCTTCTGCTGTAAATCCATCCATGGTAAGGCTAACTGAGAAGCTATTGCTTGTGAGTTGAGAAGAGTCCCCGTTTTTCTTTTCTAATGTTTGGTTTCTTTCTATTGATCGGCTTCGTGTTTTGCGTTTTCTAGTTGAATCCCCATTTCCTGCATTCCGTAAGTAACTAACGGAATTTACGCTGAAAATCTAGTTTTTATCATTTAAAGGTTACGGAATGAATTTTACCCATAACTCAGGGGTACCAGCTGGAATCAGAAAAACTTTTGGTCACCACCTGGAAAAGTTAATACCACAGTGGTACCATATGGAATTCCCCAAAATAAAAAATAACTCCCTCCTTCCACTTTGGGTATATCGCTTAATCATGCGCATTTTTATTTTATTGAACACACTAGGATGTGCAAAAAATATTGTCTTAATAAGGTGGTTTGCGTTGAAATTTGGATCTCGAAAATTCGTTGAGAGGCCGAAAACAACCTAAAACATAAAAAGTAACATTGTATAACTGAGCCGAATTCCATTTCCCAATTATATTGCCATGCCGTATCATTTATCAAGGGCCCATTATTAGTCTTAGTAATATTTTAATAGTGCATTAAGAAAAAAATTATTCTGCCACGTTGGCCATTCTGGACCGTAGAATAATGCCACATCATACATAGAAACAACAAAGGATCGATCAAAGATTCTCTCGAGCGTACAGAAGATCCCATCCCAATAGTGACATGCAAACGTCAAACAACGCATGTGAGACGTGAACGCATTAACTATATAATCCCCACATATAAGATATTAAATATATATATTCATTCATTTATGTATATTTAACACAAAGCATATAATGTGTGACCATATTTACTACACAACATAAGGAGAGTACTATACTATCTATCTATTCTTTCTATACCATGTCAACACTCTTTCATATTTTTTTTTCAATCGAAAGTAATTTGATTTGACCGACAAAAACATTTACAAATGGCTAAAGAGCCAAAGAGATGCTCCTTGTAAGTTGTAACATTTCAAATCAATGAGACATCAAACCACTCATCAATGAGTAAAACGAATAGGAAGTCAAAAAAGAAAAGCAGAAAACCTGGAAAAGGACAAAGCAAAAGCCAAAACATCAAAACTTCACATGGACATCAAAACACTCTTTCATATAATATCTAATATTTATATATAAATATATATAAATATATATATATACATATATATTTATAATTTATAGAGACAGCTTAGCAAATACTGAAAGGCCCCAAAGATCTACGATCTGCTCCGATATCACTTTGGGCTCGTTTGATATCCTTGTTTATGGATTACATGGGTATAAGTTATTTGTGTATGGCTATACAAGGATTTTGTTGATATTTAATTTTAACATGTTTGGTATGTGTGTATTAATTATTTGTGTAATGATATAAATTGCGTTTGATAGATGTGTTTGAGGTGTGTATATGTGTGTATGGATTAGTAATACACACCCCATAACCATCTTAGAGGTGGGTATGCATATACACGCCCTATAACTAAAATCCTTGTAATAGACGTGTATAGTCATACAAGGCATGTATGGCTATACACAGATATCAAACACTAGATAACTTATTCATACACACCCCATCCCTATCTATACACACCTTTACACCTTTCCTGTAATGTAGAGTGTAGAATGAGAGGGACATTTTCGGGCTCCACGTGCTAATATGGTAAGCTAATCTAGTGTTTTGTAACTAAGAATAATTAATATAGGCATAAGTTGGTTTTGACCTTAAACTTTTTTTGATCTACGTATGCCACTCATTATTTCGTGTAAGAAATTTAGGGTATTTGCTCATTTTTATTAGGCACGAGTTCGAGTTTGGATTAAATTTGCTTATATGTTTGGTCAAGCTCAGCTCATTCGACTAGTGCGCATCGAATAGTTCGTTTACGTTTTGCTATAACTTTACTACTACGGAAAAAAGAGTATGATATATGTCGTACATTAAGACAATTACGGGATAAAACCTAAAATGGTCCCCGATGTTTATCCTGTCCAATTTAGTCCCCGATGTTTCGCGTGAACCAATATTGTCCCCGATGTTATCGAAAATGAACCAAATTAGTTCCTCCGTCAATCCGACCGTCAATTTAGACGGAGATGGCATTTGCGACGGCTTTATCCGTCGCTAAAAGAAAAAGTTAAAAAAATAAATTTAATATTAAAAATGAGGAAAAAAATGCAAAAAAAAATTCAAAAAATAGAGTAATCTATTCAAAAAAAGAGAATATCACTAATAAACTAAATAAAAAATAAATATTAAAAAAATAAAATATAATAAAAGTAAAATAGAAACTAAAATTAAAATAAAAATTGATAAATTAAACATTAATAATGAGGAAAAACACAAGAAAAGGAAAAAAAATAGAGTAAAGATTAAAAAAAAGAGAATATTACTAATAAAATAAATAAATAAATAAATAAATAATAAAAAATAAAAATAAATAAAAAAACTAAAATTATATGACAAAATGATAAATAAAACAAAAGATTTGAAAAAAGTAAAAAATAAGATATATCTATTTATTAAAATTAAATAAAAAGGAAAAATAAATTGTAGAGTAAGAATTTTGCTTTTCCTTTTTATTTAATTAATAAGTTTATTTGTTTTTCCTCATTTTTAATGTTTAATTTATCAGTTTTTATTTTAATTTTTGTTTTTATTTACTTTTATCATTTTTTATTTTTTAATATTATTTACTTTTATTTTATTTTTTTTTTGAATTTTTTACTCTATTTTTGAATTGTTTTCCCTTTTTTTGCATTTTTTCCTCGTTTTTAATATTTAATTTATTATTTTTTACTTTTTCATTTAGCGACGGATATTCCGTCGCAAATTCCATCTCCGTCTATAGACGGAGGGACCAATTTGGTTCATTTTCGAAAACATTGGGGACTAAATCGGTTCGCGCGAAACATCGAGGCCTAAATTGGTTCACAGGGTAAACATCGAGGACCATTTTAGGTTTTATCCCAGACAATTATCATAATATATATATATATATATATATATATATATATATAATACAATGAAAATTTAATGTGGCAGGCGTACATTGGCTTATAGTTTACAGTTGCTTGGCTATAAAAAGGATGTGCAGAAACTACAGAACTCTGCAAAGTTACTGTTAAATGTGGTAATGACTTGAAGAAGCACGTTTGCGATATGTGTAAACTGTAAACAGATAACAAAGGTAAAAGTTAATTTTTGAATTATTTCTTCTCTATTCAGGGGTAACTTGTCATTTTTATTAATAAAAGTAGAAATAATTGTAAGGTCTATATGCTTGTATGTCATATTTATTTAACATAGAAAAGATTGATATTGTAAAGATATTAATATTTTCAAATGACAAGGACAGCTGCGTCCTTATGCGTAGGGCTGTTCATTCGGTAAAAACCGAACCGAACCGAAAATTCAGTTATCGAAAAGTTCGGTTTTTTATTTTAAGAACCGAAAACCGAACCGAATTTAATCGGTTCGGTTTCGGTTAAAACCGAATTTTTCGGTTCGGTGTCGGTTACCGACTGAAAAACCGAAATTGAAAAAAATAAATAAATTTTGGGGAAAAATAATATTTTAATACCCAAAAACCGAATTAATTTATATATATTAATTAATTAATTTAATATATATAAATATTGGGGGAAAATAATATTTTAATGCCAAAATAAAAATATATATATTAATTAATTTATTAACTATATATATATATGTTTTAATTAATTTCTTAAATTTCGGTTTTTCGTTTTAACCGAATTACCGAATCGAAAAACCAAAATTTTCGGTTTTCTATTTTTAAGAACCGAAAACCGAACCGAAAATCTTAGTTCAGTTCGGTACAAACCGAATTTTCGGTTTTCGGTTCGGTAATTCTGTAAAACCGACTTTTGAACACCCCTACTTATGCGGCAAGTAGAGATTGTATGTCAGATTATATATGTTAGTATTAATTACATATACATGCTATCATTTTACCGGTATGTTGAAGGTTTCTTTCATGTTTATTTTTTGCTTCATAATAGTAGAAATCTTCTATATATAAGGAAATCGAAACTCTATCTTCCTAGTATAATTTAGAATTTAGAACGCACACAAGTAATATATATATATATATATATATATATTATATCTGAATAATATTAAGAATTTTTTTGGTACGAAATAAATCATTACCACCGAGCAATTTGTACAACCGTTCTTCCTTACATTAAAATGAAATTAGATATTCTCAGCTGAAACAAGCATAATAGTGCGACGAAATATAGGTTCATCCACTGTGGTAATCCTTGCTTGAGAGCAACTAGCCATTCTGACCCTGACCATGCTCGCTATCCTCCTGAAAACATCCTTAGCATCCTGTTTATGGCCTCCATGAACTCGGACATTTCTCTCAGCCCAAATGTGGTATACCACAGCAGCAATATAAACAAGCAGAATCTTCCCATGCATGCGCTTCTTCTTTCCCACTTGGATCATCCATCTTCTCCAGATATTAAACTGGTGTGGCCAACTCTCTACCTCCAACCAGCTCGCAACTGACTGCATTCAACTCCTGCTAAACATACACTCAAAGAACAAGTGGTTCATCGATTCCTCCTCCATCTCACAGAGGGCACAAAAAGGTTGCTCTACATGAATCCCCCAAGCTAATAGCCGATCATTTGTGAGCAGCCTTCGCTTAGCCAACAACCATAATATGAAGCTATGTTTTGGTATGTTATAATGGTTCCATACAGCTTGGCTCATGTGGTTTTTTGGAGCACCCGCAATGAGCCACTTGTACCCTTTTTCAATAGAGTATACCCCAGTCGCGGTTGTAGCCCATAATTCCCAACATATCCAGCTCGAAAAGTCTCTTTAACCTTGTGTATCTTCCTCCAGTGCCAACTACAATCCAAAGGAGGAGTATGATCCCAAAAGGAGCTATCCTTCATATACAATTCATGTAACCATTTAACCCAAAGGACATCCTTTTTGTGGCCAAGTGCCAAATCTGTTTGCCAATACTGGCAGAATTCCACACTGCACAATTTTTTATGCCCAATCCCCCTCTGCTCTTAGGTAGACAGACTTGCTCCCATTTCACTAATGCCACTGATCTGCTATCCTCTGCTCCCCCATAGGAAATTCTTACAGATGCTATCCACCTCTTTTATCACACTCTTAGGCAGTATGAATATGGTCCCCCAATAGCTGTACATAGAGGTAATAACAGCATTGATAAGCGAGCACCTTCCCGCATAAGACAGGGTGCATGCAGTCCAGTTTTTGATCCTTTCTACAATCCTGTCCACGAGCAGTTTGCAGCCAAGATTACTCCACTTTGAAGGTGACAATGGAACCCCCAAGTATTTCATAGGGAATGTGCCTAGACTGAAACATGTGGCCTGTTTCAGGGACTCCCTCAACTCCTGTGTTACCCCAGCTAAGTACAGGCTTGATTTGCTGGAGTTGGCTGACAATCCTGAAACCTGTGGCCTGTTTCAGGGACTCCCTCAACTCCTGTGTTACCCCTGCCTGAGCCCTCGCTTCCCATTAATTCTCCCTTCAGTGCACCCATTCAAGGAGATGGCAAAACTAGCAGTGGACACACATTGCATGATCCAGCCGCAGAATTTATGAGGGAACTGTAGTTTCTGAAGGAGGGACTCTAAGCAAGCCCAACTGACAGTATCATAGGCTTTCCTTAGATCAATCTTCATTACACGTCTAGCAGAGGCATTCCTTCTCTTATAGTGTCTGATCAATTCTTGGCTTACCAAGATGTTATGAGTAATAGAACGGCCTTTGATGAAAGCACTTTGATTCTAATGCACAAGCTTGGGGAGGACCTCAGTGAGCCTCATACAGAACATTTTGGAGATACATTTATATAGGATATTGCAACAAGCAATTGGCCTAAAGTCCAAAACTGTGGTAGGTTGCTGCTTCTTTGGTATCATAGCTAGGGTTGTGTGGTTAAGTTGCTTCAGCAGGAAACCATTCTGAAAAAACTCCAGCACTCCAGCAGTCACCTCCTCTCCCACTATAGACCAAGCCTGCTTGAAAAATCCACTGCTATAGCCATCAGGGCCGGGGGCTTTATCCTCATTTATAGAAGCCAATGTCACATTCTGAATTTATAAAATCCACTGCTTGAAAAATCCACTGCTATAGCCATCAGGGCCGGAGGCTTAATATTAAGAATTTAATTAATTCTACATTGTACAAACCAATGTCACATTCTGAATTTCACATCATAGGACCACTGGGAGATTATGATCATCAATCAAATCCGCAGCTGCGAGAGGAAGGTGTGGCGTTGGTGAGGTCTGTCGAGGGCGGATCTGTCGGCGATGGCGTCAGATGGGGTCCGAGCTTCCGGCAGCGACCTCCGATGCTTCCAGATCTGCGGGGTTTGTGGTCCGATGGTGTTGTTTCTTGCGCGGCAGGTCTGTTGTGGCGGATCTGGCGGTGGAAGATCCAATGGTGGGAGCGGATCTGGCTCGGCGGCGGCCTGGCGTGTGAAGGTAGCAGCCCCGTTCTTCCGCTCGGCTTTTTTGGGTTGTGCATGTTCTCCTCGGGGGAGTTTTCTCCTTTCTGGAGTTTTCTCCCATTTGTAGGAGTTTTCCTCCCCTTTGTGGGAGCCGTCCTCCCCTCGTGGGAGCGTGTGTCCTCTCTTCGTGGGAGCGACCCCCTTCGGAACTTTCTTTCCCCCTTTTGGGGTTTGTGAACGGACATCTGCGCTTTTCTCGGTTTTTATGAAATAGAAATTTGTGTTGTACTTTTTGATTGTTCTCTATTGTAACTTTATGTCCATCTGGAATTGAAATGAAATCCACTTCCAAAAAAAAATCACTATAGCTGAAAACAAACATTCTTAAAATTTGGCCCTTCACATGCATCAAGAAGTTAACAAAATACAAAAAAAAAAAATAATAAATCAATCTTTGTGAATAATGCAGTCCGATGGGCAGATGTAAGTAAATATTGAACGAAATTAGAAACAAAAAATCGTGATTTGAAGCGTGAATTACACTAATTATTCTTTAAAAAATAAAAACTAATTTGCATTTTTCTATGTATTGGCAATAGACAAAAATATTCTAGGGGAATTCCAACTGGTGCCCCTGTGGTTTTGTCTTTTCCAGCTGATACCCAAACTTATTTTCGTTTCTGCATGGTACCCCTGAAGATTGATGAATGATAATTCCATGACCTTGAAAAACCAGAATAGATATTTTTAACTGATGTGGCCGTTAGTTGCTAACGGGACAAGTGGAAATGTCCAATATACCCTCAAAATAATCAGATAAATTAGTGAAGAAATAACAATAATTAAAATAAAAAACTGGTATTTTAAGAAAAAAAGAAGTCGTTCGGATGGATGCCAAGACCAAGGCGAAGATCAACCACGGCATGGCGGTTTGCCACCTGGACACGTCCCCGTGGAGCGAGGACCACGGCGCTTGCGTGGCGTTGGGTTCGAGCCCAGGTAACATTGAGGTGTGTCATTGGATTTTCGAGAACGATATGACTTGGACCGTCGCCGACGATTGATTGTGAAGGGGGAGGAGGAGAAATGAGCGTTTGTGGTGCACCGAAGGATGAAGCACTCACTGATTTCAACCCCTTTTTCTTTCAATTCTAATGTGACGACTGACGAAGAAGCCTCAAGGGAAATTAATTATTTCTTTGTTTTTCTGGGCTTTCGACCCCTTATGTTTGTTTACATGGTGTTCGACGAAATGACCCTTCGAAAGCTTGTGAATTCCCCTTCAGTTTTAATGAATCGAAGTCATCGCTATATACTCCACGAAGATTCATAAGCAAGTGTTCAAAAAATTGCCAACTTCAGTGCTCTTTTGCTTATGGCAAATGGCAAACGGATCCAAAGACTATTTTTTGTAACGAATTCGGGCATTGGAAACTTTATAATAAAATAACAAAGAAACTCAAACTTACTATAGATCGATTTAATCTAACAATGAACTGAAGAAAATTCGAGAATCTAAAACCTAATTAAACAATCGATGGCGGCCCTTCAGTTATTGGGCTCATCAGAAAAGACGAACACCAAGCCAGAGATGAAGGCGACAGATTAAACCCTAAAGTCGGACTCAACAGAGACCCGAAATTATAAGCAGAAGAATCAAATGGTGAGATAGGCTGAGAGGCTGTGGCGGCCCGCCTCCTGAAATTTCGGCGCACGAGTGAGCATCTGAACGACTTCTTTGAAGTTTCTAGGATCGACGTAGCAGATTCTGTGTGGGTCTAATTTGGTAAGTTTAAGGGTGTGTTGGACATTTCCACTTGTCCCGTTAGCAACTAACGGCCACATCAGTTAAAAATATCTATTCTGGTTTTTCAAGGTCACGGAATTATCATTCATCAATCTTCAAGGGTACCATGCGGAAACGAAAATAAGTTTGGGTACCAGCTGAAAAAGACGAAACCACAGGGGCACCAGTTGGAATTCCCCTTTTTTTAATAACCGAATACCGAACCGAATTTTTCGGTTCGGTTCGGTTTTGTATCGAATTTTCGGTTTTTCGGTTATTCGGTTCGGTTAACCGAATAACGCACACCCCTATAGGTGTATGAGCTGCGAAGTGTTCGGTTTGTAGGTGTGTGTTTAGTCGGGAGAGGCGGATTATGGATGGTTGAGAGGTTCGACCCCCACGTCAGGTGGATTTTGATGGCAGATCGGTGTTGAGTGGAGAGGTGGTTGCTTGCTATATCCTTTTTGAAGTTCGATCCTCCCTTCTCCAAGATTGACCTTTCTTTTATAGAGTTCACATGGGTAGAACCGTAGAAGACATGGGACTGATTTTCTGCATAAAACATGAATTCTTTTTGGCTGTTAAAACTCCCCATTTTCAGCAATAACTTGGTAGTGGAGGCTTCAACGTGTGCTCTGTCTTTTTTTGGTCAATAATACCAAGCCTCCAAAAACTCATACAAGTTGTCGAGTCATATTGCTCCTTGAGGTCCCTTCATTCCCAAAAATATAATACAGTGGATGAGCCTCATACAGAACATTTTGGAGATACATTTACATAGGATATTGCAACAAGCAATTGGCCTAAAGTCCAAAACTGTGGTAGGTTGCTGCTTCTTTGGTATCATAGCTAGGGTTGTGTGGTTAAGTTGCTTCAGCAGGAAACCATTCTGAAAAAACTCCAGCACTCCAGCAGTCACCTCCTCTCCCACTATAGACCAAGCCTGCTTGAAAAATCCACTGCTATAGCCATCAGGGCCGGGGGCTTTATCCTCATTTATAGAAGCCAATGTCACATTCTGAATTTATAAAATCCACTGCTTGAAAAATCCACTGCTATAGCCATCAGGGCCGGAGGCTTAATATTAAGAATTTAATTAATTCTACATTGTACAAACCAATGTCACATTCTGAATTTCACATCATAGGACCACTGAGAGATTATGATCATCAATCAAATCCGCAGCTGCGAGAGGAAGGTGTGGCGTTGGTGAGGTCTGTCGAGGGCGGATCTGTCGGCGATGGCGTCAGATGGGGTCCGAGCTTCCGGCAGCGACCTCCGATGCTTCCAGATCTGCGGGGTTTGTGGTCCGATGGTGCTGTTTCTTGCGCGGCAGGTCTGTTGTGGCGGATCTGGCGGTGGAAGATCCAATGGTGGGAGCGGATCTGGCTCGGCGGCGGCCTGGCGTGTGAAGGTAGCAGCCCCGTTCTTCCGCTCGGCTTTTTTGGGTTGTGCGTGTTCTCCTCGGGGGAGTTTTCTCCTTTCTGGAGTTTTCTCCCATTTGTAGGAGTTTTCCTCCCCTTTGTGGGAGCCGTCCTCCCCTCGTGGGAGCGTGTGTCCTCTCTTCGTGGGAGCGACCCCCTTCGGAACTTTCTTTCCCCCTTTTGGGGTTTGTGAACGTACATCTGCGCTTTTCTCGGTTTTTATGGAATAGAAATTTGTGTTGTACTTTTTGATTGTTCTCTATTGTAACTTTATGTCCATCTGGAATTGAAATGAAATCCACTTCCAAAAAAAAATCACTATAGCTGAAAACAAACATTCTTAAAATTTGGCCCTTCACATGCATCAAGAAGTTAACAAAATACAAAAAAAAAAAATAATAAATCAATCTTTGTGAATAATGCAGTCCGATGGGCAGATGTAAGTAAATATTGAACGAAATTAGAAACAAAAAATCGTGATTTGAAGCGTGAATTACACTAATTATTCTTTAAAAAATAAAAACTAATTTGCATTTTTCTATGTATTGGCAATAGACAAAAATATTCTAGGGGAATTCCAACTGGTGCCCCTGTGGTTTTGTCTTTTCCAGCTGATACCCAAACTTATTTTCGTTTCTGCATGGTACCCCTGAAGATTGATGAATGATAATTCCGTGACCTTGAAAAACCAGAATAGATATTTTTAACTGATGTGTCCGTTAGTTGCTAACGGGACAAGTGGAAATGTCCAATATACCCTCAAAATAATCAGATAAATTAGTGAAGAAATAACAATAATTAAAATAAAAAACTGGTATTTTAAGAAAAAAAGAAGTCGTTCGGATGGATGCCAAGACCAAGGCGAAGATCAACCACGGCATGGCGGTTTGCCACCTGGACACGTCCCCGTGGAGCGAGGACCACGGCGCTTGCGTGGCGTTGGGTTCGAGCCCAGGTAACATTGAGGTGTGTCATTGGATTTTCGAGAACGATATGACTTGGACCGTCGCCGACGATTGATTGTGAAGGGGGAGGAGGAGAAATGAGCGTTTGTGGTGCACCGAAGGATGAAGCACTCACTGATTTCAACCCTTTTTTCTTTCAATTCTAATGTGACGACTGACGAAGAAGCCTCAAGCGAAATTAATTATTTCTTTGTTTTTCTGGGCTTTCGACCCCTTATGTTTGTTTACATGGTGTTCGACGAAATGACCCTTCGAAAGCTTGTGAATTCCCCTTCAGTTTTAATGAATCTAAGTCATCGCTATATACTCCACGAAGATTCATAAGCAAGTGTTCAAAAAATTACCAACTTCAGTGCTCTTTTGCTTATGGCAAATGGCAAACGGATCCAAAGACTATTTTTTGTAACGAATTCGGGCATTGGAAACTTTATAATAAAATAACAAAGAAACTCAAACTTACTATAGATCGATTTAATCTAACAATGAACTGAAGAAAATTCGAGAATCTAAAACCTAATTAAACAATCGATGGCGGCCCTTCAGTTATTGGGCTCATCAGAAAAGACGAACACCAAGCCAGAGATGAAGGCGACAGATTAAACCCTAAAGTCGGACTCAACAGAGACCCGAAATTATAAGCAGAAGAATCAAATGGTGAGATAGGCTGAGAGGCTGTGGCGGCCCGCCTCCTGAAATTCCGGCGCACGAGTGAGCATCTGAACGACTTCTTTGAAGTTTCTAGGATCGACGTAGCAGATTCTGTGTGGGTCTAATTTGGTAAGTTTAAGGGTGTGTTGGACATTTCCACTTGTCCCGTTAGCAACTAACGGCCACATCAGTTAAAAATATCTATTCTGGTTTTTCAAGGTCACGGAATTATCATTCATCAATCTTCAAGGGTATCATGCGGAAACGAAAATAAGTTTGGGTACCAGCTGAAAAAGACGAAACCACAGGGGCACCAGTTGGAATTCCCCTATATTATATTTTTGGGAATGAAGGGACCTCAAGGAGCAATATGACCCGACAACTTGTATGAGTTTTTGGAGGCTTGGTATTATGGACCAAAAAAAGACAGAGCACACGTTGAAGCCTCCACTACCAAGTTATTGCTGAAAATGGGGAGTTTTAACAGCCAAAAAGAATTCATGTTTTATGCAGAAAATCAGTCCCATGTCTTCTACGGTTCTACCCATGTGAACTCTATAAAAGAAAGGTCAATCTTGGAGAAGGGAGGATCGAACTTCAAAAAGGATATAGCAAGCAACCACCTCTCCACTCAACACCGATCTGCCATCAAAATCCACCTGACGTGGGGGTCGAACCTCTCAACCATCCATAATCCACCTCTCCCGACTAAACACACACCTACAAACCGAACACTTCGCAGCTCATACACCTATAGGGGTGTGCGTTATTCGGTTAACCGAACCGAATAACCGAAAAACCGAAAATTCGATACAAAACCGAACCGAACCGAAAAATTCGGTTCGGTATTCGGTTATTAAAAAAAAATTTCGGTAATTCGGTTCGGTATAGGTTTTGGATTTTCGGTAATTCGGTATACCGTATTACCGAAATTTTAAAATTAGAATATATTATATTTTATTAATAATACAAATATAACTATATTTTATTAAATTATATATATAAAAATGAATTTTCAGTAATATTTAAATTAACATATATATATATATATAATTTAATATTACTTTTTTTATAAACCCAAAAATATATTAAAAATATATATAATAATTAAAATATAATTAAAATTATTTTTTTATTGAAAATTCGGTTAATTCGGTAAAAAACCGAATTAATCGAAAAAAATTCGGTAATAACCGAATACCGAACCGAGAAATTCGGTTCGGTTCGGTTCGGTTTGTACCGAACGAACACCCCTATACACCTACACCACCGGACTTCAGTTCGAGCTCTAACCTCTCGACCATCAAGCAGCCATCTCTCAACCCCCAGCCCTTACAAGTCGAACACCTCACTCAAGGAGGCAGCTCACGATAACGAAGCCCGCAGCTGAAATCGCAACACCTCCCGCAGTTGCTCACCAACTGTTCGACGAAATTACCCAACGACGCATGCCTTAGCGCAGCGACCAACTGAATGCCACATATCGCACAGCCGTAGGGGAGGGCAGCGCTGCACATTCGAGCTGAGAAGTGACGTAAGGCAGAACTGGATCGGGATGGCAAACTTGGAGGGGACGCGACATTGACGGAGCCAAATCAGGGAAGAAATATATTTTATTTCTCTTTATTATTTACGCTTCTCATTGCGTTAATATTTCGTATGAGTAGCTAAGTTTATTGTGTGCTTGGGATGAGATGAACGCTAGGTAGAGTTATTGGACGTAAAATTACTCGTGAACATGAAATGTTGGCTATTTATCATTTATCATATTGTTTATCAAATTAATATGTCTCTATGTTGATTTGAGTATCACCTCGATATGTCTATGTGTTGATGTGATTTTGTGGTAATTCGTTTTAAGGCGACAACTAGAAAAACGATTAGGCCTTTCATAAAATGATAGGAGTTCGATTATAGGGGGACAGCAAATAATCGTTCCTCGCTTTGGGTAAATTAATATATATTCTAACAACCGTCTAGGGCGACAGCAAATTCGGACGTAAGTAGGAATTACCGCGACTTAGTCATTATTTTTGTGTTAACGATAATTTACGGCCTCGTCAATGACACCTAGCGGGATTCGAAATCTCGAGCACTTCCATTTTATAAAAAATATATTTTAAATATTTAAGTTACATTCAAGCTTTTAGTTTTGTTAGAATTTATTTTATAAATCAAAATACAATTAAAAATATTTATTTAGGTTAAATGGTCATTACTAGTACTCAATTTATTCCTTGTGTTCGATACTCGGATATTTACTATAACTATATTACAGACGATAGCACTGCCTATCGCGCATGGTGCTAGGTATAATTTATTCGTTTTTTATTATTACTTGACGTACTTGCACGAATCTTTATTTAATATATTAAAGCACACGCACGCGATCAAGTTTTGGCACCGTTGCCGTGGAATAGATTGATATTAGTAACACCCTAGTCCAGTAATTTCGCCATTTCATTTGTTATTGGTTGTTTAAGTTATTTCTGTTTTATTTGTTTAAGTGAATTTACCTAGTTATCCTCTCTTTGCCTAGTTATTTCTGTTTTATTTGTTTAAGTTAAATTATCTCTTTGCTTTATTTATCGTGCTTACTTGTTTATAGCTTTGATAACGTTTCTTTTGCGAGTCTAGGTACGATCCAACAGTGAATGATCCGAAGCCATCCATTGGGATCCCATTGTTGAAGGAGATCCAGACTTCGAGCGTAAGTTACAAAGGCACTCGGAGACGATCCTGAAGGCACTACCAGTAGATCGCAAGAATCGCTTGTTTGCTACTCAGAGGACAGCTCTCAGGAGTCGGCATAAAATCCTCAAGTAGAGATATCCGTAGATAGTCAAGAGACAGTTATCGAGATGGCAGACCAAAGAGTACCCGTCCACCACGACCCAGAAGAGGAGCAATCCCTACAGGATCTGCTCAAGAGCGTCACATTAGGCGGTACAGAGTCGGCGATCGTTATCCCGCCGATCGAGAACAACAACTTTGAGTTGAAGCACTCTTGGCTTCAGATGATCTTTCAGACGGCCTAGTTCGAGGGAAATTCCGACGATGATCCATATTCCCACCTGAAGGCATTTCTGACAATGACAGACACCATCAAGATTAACGGTGTCTCGAGCGATGCGATCAAGCTAATGTTGTTTCCATTCTCGCTCAAGTACAGGGCGAAGGACTGGTTTGAGATGCTACTGCCCAGATCAATCACTACTTGGGAGGAGCTACGAGCCACATTTATCGGCCAATACTTTCCGCTGTCGAAGGTGCTAAGACTGAAGACGGAGATATCACTTTTCCACCAGAAGGACTCAGAAAATCTATACGAGGTGTGGGAGCGATACAAGTCGTTACTGAAAAAGTGCCCACAACACGGGATGTCGAAGCAGTCATGATCAATCGATTCCACGAGGGCCTCAACGATCAGACCGTTCATATGCTAGACGGAGCCGCGGGAGGAGGGCTCGTGAAGCTTAATGCCACAGACGCCTGGAATCTAATCGACGACTACTCAAGGAACAGCTTCATGAGAGGAAATACGAGGATCAAGACTCCAGGAGTGTTTGGGGTGAGCGAGGAGACAGCCACAAATGCCAAGTTCCATGCACTCCAGCAACAGATCGCGGCAACCAACTCTCAACTTCAGACGGTGATTAGCACACTACTACCAAAGGTCGGGCAAGCACAACCTGTGAATGCCGTGATGACACCAATAACCACCACGCCACCTCAGCGTAAGCCATACGTACCACAGTGCGGGATTTGTGGCGCAGCTCATAAGACCTCAGAGTGCCAAGTCGGACAGTCACTGGAGCACGTGGGCTACATGGAGAATTACCAAGGCCAGCTGAGTTACCAGCCTCGATCGCACCCCAATCTGGCATACGGGAATCAGAACCACCGCGGGCAAGGACCGCCATGATTTCAGCCCAAACCATCTGGTTTCCAAGGCGAACCACCACGACAGTATCAAAATGCATCCGCTGGGTCAGGAAGCGACGATATGAGGGAGATGATGGATATGATGAAGACGCTCCTCACGAATTTCATCAACACCGCTGCGGCTCACGAGAGTCGACTGACAAAGATGGAGGAGTATATAGAAGCCAACAACGTTCGTGCTCAGAATACAGATGCATCGATTAAGAAGTTGGAACAGCAAGTGGGCCAGTTAGCGAAGCAACTGTCTGGGCGAAATCAAGGATCACTCCCGAGCTACACCGAGCCAAACCCTAAGGAGTACTGCAATGCGGTAACCCTGAGAAGCGGGAGAAAATTGCCAGAACTACCCGCCAAGTAGAATTTAAAGGAGAAAGCTGATTTCGAGGGCGACGACGAGCCAGAAGTGGAGAAAGGCAACGATGTCGAGAAGGTCAAAGCTGACAAAGAAAAGGCGCGACCATTCGTGTAGCCGTACCAGCCGAAGATTTCGTACCCAGCTCGGTTGAGGGAGGCCGAACCTGATAAGGAGAATGTCGAACCCGAAAAGGAGGAGGTCGCACCTGAAAAAGAAAAGGCGGAATGGATTGCTCCAAGACCAATGGTCAAACCTTACACACCGAAGATTCCATATCCGGCTAGGTTAACAAGGGCGATGCCTGGCGACCCATCCGGTATGTATATTGAGGAACAACGCGCCAAGAAGAAAGTCACGGAAAAGGAAGTGAAGCCGGTCAATCGCGTCGAGGAAGAGAAAGTCGACAAGGAGATGGAGGTCGTGACTGATCCCCCTGTCACGGCGTGTCAACCAAAGAAATATATTGTTGACGACGAGTTCGGTAAATTCCTTTCACTTTTCAAACAACTACATATTAACTTACCGCTCGTCGAAGTCCTTGCACAGATACCTCGATGTGTGAAATACCTCAAGGACTTACTCATGAACAAACGCAAGTGCGAAGATGTTTCTGCTAATTGTCTTCGAGGGGAGTGCTCCGCCGTCGTGCAAATGAATATCCCGAAGAAGCTGAAGGATCCAGGGAGTTTCACTATACCTTGTCTTATAGGGAATTTATATATTCATAATGCACTTGCTGATTTAGGTGCTAGTATTAATTTGATGCCTTATTCTATGTTTAAGAAGCTTGGTTTAGGTGAACCCAAACCCATTAGGATGAGTGTACAATTAGCGGATAAATCTATTACGTATCCTAGGGGTATTATAGAGGATGTGTTAGTCAATGTTAATAAGTCTATTATTCCGGTGGATTTTGTTATTCTTGATATGAAGGAAGACGAGAATGTACCTTTGATCTTAGGAGACCATTTTTAGCCACTGGAGAGACAATGATAGATGTTAAAAATGGCACTTATTTACGATAGATGGAGAGAAAGTAACATTTTGCATGGCGGAAATTATGAATGATATCAGCAAGCATGATAATAATTATTCCTACATTGATGTTATTGATCAAAATTCTTCTACGTCTTTCCCTAGTTTATTGCAGGTTATTGAGAAGAAAGACATGGGAATAGTCGAGGGAAGCAAGGAGGAGAGCAATGAGATGCATTTGATCGACGGACGACCGCTTTTAGACCTTGAGCGGCAGCCCAACCATTTTTTAGTTGTGCTTTTCCCCAGGGCGGTCCAAAACAACCGATGACAGTACCTTCCAACCGTTTTTCGAACCACCTTGAAGACTGATTCGACTATGTCTAGCTAAATGACTTTAAAGAAAGCGCTTTCTGGGAGGCAACCCAGGTTTCTGCATTCACGTCTAGTTTTATGCATTAGGTTTTTGTTGCATTTCACGTTTATCGTCAATATTTAAAAAAAAACAGAACATATAAAACAAAAAAGAAGAGAGATGTAGGACGACACACCTTTGGACAACTAAATTTTATTCTATTCATGGATGTCATGTTCCGTAATCTCGATAAAAGATTTATGCATCCACGTTTATGTTCTTGCAATTATTTTTCAAAAAAAAATACTTGGGGATTGTTGATGTTTTTCGCCTATTTTCTTTGAGTCTAGTTTGTCAGGTCAAATGTCACGAGGGAACGCGAATTACGAACAATGCAATGTGTAGTCTCATCTAAGCTAGCCAGAATCATGCATCGCACCTACTATTCAGGAATTCAAAATCTCAAGTGTGGGTTGCAAAGCATGCACATCGAACTATTCAGGGAAGTTCGTTTATTTATTTATTTATTTATTTTCCTCTTCCGTGTGTTCCAATGTTTATTACGTTGAGGGAAACGTAAATCTTAATTGTGGGGATGAAATTTCTGTGAAATTGATGATGCGAACATATTTATATGTGCCTGCTGAATTTTTTTTAAATCATGGTTCATATCTATTAAAGGATGATTTCATGTAGAAATTTTGTGAGTAATTAGGATACATATGCTTAATCGATTTCTTTCTTGCATGATGAACTAAGCGATACATGAAGGACTCGTACACATAACCTTTTTTTTTGTGAGATTTTGAGCCTACGAGCTATTTGCTCATTTCTTTGGTTGTGTGAAACGTGCCTAATTTACTTCTCTCTAGAACTTGCTCGCGTATTAAGTGATGAAACTGCTTAAGGTGAAAAAAGTGTGAAAATGAGGAATGCATTATGAACTAGTCCATAGCCAAAGTTTCTGACCACGCCTAATTACCGTAGTTAGCCACTTTGAGCCTAGACCTTTTATTTTTGAAACTTGGAGGGGACGCGACATTGATGGAGCCAAATATCAGGGAAGAAATATGTTTTATTTCTCTTTGTTATTTACGCTTCTCATTGCGTTAATATTTCGTATGAGTAGCTAAGTTTATTGTGTGCTTGGGATGAGATGAACGCTAGGTAGAATTATTGGACGTAAAATTACTCGTGAACATGAAATGTTGGCTATTTATCATTTATGATATTGTTTTTCAAATATGTCTATGTGTTGATTTGAGTATCACCTCGATATGTCTACGTGTTGATGTGATTTTGTGGTAATATCGTTTTAGGGCGACAGCTAGAAAAACGATTAGGCCTATGATAGGAGTTCGATTATAGGGCGACAGCAAATAATCGATCCTCGCTTTGCGTAAATTAATATATCTTCTAACAACCGTCTAGGGCGACAGCAAATTCGGACGTAGGTAGGAATTACCGCGACTTAGTCATTATTTTTGTGTTGACGATAATTTACGGCCTCGTCAATGATACCTAACTGGATTCAAAATCCCGAGCACTTCCATTTTATAAAAAAAATATATTTTAAATATGTAAGTTGCATTTAAGCTTTTAATTTTGTTAGAATTTATTTTATAAATCAAAATACAATTAAAAAATATTTATTTAGGTTAAATATCAACTGATCGGTCATTACTAGTACTCAATTTATTCCTTGTGTTCGATACTCGGATATTTACTATAACTATGTTACAGACGATAGGTACACTGCCTATCGCGCGTGGTGCTAGTTATAATTAATCCGTTTTAATTATTACTTTTTGACGCACTTGCACGAATCTTTATTTAATATATTAAAGCAAACGCACGCGATCAACGCTCAGGGACTACGACGATTCAGGCGAAAGGAAAGTCTATCTAACAAGATTCTTCTGAAGCAGCACCGGAGCACGACGAAGGGCCAAGTAAATTTTCAGAGCCTGAACTTAGAAGGGGCACGCGCGAAAGAGTCGCACCATCCTGGCATGAAGATTACAATATGGACAGCAATGTTGCATACTGTCTTCTAACTGATGATGGAGAGCCATCAACTCTTCAAGAAGCGCTAAACAGTTCAGATGCAGTTTGGTGGTTGGCAGCAATGCAAGAAGAAATGGAAGCTCTACGGAAAAATAAGACTTGAGAGCTGGTGCCACTACCGCAAGGAAGAAAGGCAATTGGCAATAAATGGGTCTTTAAGATCAAGCAGAACATCGACGATCAAGTAGAGTGGCTTCGTGCACGACTGGTGGTTAAGGGCTACGCTCAGAAAGAAGGCATCGACTTCAACAAGATATTCTCACCTGTGGTTCGGCTAACGACTGTTCGAGTACTCCTGGCAATGTGTGCTACATTCGACCTACATTTAGAGCAACTAGATGTGAAGACGACTTTTCTTCATGGAGATCTTGAAGAAGAGATTTACATGCTCCAGCTGGAAGGTTTTGAAGACAACGAAAAACGAAACTTGGTTTGCAGGTTGAACAAATCTCTATACGGTCTCAAACAGGCGCCGAGATGTTGGTATAGGAGATTTGATTCCTTCATCATGAGCATTGGATACAACAGATTGAATGCAGACCCTTGTACATATTTAAAGAGGTTTGGTGAAAGTGATTTTATTACATTACTGTTGTATGTTGACGACATGTTGGTAGCAGGCCCCAGCAAAGCACAGTTGGCTAGGGAATTTGAAATGAAGGACTTGGGACCAGCAAACAAGATTCTAGGGATGCAAATTTACCGAGACAGAAATAACATGAAGATTTGGCTTTCCCAGAAGAATTATCTGAGGAAGGTCTTGCGATGCTTCAATATGCAAGATTGTAAGCCAATTTCTACCCCGCTTCTTGTTAATTTCAAATTATCCTCCAGTATGAGCCCTAGCAGCGAAAAGGGAAGGATGGAGATGTCTCGAGTACCTTATGCATCAGCGGTGGGAAGTCTTATGTTCGCGATGATTTGTACACGGCCAGACATTGCACATACAATGGGAGTACTAAGTCGGTACATGGCGAATCCGGGCAAAGAGCATTGGAGCGCGGTGAATAGGATCCTACGATATATCAAAGGAACCTCAGATGTTGCATTATGTTACGGAAGAGCAGAATTTACTGTCAGAGGGTATGTTGACTCTGATTATGCACATGATCTTGACAAGAGCAAATCTACCACGGAATATGTGTTCACTCTTACTGGGGGGCCATAATCTGGGAATCGAAACTTCAGTCCGTTGTCATGACGTCATGTTGCAGCTACGCAGGCAAGTAAAGATGCAGTATGGTTGAAAATGATCATGGAGGAACTCGGGCACGGACAGGAGAATATTCCCCTGTTCTGTGACAGTCAGAGTGCCTTGCATCTTGCAAGGAATCCAGCTTTTCGTCCAGGTCAAAGCACATACGAGTCCAGTATCACTTCGTTCGAAAGAAAGTGGAAGAGGACACGGTAGATATGCAGAAAAATCATACGAAAGACAACCTAGCATATTTCTTGACGAAGACAGTCAACACTGACAAGTACGTTTGGTGTCGTTCCTCAACTGGCCTAGCAGAGACGTAAGCAACATGAATGGCAAGGGGGAAAGAATGGTGTGAAGATCCGATTGATCCTCAATCAAATCTTCAAGTGAGAGATTGTCGACAAAATAATAGTAAAAGGCACATGGCCTTTGAATGGTCGAAGGACAAAAATGAATGGCTTTTTCATTTGGGCGCCGTATTCAATTGTGTGCTAAAGGTTTTCTATTCGTTCCCATTTTGTGAATGAGGTAAGCAATTACCTCATTGTTCGAGCTTTGTTGCCTATAAATAGGCTAAGAACCTCAGTGCAAAAATGTATCCCACAGACAGAGAGCAGAGAGAGATCAGAGTGAGAGAAAAATAGAGGGAAAATAATAGAGAGTTTGTCGGGTATTTTCTCCGACTATAAAGAGAGATATTGAGGGTTTTCTCCTTTGTAGTACGAGAGGTTGTAGCTCCTACATTTCCCCTATAGTGAATTCTTTTTCCTTACCCGTTGTTTTGACCCCGATTTGTTGGGGGTTTTCCACGAAAAAATCTTTGTGTCCACTTTTATATTTAATTGCTCAAATATTAGCCGCGGTATTACTCGACCGGGTCCGCTGCCACCGCCAACATTTGTGCTATACAACATTAAAGAAAGAAAAGCACCGCTTTACTATTCTCTTCTTCCCATATGATTTTCCTTCGGATTTTGTCTCCTAACTTTCTATTCTTTCTTCCCGTTTCTTCACGCACTACTGCGTTTTTCTTCTCTCTCTCTCTGCTAGCTTAGGCGTAGCTATCTCTTTATTCTCGGAGAGTTTCATTGTTCCGTACAACTTCCAACCTAAGGGCAATGTCCGAGGAAAGGGAGGCGCCGCCGTTAGCTCGAAGGAACGGAAGAGGAGAATCAACGACGATGAGCTCAGAGCCGCCCGGGCGGCGGGAGGCAAGAAGGGCGTCGGCAAGAAGTTTCGCTGCGTGCGTCGGAGGCCGTGGGGGAAATGGGCCGAGATCAGAGATCCTATGCGGCGTAAACGGCTGTGGCTGGCACCTACGACACGGGGGAGGAGGCTGCGCTGGTCTACGACCACGCGGCTATCAAGCTCCGTGGGCCCCACGCGCTCACCAACTTCGGCAACACTAGCGACGCCCCTCCGCCCGAAGCCGCGGTGGAGCTGGGATGGAAAACCCCGAAGTACGACGCCGGAAAAGCCTTAGATTCACCGAAGTCCGTGCTAATGTCCGTCTCTAACTCCGCCCTGTCGAACGACGTCGTTTGTAACGAGGAAGACTGTTGTTTCTCAGATTTCGGTTCCATATTTCCTGTTGTCGACGAAGACTTGTTAGCCGGGTTTGGGTTCGAAGGGTCGGTTCGGAATACCCGATTTGTTCGATCAAACGGGTCTTTCGGGTCACGACGTATCCAGACCCATTGACTTGGGAAGATATAATGATGACGCGTTAATGGGTTGGGATGACGCTCTTCTCGGGTTTGAGGACTTCGGGTCGGATCCTTTGTTAGCGATTTAATTAATCCGAGTTTAGCTATCAGTTTTGAGTTATTTCACTCTTTTTTCTTTATTTATTTTTGTTTAGAGCATCTCCAACCCAGCGCTAATGCTGTCGTTGGACGCCATGTATGCGGGGAGATCTCTCCAACCGAGCGTTAAACACCACGCTATTTTCAGAGGAAGCTATAGTGGCCCGCTATGCTTAGCGGGTCACTTCATCCGCTACCCATCTTTTTCTCCTTTTCTTGTTTCTTTTGAGATTTTCATATTAACATATTGTTTTATATTTTGATTTTGTTAGGATATGCGGAAAATCCCCGATAATTATTTGCCCGAAAAATGACGATAATAAATAATAGAGACGAAAAATAAATTTGGACAGTGACACGAGATTTACGTGGTTCAGTCAGAATGACCTACGTCCACGGGCCGGAGGGTAGAACTTCTTTATTATGTGGAGATATTACAGACACGTACACTGACGTGATACAAAAGCACTACAACAATATTAGGAGTAGGCTATAAAAGAAAATAATCAGAGGAATAAGAGATCAGTGTGGTGGCAATTTTTACTGCCTCGTCTAATGCCCTATTTATAGGCAAATATTTGCCTGAGATCTGCATTGTGAAAGCATCCAAAAGTCCGCACGCGTTTGGCAGCCGTATGCCATTTTTTTTACTTTCCTTCTCTCATTCACATGTGGCCTCCAATTTGAATATTCAACACGCCTTTGTATTTCTCATTGTCGACATATAAGGTCACCATCAACAAATCTCCACCTTGACCTTGATGTCGAAAATTACTCCACCTTAATTTAGAATACCTTTATCTCCCTCCGACCTTAGCCCCTGACGGGCTACTTCACCATTTCTGAAACACCAATCAAGTCCAAGCAATGCTTGAACTTGGAAACTGGAAGAGCTTTCGTAAACATATCCGCAGGATTATCCTTCGTGTTGATCTTCTTGATAAACACCTTCTTATCTGCAATGATCTCACGAATAAAATGATACTTAACATCAATATGTTTAGTCCTTTCGTGATACATCTGATCCTTGGTCAAATGAATCGCACTTTGACTATCACAGAAAATAGTAATAACTCCCTGATTCTGAGTTAATTCGCTGAATAACCCTTTCAACCACAGAGCTTCTTTGATTCCGTCAGTAATCGCCATGTATTCTGCTTCAGTAGTAGATAACGCCACTACATGCTGTAGAGTTGCTTTCCAGCTAACTGCACAACCTCCAATAGAAAATACATAACCAGTAAGAGATCGTCGTTTATCGAGATCACCTGCGTAGTCTGAATCGACGAAGCCAACGAGAGTATCACTGTTTCTGCCAAACTCCAAACAAAAGCTTAGAGTACCCTTCAAGTATCTGAGAATCCACTTCACTGCTTGCCAGTGTTCTTTCCCTGGATTAGCCATATACCTGCTAACAACACTAACAGCCTGTGAAATATCAGGACGTGTACATACCATTGCATACATAATACTGCCGACTGCACTCGAGTAAGGAACTCGTGCCATGTACGCTTCTTCCTCATCTGATGATGGTGACTAAGCAGCGCTTAGCCTAAAATGGCTAGCAAGAGGAGTGCTGACTGGTTTGGCATCGCTCATGCCAAATCTCTCCAAAACCTTCTTGAGGTAACTTTCCTGGGTCAGGTATAACTTACCAACTCCTCTATCACGTCTAATCTCCATACCAAGAATCTTCTTAGCTGCTCCTAAATCCTTCATTTCAAATTCACCATTCAATAAGGCCTTCAACTGGTGAATTTTTGCTCCTGGAGAAACCATGACCCAACATGAAAGAATCAAAACGTTTATACCACTGTCTTGGAGACTGCTTTAATCCGTATAAGGATTTCTTCAACAGGCAAACTTGGTCTTCCTTGCCTTCAACTATGAAGCCTTCAGGTTGCTTCATATAAATCTGTTCATCTAAATCGCCATGTAAGAACGCCGTCTTGACGTCAAGCTGTTCTAACTCCAAATCATACATGGCAACGAATGCAAGTAATACACGAATAGAACTATGTCTAACGACAGGTGAGAATACATCATTAAAATCTACACCTTGTACCTGACTATAGCCTTTTGCGACTAATCGTGCCTTATACCTTGCATCGTCAGAACCAGATAAACCTTCTTTCTTCTTGAAGACCCACTTACATCCGACTATTTTCTTTTTCTTCGGCGGCGGCACAAGAATCTAAGTACCATTCTTGTGCAGAGACTCCATTTCTCCATTCATCGCTACCAGCCACTTATCAGAATTAACATCGCTAATTGCCTCCGAACAGGTAGAAGGTTCGTCGCCTCCACCTGTATCTTGCGCCACTGATAAAGCATACGAAACTAAATTTACGTACCGCTGTGGTAGTCGAATCTCTCGTCTCTCCCCATCTCTGGCTATAGAATATTCCTGCTCGGTGCTTTCATCTTCAACAGGATCTGAATCAGCATTTGGTTCATTCTGATCTGTTGAACTCGTACCAGGATCATCTGAAGGATCTTTGTTGATCTCGAGCTCCACCTCGCTGTGTACACTATCCTTCTTTTCTTGATTAGAAGAGTTAGTAGACTCTTTCGAATGTAACATAGAAGACTCGTCAAATGTAACATCTCTGCTGATTATAAATTTGGGTGACTTGGGATCAGGATTATATAGTCTATATCCTTTCACCCCTGAAGAGTAACCGAGGAAAATACATTTCTTAGCTCTAGGCTCTAACTTTCCCTCGTTTACGTGCATATAAGCTGGGCACCCAAATATTCTTAAGTTGGAGTAATCAGCAGGAGTACCTGACCATACTTCCTCAGGAGTCTTGAAATTGATCGGTGCACACGGTGAGCGGTTGACATATAACATGCTGCGGCGATAGCTTCAGCCCAAAAATCATTTGTCAACCCAGCGTTGGAGATCATACATCGAGCTCTCTCTAAAAGCGTTCGGTTCATGCGCTCGGCAACACCATTTTGTTGAGGCGTCATTCGAACAGTGTGGTGTCGAGCAATTCCTTCGTTTTTGCAGAACTCATTGAACTCGCTTCCGCAAAATTCTAAGCCATTATCTGTCCGCAACCGCTTGATCTGTTTTCCTGTCTGCTTTTCAATCAAAGCTTTCCATTGTTTAAATGTTAGGAAAACATCACTTTTCTGCTTAAGAAAATAGACCCAGACTTTCCTTGAAAAATCATCAATGAAAGTCAACATATATCTTGCACCACCTTTGGACGGAACACGAGAAGGACCCCATACATCAGAATGAATATAGTCCAAAGTACATTTCGTCCTGTGGACAGCTGGCGAATTGAAGCTGACTCGTTTCTGCTTCCCAAAAATACAATGTTCGCAAAAGTCCATCTTACCAGTACTTTGACCGCAAAGTAGGCCCCGCTTGCTTAAAATCGTCAAGCCTTTTTCTCCCATGTGTCCAAGTCGCATATGCCATAATCTCGTGGTATCAACCTCCGGGGATGTCGAAACTGCAGCGGAACCTGTAATTGTAGTTCCCTGCAAAACATATAAATTTCCAGACCTGCAAGCTTTCATTACGACGAGGGCACCTCTGGCAATTTTCAAAACTCCACCTTCACCTGAGAACCTGCACCCTTGATATTCAAGTGTGCCTAAAGAGATAAGATTTCTCTTCATATCTGGAACATGTCTGACTTCTGTGAGCGTTTGGATGATTCCGTCGAACATCTTGATTCTAACTGTGCCTTTACCAACAACTTTACAAGGAGCATCATTTCCCATTAAGACATATCCACCATCAAAATTTTCATATGTGGAAAAACAGTCCCGACTCCGACTTATATGGTAAGAACAACCCGAATCTAAGATCCACTCATTATCAGACCTAATAATATTTGCAGTTGCTACAAAAATAGTTCCATCGCTCTCATCAGCAGCTAAACTAGCTTCGGCGGGTTTATTAAATTGCTGATTATTTTTCTCCTTATTTTTTAATTTAAAACAATCAGCTTTAATGTGTCCCTTTTTCTTGCAAAAATTACAGACTTTATTTCTGTACCTGGATTTTGACCTTTCTTTAGATCTGCTACTTTCAGCATCTCTACGTTCTGGTCTTCCCCGTGCAAACAGGCCTTCTGCCTGGCTACCACTTGTTTCTCCCGTAATATCCCTGTCTATCTGTTCTTTCGATTGTAAAGCGGATTTGACACTAGAATACGATATCGTATCTTTTCCATAGATTATGGTGTCACGAAAATGCTTTAAAGACGAGGGAAGGGAACACAACAATATTATGGCCTGATCTTCGTCCATCACTTTTACTTCTATGTTCGCCAAATCAATAATGATAGAATCGAATTTATCGAGATGCGAGAGAATAGAAGTACCTTCCGTCATTTTCATACTGTATAGCTTCTGCTTTAAATAAAGCCGATTCTCCTTAGTCTTCTTCATGTAGATAGCTTTTAACGCATCCCACATACCCATGGCCGTCGTCTCCGTGGCCTTCTTGTAAAACCTCGTAAGAGAGATTTAAGATAATAGCCGATCTGGCTTTCTTGTCCAATTCACTAAATTGATCGTCCTTCATTTCGGTCGGTTTCTTCTTTGCGCCTTCAAGCGCCACCTCGCAACCGTCTTGAATGAGTATGGCCTCCATCTTGAGACTCCACATTGCAAAGTTGACATTTCTGTCGAACTTTTCAATTGACATCTTTGTTATCGTCATGGTGGCTAAAAATAAATCGGGGTTGGCTCTGATACCAATTTGTTAGGATATGCGGAAAATCCCCGATAATTATTTGCCCAAAAAATGACGATAATAAATAATAGAGACGAAAAATAAATTTGGACAGTGACACGAGATTTACGTGGTTCGGTCAGAATGACCTACGTCCACGGGCCGGAGGGTAGAACTTCTTTATTATGTGGAGATATTACAGACACGTAAACTGACGTGATACAAAAGCACTACAACAATATTAGGAGTAGGCTATAAAAGAAAATAATCAGAGGAATAAGAGATCAGTGTGGTGGCAATTTTTACTGCCTCGTCTAATGCCCTATTTATAGGCAAATATTTGCCTGAGATCTGCATTGTGAAAGCATCGAAAAGTCCGCACGCGTTTGGCAGCCGTATGCCATTTTTTTTACTTTCCTTCTCTCATTCACATGTGGCCTCCAATTTGAATATTCAACACGCCTTTGTATTTCTCATTGTCGACATATAAGCTCACCATCAACAGATTTTCTGGCAAAGTAAATTCAAGATTGTAATTGAAGTTAGAACTGAGTTTTGTTTCTCACGAAGAAGATGAACACCTAGAAGCCTGCAAGAATTGGGGAAAGATGGTCAAATTACATTACAATTATGCCGATGAATCAAAATTGCAACAATTGTCAGTGACGCTATAATTAGTTCTACTTATTATTTGTTTTTGTTTTTAATTCTGAGAGTTTTTTGGATCGAAAAAAAATAGTAGTTTTTTTTTTTTGGCCTTTTTTAGCAATAATTTTATTTGATAAATAATAACCTACTAGTATTACTTAATTTATATATTAACAAATCTTTTAAATAACAATGGAGTACATTATTAAATTTATTTTATGCACACATATGATGTCCTTAATTGCGTTGAATTATTTTTTGTGAAAAATAAATAAAATAATGATTAGTTTTAGAGATAAATAATTCATTTTATAAGTATTAAATTCTAAAACGAGAATATAAATTTTTATAATCTTAAAAAATTAATGGAATATTTCGAGAATATTCTATATAGAGTAAAATATAGAGGAGATGGTTGGAGTTTGATCACACTGTTCAAACTCTATATATGGAGAAATGACACTGTAGCAACTGTATATATAGAGTAATGGTTGGAAATGGCCTTCTTAAGGCAAATAAGCCGTGTGTGTCTGCTTTGCTTGCCTATGTCTCAGTCTCTAGTTTGTAGGTAAAACGTCTACCCGACCCGAGTAATTAATGTGAAAATAGTTGGATATATTTAGTATATGTTTTTAAGTTAAATGGTGAAATTTTCATTTCATTTTTTACTAGGTGAATGTTGTGTACTACGCCAATGAGGCTTGGCTCTAGTGGCCAAGATGAGGCATCCAAAGTTCATGTGATTAGGAGGTCAGGGGTTCGAACCCCACCTCCCACATGACTTTGGAAAGTCCCCATGGGCTTAGGCCCATAACTATCGTTGTTGGGTGGGTTTGGGATGTATCCATCTGACCCCGGGATTAGTCCCGCCTCTGGAGTGTGTGGCGATTAGCCCATAGCCGGCAGTGTGGGGATACCTCGGGACCGAAAAAAAAATGTTGTGTACTACATTCGGATGAAAACACGTGTAAAGTCACGTGACTTGTGTGGAGAATTGAATTAGGTGAAGGAATTGAATTGAATCGAAATCGAATGAGCTTCATTCGAAGTACTTGAACCACTACGCTATATGAGAATACGAAGTACTTGAACCACTACGCTATATGAGAAATAACTATATATCTATACTATTATATAATTGGGGAGATGTGATACAAACTGCCAAATCAAAATTGATTTGGTCTGTAACTTTTTTATTAATAAAATAATAATATATTGTATTTAAATTTTATTTAAAGTAATAATAATAAATATTATACATGAATAACCATCCACTACTCTCAGTTAATTACTATGTTAGCCCTCTATTTTTAGTTAAAATTAACATAATTTATTTTTATATTATTGCATACGCATTTGAGCGCGCAAAACATACTAAATATAAATATCTTATTCTTATCGGAATGAAATTTATGTTTTTCAGCGATTTTATATACTACCTCCGTCCCACTTATTTCTTCTCATCTTTCTATTTCGGGCGTCCCATATAATTCTTCCCATTTCCATGTTTGGTAAAAATTATCCCACTAATTAAACTAATTACACCATTAATATTAAAAAAAAGTCTTCTTGATTTGCGTGTCTACTAATAACTTTTCTCTCTCCATACCTCAAAAGGTGTACTATACTATTAAAATAATGTGGTTTCTTAATCTCCGTTGCCCACTAATTTTTGGAAAGAAATAGCCGGGACTGAGGAAGTATCAGTTACTAATAATTTAAATAGGGTGCCTTATCTACTACTACTACTCTATGCCTATAAATCGCATTATGAACCCAAATAGATCGATTACGTCTCTCCCTCTCCCAAGTTAATTTTGAAGAGTCTTTTGTAGAATCAAATGCAATTGCAATTATTGGTCACCACAAATTCTTTTTTCCTTAAGATTGCTGTATGTTATAAATCGGACTCTTTTGAGATGTGTTTGTAAATGCAATTTTGGAGAAGAAACATCTTCAACTGTAATTTCGCATCAATCCCTGTCTTCAAAATCCTAGAAAAAAAAACTGCCGCCTCCTTCAATTTCTCCTCCCCTTCTCCTCCACGTCCAAATGGAGGTGGGGGAGAGTTTCATTTTCTTTGTCCTTCCTCCTTTTGTTTCTGTTGATTAAAAAAAAATGGGACAAAACCATTTTTGGTCCCCGATGTTTACCCTATGGGCGCTTTTGGTCCCCGATGTTTCGACTTGCCACATTTAGTCCCCGATGTTTCTTGATTTGAACCAATTTGGTCCCTCCGTCAATTTAGACGGAATTGCAAAATTAGCGACGGAATTTGCGACGGAATTTCCGTCGCTAAAGGAAAAAATTAAAAAAAAGATAATTAAACATAAAAATGAGAAAAAAATTCAATAAAAAAGAAAAAAATTCAAAAAATAGGTAAAAAAATTTGAAAAAAAGAGAATATTATTAATAAATTAAATAAAAATATAAATAATAATAAATAATAATAAAAAATAAAATAATAAACTAAAAAATGATAATTAAACATAAAAATGAGAAAAAAATCCAAAAAAAGAAAAAAATCAAAAAAATAGGTAAAAAATTCAAAAAAAGAGAATATTACTAATAAATAAATAAAATATAAATAATAATAAAAAATAAATAATAATAAAAATAAAATAATAAACTAAAAAATGATAAATATAAATTTAAGATTTTCAAAAGTAAAAGTAAAATATATTTATCTATTAAAAATTAAATAAAAAGGAACAAAATTATCCTTATTATTATTTTTTATTATTATTTATATTTTTAATTAATTTATTAGTAGTATTCTCTTTTTTTCAATTTCTTACCTATTTTTTGAACTTTTTTCTTTTTTGTTTTGAATTTTTCTCATTTTTATGTTTAATTATCATTTTTTTTTAATTTTTTCCTTTAGCGACGGAAATTCCGTCGCAAATTCCGTCGCTAATTTTGCAATTCCGTTTAAATTGACTGAGGGACCAAATTGGTTCAAATCAAGAAACATCGGGGACTAAATGTGGCAAGTCGAAACATCGGGGACCAAAAGCGCCCATAGGGTAAACATCGGGGACCAAAAATGGTTTTTACCCAAAAAAATATTGGTTTTTCAGCTACCACCCCCACCTCTTTGCCGCAGCCACCGCCTCTTCCGCCATCGCCGCCGCCTCTTCTGCTCCACCGCAGCTGCCGTCGCCTCTCTGCCATTTCAGCTGCCGCTGCCGCCTGCCGCCACCGTCGCCTGCCTCCTCGCCACCTTCGCCGCCTTGGCCGGCTTAGCCCGCCAACCTTGCTTCCGTTCTCCAACGGGTCTCCCGTTGGGGGGTTTCCCGACATGGTCGGGAGTTTTTTTTCTCCCTCGTTGGAGCCCTTTTTGGAGCCCACTGCAATGAAAGTGAGATCTCGTGTCAAGACCGAAGAAAGTGATGAATATTTTAGATTTAGCTTAATAGCTATTTGTATGGTAGGTTCTTTAGTTCTTCGTGTTTAAGACCGTGTATTTTCTTTTCTGTCGGCTTTTTCGTTTTGTTGTCTCATGCTCCATGTGAGCCTTCATTGTCTTCTGGTTTGTGTTACGGGATAGACTCATTCGGGCTATTTAGTCCATATACTTTTGTTTATGATATTGAAGCGATCGTTTGGGAAAAAAAAAGAAAAAAAAAAGTAAATGTAATTTTGAGGTTCGTGAAGGCTTATAATTTTCCTTCAACTCAGTTTGGTTAAATAGAAAAAAAAAAAAAAAATCTAACTGAAGTTTAACTGAGAATTCTAATTTCTTGACCAATGAAGGGGAAACAACTAACCAAAAACTCATTAAAAACATCATTCTCTTTATTTTTCTTTTTTCACACTATTTTATTTTACTCCAGGGGTAATAATTTTCTTAGTCCCATAAGTTAGGGACAGTGGCAAAATAGGGACCGTAATCTTTGAATGAGCAAAATAGAGACAATAACTTTCAAAAAATTGGCAATTTATGCACACTATACGGTCCGACCCGACATTTTGACCCAAACCCGCTGACATGGAACCCGACCCGCTGACATCTCTGCACACTCAACACAAAGATTAGCGACGGAATTTTAGCGACGGAATTTCCGCCGCTACAGGGGAAAAGTTAAAAAAATATAAATTTGCAGTGTTAGCGACGGAAACGCCGTCGCTAATAGAATAAATTAAAAAAAAAATAAATTTGTGGCCTTCTTCTTCGTCGCATCCCCTCTCTCCGGCGGACTTGGTCCCTCAAATCCTCAAATCCCTCGCCAAAACCAAGATTAAAGTCACCGTCGGCGTTTCCAACAATCTGCTCGCAATCGGCCGCAACGTGGCGGCTTATTACCCAAAAACCCTAATTACAGCCATCTCCGTCGGCGACGAGGTCCTAACCACCATTTCCAGCTCGGCGCCTCTTCTCATGCCGGCAATTGAGTCGCTCTACAGCGCCCTCGTCGCAGCTAACCTCCACACTCAGGTCAAAGTCGTCGCTAAAAGAAAAAATAAAAAAAAAGTACATTCCCGGCCTTCTTCTTCGTCGCATCCCCTCAGCTAAAACGTCGCCCTATCGTAGGCATTCGCTGCCTCCAAGGCGGTGTCGTACGTCCCCAGCCACACGCGCGTACCCTTCTTATTTGGGTCGCGTATCTCCGCTGCGAATTTCCTCCATGGCCGCCGCTTCTGTAGAAGTTTTTTTAAGGGGAATTCCAGTTGGTACCCTCGAGTTTATGTCATTTTCAGTTGGTGCCCAAACTGTTTTCAATTTCCGTCTGGTACCCTCAAGGTTTTATGAAATATACCTCTGTAACCTTGAACTACTAAAATCGGGAATTCTAGCTTTACTGTCTGTTAGTTGCTAATGGGCTGCCCGAAAAGACGAAAATGCCCTCGTTAAAAGTAAATTCGCGGGCCTTTAGTCTGACACGCGGGCTTTTCAATTATATCGGGCCGAATAAAAGTAACCAAACATTAAATAACACCATATTATTTATACTAACTGGGCTTATATGGACTTATCACATAAACCAAACACAGCCTTAGAAAGTAAATAAGAAAAAGAACATAAATAAAGAGGAGAAAGGATAATAAATAATAATAAAATGAACAAATAGAAACAGAGGGCAACGATAGACATCTCAAGATCCCCTTTTTAATTACCACACTCCATCTCTTAAAAATCTATCGAAGAGCTCCTAATTTCAAACCGCGAACCCCCTCTTTTAGCTTGGAGTTGAAGATTAGCTTGCACTTCGAGAAACTATTTAGGGTAAATCTTCTTGAATCCTCATTTCTGCTCGAGATGCTCGTGCCTATGCTATTGGCATCATGTTGTTTCATTTTATTTAGAATTTTGATTGTCTGCAGAATGGAGCAATCTGAGCAACATCAGGCGAGTATTGTATATCAACATCAGGCGAAGAAAATGGCCAAAACAACAGCTAGAAGACTTGGTGTAAGATCTCAACCATCTTCTGCTAGAGAAACTCGTACAAGTAGTAGGTTCAGGGGCAGAGTAAATGATGTGGCTGCGAATGGAGTTGATGCAGCGGCTGAATCAGTCTTTGCATGAAAGCAACAGAAGCGATTGGACCATAATATCTGATCGGCAAAAGGTTAGTGAACATTTTGTTTCATCGATTCTGAAATCTTCAAGTCAGCCTTAATTCCACAACGAGGACACTTTTGAGCTCTTAATTTCAAACCACATTGGCGTTGAGTTGTCCAATTTGAAGAACTTCCAATCGAACACTCTTCCATCTGCAAAAAATCACAATTCTTGATAAACTAACAAAAACAATGACACCATTCGAGAGTGAAAATTCAATCACCCATAGAGGAAGTATTCAAGCTTCAACATCAATCAATTAAATCGCTCAACGAAACACTACAATTGCCCGAAAAAAAAAATTCAAACACTGAATTTTAATTTATTTTAGCTACGGAAGTTCCGTCGCTAAAAAGTCCGTCGCTAATCTATGTATTAAGTAAACAGACATGTAAGCGGATCGGGTTCCAAGTCAGCGGGTTTGGGTCAAAATACCGGGTCGGACCATATAGTGTCCATAAATTGCCGTTTTTTTATAAGTTATTGTCCCTATTTTGCTCATCTGAAGATAACGGTCCATATTTTGCCACTGCCCCTAACTTATGAGACTAAAAAAAATAATTAACCATTTTACTCCATGCAGATATCTTTTTATTTTATTAAGGCACATAGAAACTGCCATAGTATGTCAATTTTAAAGAATAATTACCACTATACCCTTATTTTATTATATTTAACTAAATTTATATTCTCTCTTTAACTTAAAAATGGACGTGACTTGCTCAATTTAATTCTATAAACAATTGATAATTTGTTAAAGGAAAAATCCCACTATTTCATGTCATTTTAATAATTAAAATATAAAATAAATATTATATTAATTGCATCCACGTACAGTGTGCAAGAATGACTAGTTATGTATTATGTATTTCGATGTGTTTAAATGGAAAACCAACATCCCTATTTAGACGAGCACGGTAACCTTTCAAATAATTTAATACATTCTTGAATTCGAAAGGTCTGAATGAATTTATTTAATCACTGATCCGAACTATGAATTCAGTTTGTTAATCCTTTCAAAAGAATCTATTTATATCATTTAAATTGCTTAACTAGTTCGATGGATTTTATTTATTCATGATTTGATTAACATTTCTAGAGTCGGTTAGTAAACAATGATGTGTATGCTTTGCGTTTAATTTAAAATCAACTTGGGAATATAAAAGTGGATAACTAATAAAGTAAGATAGGATTCTGTCATTGCAACATGTTTCATTTTGGGACACATAAAAAATGGAAGATTATCTGCTTCAAGGTCACGGAATTATCATTCATCAATCTTTAAGGGTACCATGCGGAAACGAAAATAAGTTTGGGTACCAGCTGAAAAAGACGAAACCACAGGGGCACCAGTTGGAATTCCCCTATAATATACTTGATTGTAAATGAACATGGCCCGATTAGGAAAGTTTGGGCTGCCTTGTTCGGACAATAACATGGGCTCATTTTATCTTGGGCCTAATTACGGGCTATTTCTGCAGAGAGCCGTGGCTTCAAAAATTCATATCTTCTGACCTGGAACTCGGAATGGAAATTCCTTTGGTCAAAATAAATATGAACGAGTCTTCTATCATTGGTTAAAATTTCAGCTCCATCTGACATTGTTACCCCGTGATCTGCAAGAAATATCAAACTGTCGCAAAACTGCCTTAACAACGTTAATATCGTCATTAACTCACATCTAAGTGCTAGGATAGTCAAAACGGTTTCATTAATGCATGCAAACGAATTAAAATTAACAAATATAAATGTAAGAAATTACGCTTATCAGTTAGCGTTGCCATTCTAGCTTCGATCCCCCCGAAGTTGAGTACTTCCACCCCTAGCTGGCTCAATTCTACATTCACGGCCTTACGACTCAACGCGTCTGCGACTACGTTGGCTTTGCCCGGGCGATAGTTGATCACGCAGTCGTAGTCCTTCACGAGTTCGAGCCATCGCCGCTGCCTCATATTTAATTCCTTCTGTGTGAAGAAATATTTTAGACTCTTGTGATTGGTGTAGATCTCGCACCTTTCTCCATAAAGTATATTTTTAGAGCGAACACCATAGCGGCGAGTTCCAGATCATGCATGGGATAGTTCTTCTCGTACTCCTTCAGTTGTCTGGAAGCACACGCAATGACTTTCCCGTTCTGCATGAGCACCAATCCCAAGCCATTCTTCGAGGCATCACTATAGACCGAAAAACCTCTGGTTCCCAATGGTATTGTTAAAATCGGAGCAGTGGTCAGTCTCTTCTTCAGTTCCTGGAAGCTTTGCTCACACGACTCAGTCCACTTGAACGGTACTTTCTTCCTCGTCAGACTGGTGAGTGTTGAGGCAATACTGGAAAAATCTTTGATGAATTTTCGGTAATAGCCAGCAAGCCCGAGAAAGCTCCGTACTTCAGTGGGAGCAGTTGGTCGTGGCCAATTCTCTATCGCCTCAATCTTGCTGGGGTCCACCGAAATTCCGTTATCAGATACGATGTGACCCAGGAATGCCGCTTGTTCCAGCCAAAATTCACATTTCTTGAATTTGGAGTACAACTGTTTCTCCCGTAAAATCCCTAGGACTGTTTTCAAATGTTCTTCAGACCCCTCGATTTCTAATATATTCTAATGAATTTTCACGATCTCAATGTCAATAGTATTAACTTATAAAGTTTATACCATGATTTAACGAAAACAAAGGTGTTGTCGTTGGATTTCTGTGTTAAAAAAGATTAGCACATGCATTGTGTGGTTGATTTATTTCAAGTTGAGCCATACTCAATTACTTTGATGTTCGTACTAGTCAATACTTTTCCATGTCCGAACTTATCAACTCAACACTCACTCCGTCTATGTCGGTATGATATGTAAGTGGGTATGATATGTATCGTGGGTGTACTATACTAACTGCCCCAAATATTTTAAAGGTCCTACTATTCACTCCCCCTTCACCCCTTATACCACTCTTTACACCTCCAAACACTTGATTTTTATAATAGTAATTTTAAATAATCGCATGATTCAACAAAAAATATTTTATTAGCTTATTTTCCATTAAATCAATAATATTAATTGTATGAACTATTAAAAAATTATTAATCAGGTCATTTTAACCAATGACAAATTTAGAACTAGCAAAAAATGCTCGTGACCCGTGGGCTGGCCCGCCAAAGTGGCGGTCGGACTGCCATTTCTCAGGCCCTTCAGAGCGGTCCTATCCAGGTAAGCCCACGCGAGCCACGGGCAGGCCTGTGAAATATAAAAAAAATTAAAAAATTTAAATGATTATATTGGGTTTTTTTACATTTTCTGAGACCCAATTTTTAATCTCATCAAATTTAATAACATAAATAAATTTTACTAAATAATTTACATTTGATTAGAAGTATTTCAGCTTCATTAGTTTATTTAATGTTTTATTTTTTATATAATTTGGTTCATTTTTTATTTTTTAGGGCGGGCTGGCCCCCCAGGCCCACTACCGCCAGTAGGGCGGGACCGACTGCCATTTCTCAGGCCCGCGAGCAAGCCCGCTAAATATCATAAATTCTTTCTAAAAAAATAATATATAAATGAATTATATAGATTTCTATATTTTTGAGATCCATTCAAATTTAATAACAATATAAATTTTGATTAAAGAATTTGTGTTATACTTTTAACGTTAACATCATTAGTTTATTTTAATGTTTTTTTCCCTTTTCTTATATAGTTTTTTCGTTTTTATTTTTTAGGAAGGGCCTGGCCCACCAAGCCCGTTAACCGCGAGAGGGCGGGGCGGGCCTTCATTTACCATGCCCGCCAGATGAAAATATTGCATTATTTAATCAGCAAGTATTTAATATTACTTTACATATTACTTAAACTATTAACATTAAAGTTTTTTTTCCCTTTTATATGGGGTATGTAATTGGTAAATAATTAATGTTTACTCTACAATTAGGAGGTGCAAATAGGCCATTAGAATTACCCTATTTTATAATATTCTAGAATTACAGACAATTACAGAAATACCCTACGAGCATCATAAGTTATACTAGATTATTTGCACTCTCAAATGCGTGCTATAGAATACATGTATATTAATTTAAATTTTTTTTAACTAAAGATAGAAAAATGGAGCATATAAATATACCATGTAGTGAGTGATTTAAACTATTTAACACTTAATTTAATTTTACTTGACAAATCAATGACAGTTTATCCTAAGGCCTGACGTTTAATAAAAAAAGTATAAATATAATTTTTATTAGGGGAAATCCATTTTAGGCCGCTTTAGGGTTCGAAATTCCTGTTTAGTGCCCCTCCAAAAAATTTTCTGTTTAGTATCCTGCGAAAAATTGTGTATTTAATACCCACAAGCCGCCACCCTTCCCCCTCCTAAACCCTAAACCCACTCTACCTCCATGTTCTTCCTCCCTTCTCTCACAAACCGTAACTCCTCACACGCAACCCTTCTCCGCCGCCTCCCCCTCCTCCATTGGAGGTAGGGGAGCTCTATTTTGTAATTTCTTTTCTGTTTGTCTTTAAAAAAAAGAAAATTGACCGTCCACAACCACCTTCTTCTGCCTTGTGAGTAATTTAATCCTAACTCGTTATTTTATTTAACTTAATTTCACTTAAACTTGTAATTAAAAATATAAAATTCCTATATAATTTATTTATACATATATTTAATGTAAATATTAATATTTTGAATAGCGGCGGGTAGGGCTGAAAACGAGCCGAGCCCGAGCATGGCCAGGCTCGAGCTCGGCTCGATTATGGAAAAATCGAGGCTCGAGCTCGGCTCGAAAAGCTCGGTTCGTCATAAACATATATATAATATATTATATCTAATTATAATAATAAAAAAATATATATATATATACAAAAAGAAATTGGGCTCGATAAGCTCGACGAGCTATCGAGCCGAGCTCGACGTTGACCGAGCTCGAGCCAAGCTTTGACCGAGCTGCTCGCGAGCAGCTCGGCTCGTTTTCAGCCCTAGCGGCGCGCCTGCCGCGCCTGCCAGGCCTGCGGCCCGCCAAAGCTTGTGGTTACATGCATTTTTGATAGGTACTAAACTCTTGAAAATAGATTTTTTTATATTTTTAATTACAATTTTAAGTGTTGAGTTTAATAAATAATGAGTTAGGATTAAATTACTCATAGTTTAGAACTACATTTTTTTTTGTTTTCCTTTTTTTACTCTTTTTTTTTTATTTCTGGAGGGATGAGCTGGGCAGCCTACCTGCGCCCGCGCCTGCCAATTGATGGGCTTCAGCGGGTAACGGGTCGGCCCGCTCTGTCGGCCCGTTTGACATATCTAGTTTGAATTATGCAAGCTTTCTAATTAAATAAGTTTTTATTTCAAAGTTAAAATGTAAAGTAAATTTATTAACGTTAGAACCGTCTTTTTTAACTGACAAGTATTTATTTAGTGTTACTTTACATATTAACTATATTAACATTAAAACTCCCTTTTTTTCTCTTTAATGGGGTATATAATTGGTAATAATTAATGTTTACTTTACATATTAATTAGAGGATGCAAATAGAAAAACTGATAGTACCAATGGAATTCCCTTATTCTAAATTGAGTGTGAGACTATTATGATGTTGGATATGATACCTCTTCTCAATAATATATTGGCGTTGGATCTTATAGTTGACAATGACTTCAAATAAATCGCTTGAGTGAAAATTAATCATTTATTGCAAGTTTACATTAAAGCACATATTCTTATATTATCAAACCTTCTTTGTGTGTCCTCCGTCAGTACATAATCATTTTCTTTCTTTTTTTTTTTTTTTTGTAACGGGGTAAAGCCGATGGTAAACCCCGGGGCCGACCCACTACCTGCTAAACAGGCCGACCATGTCAATCGCACATGTCTGTGCCCATGTGGACAAACCTAGGGAAATGTCACAGGGATGAGATTCGAACCGAGGACCTATCCCAACATGACCCTAAGCACCTCCCCCTCAGCCAGTAGGATTAAGGGCTCATTGGCTAGATAATCATTGTTACCCCAGAGAATCACATCAATTATAGGAATTTAAATGTTTTTTTATGATCCAGTGACAAGGACGATATGGTTAAAAGTTTTGACAACTAATGTTTAATCGATATTTCACTATTACAACACGCGGACAATATCGCCATCAAATATTTTTCTATGTCCAAAGGTATCCAATACTCCGACTACGTCGTTCCGACTTAGGAAGAACGACACTTTTGGTCCCTAATGTTTGTGCCATGGGCGTTTTCGGTCCCCCATGTTCCGAGTAACACTTTTAGTCCCCAATATTTCCGATTTTGGACGGTTTTGGTCCCTCAATTAATTTAATCGCGGATTTAGATGGAATTTAATACATGAGAGCACATGATCTCCTTAAACTGGACTTTAACACCTCATGAGTCAACATCTTCTTCAACCAAAATGCACGTGAGCATCACTACGTATCATATTTAACTCATTTTCAAGGTTGTCGATCATTTCCTAAATGTGATGTATAATGATGTTCTTGTGCGTTTAAATCGTAGAAGAATGTGTGTTATGAGGTTTTACGTCGACTAAAAGGAAATCATGGGCTCTCACGTGTTAAATTTTGTCTAAATTAGTGATTAAATTAATCGAGGGACGAAAACCGTCCAAAATCGGTAACGTTAGGGACTAAAAGTGTTACCTCGGAATATGGAGGATCAAAAATGCCCATGGCCCAAACATTGGGGACCAAAATGTCGTTCTCCCTTCCGACTTACATATGTGTTACAAGGGTACTAACTAAACCCAGAATTTAAATAATATTTCTCGAATTCTAGTCACAATCACAGAAAATACCCTAACCCTGAATCAAGTTATTATATTTTATATTTTATACTTCAACAAGCTCACCTTCCTTGCATAGCCCCACATCCAAAACCGCCCACATCCAAAACCAAGCTCTTACCTTGTGAGCTTATGACTCTGCAATAGTTCCTTCTAGGCCACTGCAACAGTGTCATTATTGTTACAAACCATATTAAATCTAATAGTAATTGTCAATACCAAATCTTGATTCAAATTTGGCTTTCCTTTCAGACAATATTGAAAAACAAAACAGAACAGAAAAAATTATGTAGTTTTATCCATCGATGCTTAACTGTCATAGGTTTGGCCCATTTTCAATTTACTTGCATCAACTTTTCAAAATTTTTGGGACCGTGGCTAACGTGGTGCCGATCGATCGGTGCAGTACATGATTCCTTTCGATTCTCACGTCAGCCACGAATGCAGGAATTCATCTTGAAAGCAAATAGATGTAAATTGTCGAGAATCTTTTAGCTTCGGAAGGAACCAGAAATCGTCCATGTGAGGATTTTCTGATCACCTTCCGCCCAAACCCATAAGTCCTATTGGTTCTTCTCTAAAACCAATTCGCAATAGATAGAATTCCCAACAAACTTATATACATGTCATACTTATTTCCATTATTCAATGTGGGACTTGGTTTAATATACCAATAGTCCAAATTAATTAGAGAGAGAGAGAGAAAGCTTCGACTTACCCTGTCCCACAAATGCGGATCGATCTCCTTATAAACCTCGACCCTCTCAATCCCGTCGGGATCCTCAATCTTCCACTTGCACTCGGGCCTCGAATCTATACCCCACGTACTCGGTAACCGTACGATTCGTCCCGAATTCCATCCTCGCCCTCGAGGAGTAGAACACAAACGGCTTCTGACACGGGTTCCTCATCACGGGCCTCGTGTTGAAAGGATACGCAGTGTATTCCGCCCTTTTTACCAATTCAAGAACGTTCTGGAAGGCACCTCGACCTCCCTCGGGGACAATATTCCCCAAAATATTTGGACCGCGTATCCCCACGAGACCGACAATGTCCATTCCTTGGACTCGTAATAGTAGATGGAGTGCTGCATCAGCCCCGCCGAGTCTAACCCCATGGGGACCTTGAGCCGTTTAAGGGCTCGGACTCGAGCCACGTTCGGGAATATGGGCTCGACCAGGTCCAGGTGGTGCAGCGAGATGAGTGGGGCCATTGGGTGGGCGGCTAGGAGCCCGGCCGTAAACGTCGTACTGCAATTGCCAAGAAATCATAATAAAACCTAGAAACTCAGGGTGGGTTCTGTATAAAGAATTTAGTGAAGAAAGGAAAAGAAATAGAAGAGGAAACATACATGTTGATTAGAGGAATAGATGGGGTAAGTAAAAGAAAATAAAATTTAAATTACGTTTACAACATAAACCATGGAAAATCAATTTCGTTGTAAAATGGTGAGGAAAAGGAAATGTAAGCAAGGGAAAAATCATTTTCTCGTTAGTTTCTTTTCCTCACCACTTTCCATGATCTAACAGCCTTAGGGACCGTTTGGTATGCAGAATCGATGCTGAAAAGAAAATGAAAAGTGTAGTTGTACGCATCGAGCCCATTGTACGCTACGCTTCGTGTGTCTACCATTACAATTTCCTTTCTTTCGCATTGAGTTCTGCAATAACAAACGCACGGTGCATTTGGTTTACGGAACCCGCGCGTGGAAAACACGATGGAAAACTAAGTTCACCCATCAAACAGCGATACTTTTCGCTTCTGCTGTTGCACCTCAACACTTCTCCTTTTCTTTTCCTAACCGAATTCCGCAAACCAAATGCACCCTAAATCCATTACACATGCGTAAGCAACCTAAAACAAAAAAAGGGGGGCTAAGCAAAAACCTGAATAAATCCAACTTCTTTGGTCAAGGGGATGCCAAGCTCGGCCATACAAGCTTGGATTCGATCATCGGACCATAAAGCCCGGGATACCTATGTAATATGTATGCACCGATCTGGCATCTTCTCGAGGGCCTTCACCAATGGATAGCTTATCGCAAATCCTCCGCCGCCGTAGGCTATGCTGTAAGAGAAGTATATGTTCTGGAGATGGCTTTCGCTCGACCCCCCAATGTAATAGTACTGATTGTGATCGTATTTCCTCACGATTCTGACCAAATTATCGGTCACAAAAACCGTATCGTCGTCCACCTTCACGAACCATCTAACGCTGTCCATCATCGTATCCCAACATCAGCGTTTCGGACATGATCCTTGAAATCCTTATGCCCGAGCGATGGCCCATTTTGTTCTTGTAAGGAAACTGCGAAGCGTTCGAAGAGATTCTGATTTCGGGCAGAGAAAGGGACTCGTTTTTGTAGGTCTTCACTGGGCTGTCGAGCCAAACAGTGCCTCTCATACGCCGGCGAGGCTCCCACCATAGCTTTATGTATTCTTTTCTCTTGTTCCATAATTTGAGGAAGCTGCGATTCCAAAGACTATGTGCTCGAGCCCAGTTGGGTCGAGTCCACCACCGCCTCCGCCGCCACCTCTTAGGGTTTGGAGCGGCGGCGGCGGCGAGGTGGTGGTTGTGTGGTTCGTGTGTTGGGCTAAGTGAAGGGTGTTGAACTTAAACATTTGGTCGTAGCAAGATGTGTGTGAGGTGGAGAGGAGGCTTAAAGTGTAGACAACGTAGGTCGCCGACACAAAGAGGATCAACCACATCATTAGCTTGGGCAAGTTTTTGATATTACAGGTGGCGGCATTATTACCTTGTCCGCCGGCGGAGGAAAGGAGGTGGTGCGTCTTCGTTGAATCCCACGCCAGCTTTCGCCTTATTATTCTGACCCTTCTCTTACCCCCTTCCTCTTTTTCTTTTCTTCAGACAAAACCCAAAAAAGGGTTAGATCTGAGGGAATCGTAGCTCGAAACTGCAACTGCTGTTGGGATTCCCTCTTCTCAGGCAACGGATCTAAACTTGTGGGGTGAAATGAACATTAATTTCGAAACAAAAAGGAAAAAAGAAAAAAAGTGAAAGAAGAAGAGAACGACATGCACTGAGGTTCTTAATGTTGAATCACCTCTAAGCATTATAATTAGTGAATTTTTTATTTTCTAATTGCGGGGTGTCTATCTTAACACATCCCTTGTGATTTTTGTTGTTAGACCACCTTACTAGCAAACTGTAAGATTTATCTGACGTTACTGTGATGCACAATTGCTGTTTTTCGTGATTTTGACCCGTCCGATTTATCTAAAACTGGTCCCGTTTGAAAGCTAACCTTCCCAACTTTTCATAGCAGTTTGAACCCATATAATTCTTGGGGAACTCTAAACCTTGACAGGTGAGTGGATGATACGGGGAAGCCTTCCTTCACGGAACGTGTGGACCTCGTCGAGTCGTTTTATTGCGTTGTTCTAAGTCCTTGGTTTAAGTCGTACTAATTTATGTGATATCTTCTGCTTTGGGGATAATGAGCCTTGCCGGCTATAGGGTATTGATATCTGTTGGGGTTGTTGTATAGGTTTGTGATGTGTTGAACCGATGATTGTGTGAGTCCTAAATATGACGTGGTGATGTGATACTACTTGTTTGGCTTGATTTATGATGCGGATTGTCGTCTGTTGGTCGGTCTTGGTTGTTGCATAAACTTGGTACCAGTAGTAGCCCGCAATAAAATATAATATATTTTAATTTTAAAATTTCGGTAATTCTGTATACCGAATTTACCAAAATCCAAAACCTATACCGAACCGAATTACCAATTTTTTTTAATAACCGACCGAATTTTTCGGTTTGGTTCGGTTTTTTACCGAATTTTCGGTATTTCGGTTATTTGGCTCGGTAACCGAATAAAGCACACCCCTATGTGCTTACAACAAAGTGAAAATCTCGTGGGAGAGAAGCTTGGAGAAAAGGCACGGTTATCGCTGATGCTTGAGAGAAGTGTTGACTTTAAGTTGAGGTTGCATTGTTGTACAGGACTTAAATTGATGTTAAGCAGGTACTATAAGTAAGTGTACAATGAGTAGTTATACTAGATAAACTCATGCACATTGTTAATTTTATTGGCCGCAACGGTACGGTGGTTGTTGGGTGCTTGACGTTAAACGATGATTCCTGAAATCTGTCAATGATAGAGTGATCTAAATAGCAAGTCTCTTGCTTCAACCGAGAGGGCTTCTTAATGCCTTGAACTGGTTTTCTTTGACCAAGTGAAAGATAAGTTTTAAAGGAAGTAGTAATGTGCATCTAACCTTCTCGAAATCGATAACCTTATGCTGATAAAATTATTTTGTCATAATGGATTTATCTAACATAACATCATTCTATTTTGTGTAAATCTATATTAACTATTTTAATCATTCGGGTTCGGCATAAATCAAAGACGACGAAGAAGATACTCTTGCCATTACTAATTCTCTTGGATCACAACAGTAGTGTTTTTTGCATGCTTGGTGTATGCAGCGACGAGGTATTCTCCAAGGAAAACGACTCATCTAATTGCTTCTGAAGCACCTTTTATGGCACAATCCATGAGATTCTCTTCTTACGAGCTATCGCATGCTACTGAAAATTATAGCGAAAATAACTTACTCGGGAAGGGAAGTTTTGGTTCGGTCTATAAAGGCGTCCTAAGAGATGGAACCGCATTTGCAGTGAAGGTGTTCCACATTCATTTCGAGCATATGCTGAAGTCTTTTGAAGTCGAATGCGAAGTAATAGAAATTGACATTTGGGTAACAGGGATATACAACACGAGTAACATAATACTTATTCAAAATAACAATTTAACACGTGATTAGTTTACTTTATTATTTTCAAATTTTATATTGCAAACACGTTACATTGACTAAAATATATGAATTTACCAAGTTTTAGATAAAAAATACATTAGTTTAGATTGTGATTTTCGTGGAGATTGTGTTGGAATTGAAGAAGTTGTAGTATCTAGTATGAAAAACAAGTAGCACTCTTCTTCAAATGATGATCATGCTTCTACAAAATTAATTCTACTTACTCAAAGCGTTGCGGATAGGAACTATTAGTTGTTTATTACAATCCAGATGGTCGACCAAACATAAATGATTCAATGCAACTTCAATTAATCTTAAACGTAAGCCCTATGTTGTTTACTGATTTCCCGCAGTAACAGTTTAACACCGATCAGAAACAATTGAAGAGGGGAAATAAACATAAACTGATATGTTGGTAATAAGGAAACACAACACGAGTAACAGAATACATAGTCAAAATAACAATTTAATATGTAATTAGTTTACTTTACGATTTTCAAATTTTATATTACAAACGTGCTGCATTCACTAAAATATATGAATTTACGAAGTTTTATCTAAAAATATATTAGTTTAGGTTATGATTTTAATCACAAGTTCTGGTAACATGTAAACATATAACTAGTAACAGTTTACATATATCGGGTAACAGATACTCTAAGCTCGATTTTATTTACTCTCCCGCCCAAAATTCATCCCATTCTGGTTTTCCTGTCCGAAATTTCACGGAAAATTTAGTAACAAATTTAGGCAACATAGTAACAATAATGTATATAATAGTACAGATCCTGATAATTTTAATCTAGTAACAATTGTTCATCACCTCAATTGATGAACGTCCGAATCAATTCACCTTTCATACCACATGCATTACACCACTTACGGTTTGGGAGTTAACAATTGACACATAATTTCGAATATAATGGTGTAGCAAAAAATACCCAAATTATAGGGTCGATCGTATTTTCGCGAAATTAAATCATGACATCGAACAAACGACCAAACAAGGTTCCCCACCGAGCTGCCCATACTATGGGTACGTCGAATTTATACATATTAGATGTAATCGTACCAAAACGGCTTTGAATTCATCTTATTTTCGCAAATTAGAACCCTGCACATGGTAACAATTAATTGCAGTTAATAACGGTTCTGATACACCTAGTAACAGTTTTGATACTTCGAGTAACAGATTTGCAGTTTTTGACACAGTAAAAATATACCCAAATTATTGGATCGCGAAATTTAAAGATGAATGTCAGACGAACGAGCAAATAATATGCCGCACCGAGCTGCCCATACTATGGGTACTTCGAATTTATACATATTAGATGTAATTATTGCCAAAAACGGCTTTGATTTCATCTTATTTTCATTGATTAGAACCCAAAATAGAAAGATAAAAATTCATTGAAATCTTACATCTTGCTTCATCAATACCACAATACATCATACCTTACACGCTGAAATTGATTGATTAATGGGCATTCGAAATTTCGGACCTCGATTCACTGTAAAAATGAGACTAATAAAATAATATTCGCTGTCGATAACAATTTTCTGCATCATAGTAACATCTGAGGGACAGAAAATAACAGTTCACCATTTTTAATAACAATATAATCTAACATCATAACAGAAAACCGCCGGAAAATAACTCTTAGTTCAGTATGTTACGAAGGATATTTTCGTCAATTCATATTTTTAGTCCTTATCTCTGCCATTTTCGAAAAAGTTGGTCCTTTAAACTATTGGGGCTTCTAACAGGGACTGAACATTGTAAAAAGTTACTGACTATGCACTGATTCGATCTCCCAAAAAAAACAATATATAAGTCGGCGACAAAGTTGAAAGATTGAGCTTTTGACTTTAAAGGTTTCGTGTGACAATGATGTTGACTTTTCAATCGTGCACACACATGCGAAGGTGGAGAAAATCATTTTCATTTTCCCTTCTTATGATGTATGCAGTGAAGTTATGTATTTTGGTTTTTCTCATATGAGCTTGCCTATATAAAGGCTTGCTCGATCAGTTGTAAAGGACACCCCAAAACGAGTTGTAAAGGACACCCCAAAACGAGAGAGAGAGAGAGAGAGAGAGAGAGAGAGAGAGAGAGAGAGAGAGTTCCAGGTGGATAAGGGTGAGAGCGGGTGTAGTTTTACTGTGATAATTTGAGAGTGGGTACAAAAACATTATCCGACTCGGGTAAGGGGTCTCGAGTTTGGGTTTAAAACACGAGCGTTATTTTGTACGGTGTAATATTCTCAAATATAGCAAAACTATTGTCTCTCCGTTGTAGGCGGTATTGGTCGAACCACGTAAAAATCTCGGTGTTCTTTCAGTGTCATTTCGACTTTAAATTAATATCCCGATAAATTGTCGCGGGATCCAAATACAACTACCGCTGGTCCGGAATTAAATATTACGGCTCAACCCCAACAAGTGGTATCCGAGCCAAACCCTGCTGGTATTCTGAGTATGCTCTGTGGTTGCAGCTGTGTCTAAACTTCCACATCAGAAGGGATCATCGATCGGGGGGAGCCAGTGTCAGAGCGAGATTCAATAAGGTGATACCTTGTGCCAAAGAAATAATGGTACAAGATGGTTATCGTTGATGGGATGTTCGGTGTCGGGCGGATGACAGCAAAGTGCGACAATGTGCTGGTGTGGGAGGTTTCACTATGTGGTAGAAAAGAGTGAAGGATGTGCTCATTTTCAAGGCTGGGTGATAAGCTTTGATGGGAGACGAGGAAAAGTCGGAGGACGGAAATTTTGGGGTCAAGATGTGTTGAAAGAGGAAGAAGTAAGGCGGTGAATGGTGGAGTCATCTCTTTTGGAGCAAGAAAAGAGGAGGCAGTCAAATTATGGTGATAGTCGGGTATTGACTATTAACGGAGAGTGAATCATAGAGGAAGGTGATACGCTAGGGGATTTGGGTACAACAGCAGGTCCAAATCAAGGTGGCGGGAAGGGCATGTGATGCTACAAGTGTGGTGAGCCGGGACACATCAGGAGAAACTATCCGACTTGGAGAAAGGACAGGCGGCTAGGAAATTTCCATATACGGGTAGCACGCGGTTTATCATGGAGACGTTCTCACAGTCTCTAATGATGGCGCTCGTTCTCCGGAAGAAGGATATTAAATTCGGTTTGCTCCAAGAGAATATTTGATGCGTTCCGAAAAATACGAACGGTTTTTTTTCGATCTCCATGGGCCAATGGATATCGTTGTGTTGTTCGATGTGTTGGAACGGGGAAGATCAAAATGGTTGACGGAGCGGTACGCATTTTGGGTGGTGTGACGTTGTCTCAAAGTTGCGTAGAATTTAATATTCTTGAGCCAGTCAGATTCCAGGGCTATGGGGTTTTCATAGCACGGGGAGTCTGGAAAATCATACATGGCGGAAGAAGTCCTACTAGAGGGAGAAGAGTGCAAAGATTTGTATCGTCTGGACGTGAGTATGGTATATAATACTCAGACTTCGATGAGTTCACGAAAATCGCTCGAGCGTGGTATAGAAGCAGACGATAGTGAAAGGAAAATCCTGCTGGAGAAGGAGTTGCATTGAAGTCCCTCTTCGGGAATCGACGGGTCGAGTCGGTTCAACATAGCTGCACATAAGATTGGCCGTTGAATGAATCAAGTCGGTAGGATCGGAATTCTTGATTCGGATTATGTATAGGTGCTACAAGGAAGGCCAGTGGACGTTCGTGGTATTTACGAACGGGTTACTCTCATTCTCGGGTTCGCTGGAGGTTCTCTAAAGAAGGCGCTGATGTTGAAGAGGGGGGAGAATTGTTGACTTTTCAATCGTGCACACACATGCGAAGGTGGAGAAAATCATTTTCATTTTCCCTTCTTATGATGTATGCAGTGACGTTATGTATTTTGGTTTTTCTCATATGAGCTTCCCTATATAAAGGCTTGCTCGATCAGTTGTAAAGGGCACCCCAAAACAAAAGAGAGAGAGAGAGAGAGTGGAGTGAGAGAGAAAAAAAAATGAGAGGAAAGAAAAAGAAAAAAAAAGAAATCTTGTCCAGGTGGATAAGGGTGAGAGCGGGTGTAGTTTTACTTTGATAATTTGAGAGTGGGTACAAAAACATTATCCGGGTCGGGTAAGGGGTCTCGAGTTTGGGTTTAAAACACGAGCGTTATTTTGTACGGTGTAATATTCTCAATAGTAAAACTATTGTCTCTCCGTGGATGTAGGCGGTATTGGCCGAACCGCGTAAAAATCTCGGTGTTCTTTCGGTATCATTTTGACTTTAAATTAATATCCCGATAAATTGTCGCGGGATCCAAATACAATTACCGCTGGTCCGGAATTAAATTTTACGGCTCAACCACAACAAATGAAAGGTATGATATATGAACCCGTTTTGTTGTCAAATGTCTTGTTCACATTCCGTGTCATAATCATCATCATATATTATCTCATTACATATCTGTGTCACTAGTACAAAATCATAAATAGGCGACGGCTTTTATCACTTATAGGCGACGGTTTCGAGGCGTCGCTAACGGCCCCGACGCCGATGTGTCGACCTATAGGCGACGGTTTCAAAACGTCGCGGATGAAGAAAGATAGGCGACGATTTCGAAGAAACCGTCGCCTACACTTCACCAGTCGGACACCCTATAGGCGACTTTTTCTCTAAAAACCGCCGCCTATACTCTACGTTAGGCGACGGTTTCATCTGAACCGTCACTGTTGCTTTTGTTTTTCTTTTAGCTTTTTGGTTGTTTTTTCGTTATCCCGACAAAATTATTTCAACACATTTCAATGCAGCATTCAGACCCAACACTTAAAAACCAATAATCAAACACAATATACTAAATCGAACTTCATCATAACATTAAACACTAAATTCTGTTCGACAATGTTATGTTCAGTCACAATACAAAAGCAAATTACCGATCAACTCAAGACGGTAGGAAAATTTCATTGAAGTACTCTGCCCACAATTCTCGAACTTCTTCCACAGATGCATCGTCATAAGCGATGCCATCTAACACCTATGTCATTGAAAGAAAACTTGTTTCAATTGAACATTTAAACATAACAGAATCAAATAGAAAACTTTGAAAAAATTATTCTCACATTTCCAAGGTTATTGTTTCCGCCCCCGATCAATCTGATAAGATCATACATATAACGCATGACGTAAAAGCCACATAGTTCACTACCCGCCGGTTGTTGTGGACACTAAATTTCAACAAAGAGTATATTACTTCAATATCATTAAAATCCTAAAATATTCCATATATACTTTGAAATATTATAAAACAATCCGCCTAACCTTGCATGGTTTCCAACTTGTAGCCTTCTTTTTCTGAAATGCACCACGCATAGTCGCCATCCTTAATGCCCTGAAAATTCAAAGAATGTAACAAGATTTGTTAATTCAATAAAAATGAACTAATATGAAGTTTATTACTTTATAAAAACTTACATGTTTATATGATCTTTTATCAATATTCGTCTAACGCCGACCTTTGGAGCCATAGAATCGAACACAAACACTATGTTCGCCGTGAAGTCGATGACCAATAGTATCCAATGATCGCTAAGTAAACACATAAATTAACACGTCAAAGTAAAAATATATGACTTAAAACTATTACTTATGACATATAGATTTATATTATTACCTTTGACAATAAGGAGCACAAAAATAATTGCATGTCGTGTACGATCTTGTAAAAGCTTCGACCAAGTAGTCAACTTCGTTGTTGGCACCCTCACGTAGCATGCAATTTAGACGATTAGGGTTCATGAAGTTGAATGTCTGGGACGCATTAAGGTACCTATAATAATTTGACCGACAATTACGTTAATATTAAATAAGTAGATGCTTATTATAAATCTAAAATAAATCATGAAAAGCTTAAGGACCGTAGAATCCAAATTGACACGTTTGAATACATCGCGGATATCCTTCACGTCGATAGTCATCAAAGAAGAGTCAGATCCAGAATTGAAATACACATCCTTCATGTTATAGCTGAACGATGCATGTCGATCCTGACGGGCTACGAGGGAGTCGAATAAAAATCGACAATGATCACCTAGACTAGCAACCACGCTCCTATCAAGGTTTGCAATATCATCTTCGTTCGCCACCGTCTTGATTGGAGACTTCCCTTTTCGTGTATAAGTCTTATACGGGGTGGGAAGTGGCTAAAATCTAAAATAAAACTTTAGTACAAAATATAAGTAGGTATTACATTTAAGTAAACGTCTTACCTTATCTGGCGTAAGGACGAACTCTCTGGGCCACTGTACGTAGGTGCCTTGTGCGTCGCCTAGCATCACAAGCTCCGTAGTCCGTACCGGAAGGTACACACTCTCCTTTCCAGAAGCAATGAGATCGATCGAGACTTTAATATTTTCCGGCGCGACTTCCACGTGATGAACCTTCGCACCGTCTGTAACGCAAACGGTGCCAAGGGCGACGATCTCTACCACCCCGCTGATGCTCAACATAAGTCGTACCTTAGGATACTATCAGATTAAAATAATTAGAGTAAATAAGTTAAAATATAATATCAACTATGTCATAATTAATGCTTACCCGCTACTATAGAGGTGGGAAAGGGATCGATGGCCGAACCGTGAGAACTTCGATCGCCAAATATGTAGTGCAAAACTCAACACATTCCTCTGTTGTATATCCTTCGACGATGCTACCTTCTGGTCGATATCGGTTTCTAACATATCCCTTGAGGATCTTCATATAGCGTTCAAAGGGATACATGTATCTCATGTACACAGGACCACAACACTTGATTTCTCTTACTAAGTGAATGATGAGATGTACCATGATATTGAAGAAAGACGGCGGGAAAAACATCTCGAAACGGCACAATGTAATGACGACATCCACTTGCAGCTCGTCTAGCAACTCTGGATCGAGAACTTTACTACAAATTGCGTTAAAAAAGAAACACAATTTCGAAATACACTGGCGGACGTGCTTCGGCATTATACCACGAATCGCGATTGGTAATAGGTGCTGCATCAGTGCATGACAATCATGAGACTTATATCCCACTAGCTTCATGTCCTTTAACGAGACATATCTCTTTATGTTACTAGCATATCCAGAAGGGACTTTAATACTTTTAAGGCATTCACAGAAGCTTGTCTTCTCGGCCCTACTAAGCGTAAAACAAGCCGGAGGAAGAAAGGTCTTCTTTCCCTTTTCGATCGGTGCTAGCTCAGGACTCATTCCAAGTTCAACCATATCTTGTCTTGATTTAAGTCCGTCTTTTGTCTTGCCAGGCATATTTAGAAGTGTTGCAACAATACTGTCACAGACATTTTTCTCCACGTGCATCACATCGATGCAATGTCGAACTTCAAGGTGCTCCCAGTACGGGAGTTCCCAAAATATTGATCGTTTTTTACGCCATCTTTTACCGGTTTGCACTTTTTACCAAACTGAGCATTGACGTTTGTGACGATCTCACGAATTTCTGTGCCTTTCAGGGGAAAGGTAGCCGTAGAAGTCTCACTCTTCCCGTTAAATAGCGGTAGTAACTTTTTCTTTGTTCGAAATTCGTGTGTACGTGATAGAAATTTTCGGTGGCCCATATAAACATGCTTTCTGCAGTTGTTCAACCATTGACTATCTGTATTATCTCCACAGACTGGGCATGCCTTCTTACCTTTGACACTATACCCAGACAAATTTCCATATGCTGGAAAATCATTAATTGTACAAAATATCATCACACGTAGTATAAACCGTGATTTTGTATACGCGTCGTACACTTCAACGCCTTCATACCACGATGTCTTAAGATCGTCGATCAACGGAGCTAAATAGACGTCAATGTCATTACCAGGTTGTCTCGGACCAGATATTAACAACGATAGCATAATGTGTTTTCTCTTCATAGAAAGTCACGGAGGGAGATTGTATATACAGAGCAAAACTGGCCATGTACTGTGACGGCTACTCATGTCACCGTGTGGGTTTATCCCATCAGTGCAAAGCCCTAACCTAAGATTTCGTAGCTCAGCTCCAAATTCGGGAAAAAGCGTATCAATATTCCTCCACTGAGGGGAATCCGCAGGATGTCTCAATTTACCATCCTTTTTTCGTTCTTCATCGTGCCATCTTAGCATTTTAGCTTCGTCTGCGTTGGCGAACATGCGTTTCAACCTAGGAACTATCGTAAGTACCATAGAACCTTAGCAGGCGCACCACCGACTTCGTCTTTTCTTTTATAACGCCAAGTGTCACACGTCGGACATTTATCGGCAGATTCATTCTCACCTCTATAAAGTACACATTCGTTGGGACACGCATGTATTCTTTCGTACTGTAAGTTTAAGGGGCACAATAGTTTCTTTGCATCGTAAGTCGATTTCGGGAGTTCATTGCCATCAGGTAGCATATCCGCGAACATTTCTAACAATGTTGAGAAGCATTTGTCCGAAACTCCAAATTTTGCCTTAACATTCAACAGTTTAAACACCGCAGACAACTTAGTGTATTTCGAGCAGCCAGCGTACAAGGGGATATTATTGTCTCTAACAAGACTATCAAATATGGGAGGTCGTTCTCCAAAATCCTGTTGTACATCACGCAACATGTCCTCAATACGATCTATGTCGTCGGAGGAACTAGCAACCACATCTTCATTTGCATCAGGTGACAATCTAGTACTAGTTCCTTCCCCCACAGAACTACTTTCAGGCAAAATGATCTCACCATGCCATATCCAATTAGTATATCCAGATTTAAAACCGGAAACTATAAGATGTTCCCTAACAGTCTCGCTTTTCCACCACCTTAGATTATTACAATTACGACACGGGCAAGAAATCTTCGACTGCCTCTTTTTTCTCATATTCTGTTCCGCACATCTCATAAATTCCTCAACACCATTCAAGTATTCAACTGTTGTTCGATTACTACACATCCAACCACGATCCATTCCAATCACCTAAAGGATAACATATTAAATTTACAGACATTACCATAAGCAACCAAAATTCACAAGTAATTAGTAGATGGGCTTTAAGGGTTCTTATCAATCCAACCTAACCCATCTTTAAGCATGAATGTTGACGAAAAATTTAGCATTTTCCCGTAGTTCTCCGAGTAGACCAAAGTATGAAAGGATAATTCCACTTCATATGTCTACTCAGAGAACGTTTCCATCTATATCAAGCTTAAACACACATTTACGACCTAAGCGATAGTAAACGGTCCCAACGGGGACCATTCAAGACTTACTTCTAATGAGTAAACCTTGAACGGGTATCTAAGCTTAGTAAAAGAACTAAAACATATATTGCAACAAATTAGCACATATTCACATAGAAAATGGTAATTAAATAGATTACGGGGTTCAAAGATTACCCGTAATCGTCCGAAATGAAACCAAAACTAACGAGCACGGCTGCCCAAGCACGAAACTCCAATCCTCAGCAAGATGTGACGATCAAAGAACCCGCTAATTGCCAATAATCGCCCAAATCGCTCAAAAACCCTAATTTCGAAACAAAATTGGGCAAAATCAACACCAAATTCGCAAATTGGAACTTCATAACAGCAAAATCGAAATGTATAACGTGAAATCAAGCCTAGACGTACGAAAAGTGGACGAAAGCTTCGAAAAACCGAAAAACCCATCCGAAATCGCCAAAAACCCTAATTTCAAAACCAAATTGGGCAAATTCAACACAAAATTCGCAAATTCTAACTTAATAACAGCAAAATCGATATGTATAACATGGAAAAAGGAAATACATACGAAAAATGGACGGAAATTTCGAAATTGCATACCACCACAGTAGTCGCCCTTTTAAAACTTCCGCCGAGTACTAGTCGCTGTCCGGCCGCCGCCTTACGCCGGCTTCACGTCGTCTAGCGTCTCGGTTGCTCGCCGTCGAATTCGTATCCTCAATCGCTGATCTTCGTTGTTTAATAGCTCGAAGTTTGTGTTTGAAGTGGCGGGTAGGGTATGTTTTTTATTAGACTATAGGCGACGGTTGTTACCACGTAACAGTCGCCTATATTTCTTTCCTGAGTATATGCGACGTTTTCGTAAAACCCGTCGCCTAAACTTCTAAATATTTTTAAAAAAATAAATTCGGGACAAGTATAGGCGACGGTTTCCGAGTCAAAATCGTCGCCCTATAGTTTTCGGTAGTTATAGGTGACGGTTCGGATGGGTAAACCGTCGCCTATAGTGGACAAATGTTAAAAAAATATCGAAAATGCCACCGCGTGCCTTTTAGGCGACGTTTTCCCGAAAACCGTCGCCTATACCCGCGACGCCAATAGCACTATTTGTACTAGTGTATGTTGCCTTAATATACTTTGGAAAAAGACAACAAAAGATTAAATCTCCGTGACGGTGAGGCTTCTATGTATCGCACCCCGAACTCGAATGTCTGAAACAGTTGGTATAGATTTGAACATGCAGTACGATTTTGTTAAATATATACGAAAGTTGACCAAATGATATTGCTACTTATTAATATAGTTCTATAAACTTAAGGTACACCGACGGTGTCGGAGAAGATACGCGGCTCTGAGCAGCGGAAGTCGACGACTCCGAATCTTCTCCGGCTTGCTGAGGCTCCAATGCATCATTCTCGCCGCGAGAGTTAGCATTATATATTTTGGTTCACCTGTGATTTATTATCATGGGAAACAAATATAATCAAGAGATGATCATAAATATGATTAAATGTGATGCCAGAACAAGGCAGTTAATTGAAGTTCTCTCACCTCCACGATGTCCTCGGGCAACAAGAAAACTGAGCAACATAGTTTTCTAGATACACTGATTACGTAAGTAGCATTCAACTTCTTCTCTTCATCCACTTGAGAAACACAAGTCAACGTTTTACGATTCTAATATATTTATGCTAGATGATTAAAGTTGGCGATTGCTTTAAAATGCAGAAAACCGAAAAGTTGAAGATTTTCGTAGTTAGGTTTTCAGTTCGTAGAAATTTGTTAGACCCAACAGTTTCTCCTTTGGTAACGAGGTTCCAGTTCACGATGCGGGGCTAAACTGCGCTGAGGAGCTCAAGGAAGTATAGTCCGCTTGAAAGGCTCTTATCCTACATATGTGGAAGAACTATTTTTGTAGGAGCTATTTCTTATGCTCGAGCTGATGTGTTTATGTGTGTGTGTGTACAAGGAAACTGGGAAAAGTTACCTTAAAGCTTCCGATCTCAAATGTTTAGCTTTTTGGTTAGCCCATTTCAGTATATCACTATCAGTGATCTCTTATCCCTGAGAATGATATTTCTACGGAAATTCCGTCGAAATGTATCATATTTTAATTTTTTTATTTTCTAATTTCGACGGAAGTTCCGTCGCCATTTGAAAATAAAAAAAATTAAAATATGATACATTTCGACGGAATTTCCGTCGGAATTTGAAAGTAAAAAAAATTAATATAAGATACATTGCGACGGAATTTCCGTCTTGAGATCTCAAGTTCTTTCGAAGCTGCGGCATATTGCATCACATCAACTGCTAAAGAAAAACTGCATGAGATAATGAACAAGTTGAAAAATGAGAATGTAAGGCAATAAAAGTAAGAAGAGTAACGGTATGATCGTGGGCTCATACTGAGAGTTAGCCTCTTATTCTCTTGCATGAAATCGTTCCTGACGACCTTGACCAGCGAAAGCTTCAATTCGATTCCGATACTCACAACTTGGTTGCAATTTTTGACTTCTCCGAATGGCATTTTATGGGCGGTTTTGTAACTTGTTTCCAGCCGACGGATCCCGATCTTGCCCAACACTGCGAGGAGAATCAAGCTAAACATATTTTTGAGGAAACGAAATCAAAACCATTTGCATAAATATTTGAAAAATCCAATCACGTGCTACAGAAGCTTGAAAAAGATACCCATTTTTTACGTTTGCGAACAGGTTATTCACGTAGGAAGTAACACCAAGGCTGTTGAGTCCGAACCTGAAGCACCTTTCTCCTGTAGACACCATTTCGTCACCTGTTATCATTACCACAAAGGTATCTTCTCTATTGTCGGTTAACATACCAGTCCTCTCAATGAATGAAATTAATCATCCTTTTGTCCATAAGTCTGAAAATTATGATACAAAGTTAGGGAAAAACAGTACTATATTCATGTATGTAGGCGCATTAGAGAATTAAAAGGAAGAATGCATGTTACTCACATCTGGTGGAATATCTGTGCGATATTCCAAAATTTAATATCTGCAGAACATGTTACACTCTAATTCATGTGTAGACGAACCAACTCCGCTGAAAGGGAGTCATGATATTTTGTCTTGCAAAGCTGAGAGTAGCCTTTAATGTTTACATTATGAAAAGATAGTTACAAAGGTGAGCGCCTACATTGAAGTCTGTAGGAAAGTTTACAGTTTTCTCATAGCCTATTTCCTTGAGATGGTAAACTTGCACTGAATGCTGAAAATGCGGAACTTTTCATTCTGGAACCTCAGGTGTGTGTTCAGATAACAAGTGGAAGTTGGCAAACGCAGATGAAATTATTACAAGCATACTGTTATAATGCAACTGAAGCGAATGTTGTCGACCATGCATGTATTGTAACCGTCGAAATCATAGTAACCATTGAATTCATTGTAAAATACAACATCGTTTTCACGACGTTAGTGCCGTTAGATGCACGGCTGCAATTCATCAACGACAATAACTCGAATTGAGATTAATAATATCTGCAACGTAAGAGTCGAGTATGAAGTCAGTCGAGGTCTGCATGCGTGTTTCATTGTCGTTTTCTGTGAAGAATTAGGTTCCGAGAAAGGTAGGTACTCGTAGATGGGTTATGTTTTGTAGAAGCAGATGATGAATCGGAGAAAATGTATTCTTTGTTCACATCTCCAATGAGGAAAATGAATCATTTTTTGTCCATGTATGAGGAAGCTATTGAATTTCTGCCAAAGCGAGGTTTTCTTTGTAGACAATATTTTCAATTGGTCAACTGCTTTAGCTCTTGATAAGGCAACGTAAAGCTGCCCATGTGAGAAAACGTGCTCTTTAAGATATACTCCAACAAATTCAAGCGTCTGTCCTTGGGCTTTATTAATCATCTTGCGAAGCACAAACGGCTCGGAAACTGTTTTCTCTTAAAATGTATGGACGAAAAATCATTTTTCGGTGATTCTAAGGTTATTCGTGGGATAAACACGGGCTTCCCAATATATGTGCCTACTGAAATCTCTGCATAAATTACATTGCTATTGAAGTCTCTGCAGATGAGTCGTGTCCCATTACAAAGACCTTCTGTTGGATTAAGATTTCGAAGCAAAAAATTGGTGCATTTTTTTTAATGCTAGCTTATGCGGTGGGAGCCCATTAGGGGTTAGAGAGTGGAATAATTCTTCTTGATCTGGGATGGAGCAGGCACCGACGCTGTCATCGTTACTTAAGTACACATCTTCTTCACCAGGATATCTAGCAAGCAATACATCATTTATTTCATGAACAAAATCATTTCTTATAGTTAATATAGCTCTTCTAACGAATGAATTCGGCTTACTATTATCTTCAATGGCTGGAAATACTGCGTTTATCAGCTTATTTAAGGAGGTTTCATCATCTTCAAAGTTGATGTTCCATTTCAGTGGAACCTGAATCTGATTGTTCTCGTCGGCATATTCATTTCCGTTGCCAACGTTCAACAAATACGAAGAGAATTGAGGATCAAGTACTGCTCGCATATTCCGGTGGAGTTTTATTTTCTCCATTTTATTCCATAAAGGCGACATTACAATTGAAGCGTCAATAGTATCTTCTTTGCTACCTCTTGCCAAAACTGGTAGTGTTTGACGGAAGTCGCCCCCAAAAACAACAATCTTGCCACCACATATATGATTTGAATCCATAATATCTCGCAACATTTCATCGAACTTCTCGATAACACTGCGCTTTGCCATTGTGGCGTTATCCCATAATTAGTTTTGCTATCCGTAGCAAATATGCCAGTGTACTTTGTTTGCTTATATTACATGAGTTCGAGCCATTTTCTTCCAATAGAATTTTAAATCTTGAATGGGAAGTACGTCCCCCAGGAAGTAAAGATGCGGCAAATCCTGAAGTTGTCGTAGCTAGAGCTATTTGTTCTGAAGACCTTATCGTACCAAGTAATGCTTTATAAAGAAATGTTTTCCTGGTACCCCCAGGACCATCAACGAAGAATACCCATGGTGACCTATGATTGACGTGATGCATTATCTTATCATAAGCAATGCGTTGTTCTTTATTTAGTCTTCTAAATGATAAAATATCTTCCTCGGTTACGATAATGTTTCGTTCAGTTTGTAATTCCTTTGTCTAATTAGTAGAAGAATTCACTTCTACGTCGTCGCTTAGGAATGGAAAGTCTTGTATTCTTTTGCCCATCGATTTAAGATTGTAAGCGATATAATCAAATGTTTTAAGTTTTACTAATTCAGGCCTTAGTGTCTTGTCGCTTCTAAAATCTTCGGAGAGGTATTTTTCGAATTTTTTCCATAGATCTTTAGGATTAGTTGGTGAGCAATAAATGAGTAACGTCGCAAACAGTTGTCGTAAAGCAGAAGGCATCAAGTACGAGATACATTCTGCAAGACACTCCTCGCATGAATTATTGTTTTCCATTAATCCAAGCATTTGTGCGGCTTCCCTGAAAGTATTGAGCTTTTGACCTCTAACCGTTCTTAAATGTGCGAAAGAAGTTGGTCCTCTATGATGCATCAACAATAACCTTAGATATAACCTTTCCCCTTCAGATGGATGACACGTTAATATACGCCCAACTACAGTTTGTTTTCGGCGCGGCCTCCATTCTTTTAGATTAGGGTGCCAGGTAAAATGTTCTGGGAACTCGACGTATAAACAATTTTTGGATCTTGCATAATCATCATGCGCATTCATGTAGAAGAATTGGGTCAACATTGTATGTTTTAATGTTGGTTCGTTTAGAAGTGTTTGTAGTTGTTGATCGCTGGAGAAAGATATTGTTTGTTCGTTATCTAGATGGATGGGTAAAGATATGACAAAGGGTGCACTTGGTTACGCTCAAAGCCAAAAATTCTCCACATGGCTTCGGGGGCTGATATCCATCGTGCACGTTGAAAATTCTTTATTTCGTCGAATATTGGTTCATTCTCATCTGTGGTCAATGTATATAGGATCCTATCTTGGCCTTTGTAGATATATTTGTAGATATACTTTATAACTTGGATGGTTGAGCATATTTCTACGTTGATGTGATAATTAAAATTTGCCAATAAATACGGGTTATATGGTACAATCCAACGATTGTCAAGTGTGCCCCTCTTACGTCAACAACACGCCCATTATCTCTACGACGATATGTCGGGTAACAATTGTCTCCATACTTGGTCACTTCTGAAAAATCTTTTGGATATTTAAACTTGCAACCGTTTTCGTTCTTCACACAGGTGCATTTTGGATTTAAGATTCCACAAGGCCCATGCACCATATGTTTCGTTACCAGTTTATATAGATAGGACTCAGTATTAGGATCAGGCAATTCTGCACATACTATTCTATCAAAAGCTTGTGGAGCAAACATTTTTTATGATTGATTTAAAATCAACAAAAAATGAGCATGGGGCAAACCCCTTTTCTGAAATTCGACCACATAAGCATATGCGATAATGCTACAAAAAATCTTGTTGTGAATAACTCATTCTTTAAGACTTCTAGCTTCGCACGAAATATTCTCGCTACAACGTCTGGTCTATTTTGTATCTCATCAGAAGACAAGCAAAGTTCTTTTATTTCAGGCCAACTTGGATTATGGTTAAGAAAATGTCTGGTTTTCCATATCTTTGGACCAATGTCAGAGCATCCATGTATCTTTTTCGCATGTCTCTAGGCCCACCGATGAAAGACGACAGTAGTATTATACGTCGTCCTACTTCAGAACCCGTCTTACAACCCGTGTGACACTATCTAATAGACCTTGGTATGCTTCCTTTCTCAAACGACTTCGCATTTCCTCGTTTCTATAATAATCTAACCGTGATGTCTCTATTTTAATGTACATGTCTATTACGTATTGCTGCAAAAGTCTACCAACATGTAACAAATGCGAGCAGTCATCAGTTCTTACCTGCAATTTATAACAGTAATAGTCACGGCATGAACCAGCTCTTTTCCCCGCAATCTTCTCACCTAGAAAACGAATTAAATTTTACATTTTGCAACATAAAAAACTAGAAAAGTGCAATAATGTTACCATTTGGAAATACCTTGAAGCTCATTGATCAGGCGGTCCACAGCAGCTACATTTGTCCTAACTTCATTGCCATGTGCTTCTTTTGCATATTGTTTCTTATTTCGTCGGCATAATCGCTCTATTCTTCGATGCCAGCCGGGTTCCCCATGTATGAATATAAGGGGATATTGGAGAGGGTCATAACAACCGTAATAATGTTTGATAACTTGTGGCCGACCGTCCTTCGGATAAACTTGTATGTGGGGGCTTGCATCATGGTTCCCACATCTGATTCCAACCATACCCCAGCAATTTGAGACGTTGTTGGTCTATTGAAGACGTGTTCACTAACTGTGGGGTCAGTATGTAATGTGATTCTGTAATTGTTTAGATATGCAAAACTATTAAGGTTTCTGAGGAATTCTGCATAAGGATTAATTTGCAAGATGTTAACTAATTTTTCAACAACTAATTCTTTAAAGTCAGAATTTGCCAACATTCGATTCGCAATCTCATGTTCGGTATCAAAAAAATACAACTGGAGGTTTTTTGGGGTTCTATTGTCCGCCGGAAGTAGTTGATTCAAATAATGGTAAAGTTGACCCTGTACTCGGAACGTGTAGATGCCATTGTTTCTTTTTGCTAGCGATTTATCATAATGTATCCCCAATGATGTAAATGCGAACACGTTATTGTAACCACGTGCATATTGGCAAAAGTGTTTAGCCTCTTCGGAATCACCCAAGTACATATCTATTAAGTCCTGCGACATTCTCGTCTCACATAACTTAACTTCTCCAGACGAACAACAAAACCCAGGCGTTTCTAAGTAGACACGTCTAGCATTGCAAAATTTACAGTTATGGACAACAGGAAGAACGTTGGGTTCTGCGACTATAGACCTTAAACGATCGGAGTTGGAGTTTATATTAACATGTATCTTGTTTTTTTCATTGCGACATTAGTTTTTTTGCCCCCGTCTTTCTTCAAGCGAAGCATTTTCTTTTTTGATCGCGTACCATTCTATGTAGCAATATAATCACTAATCAGAAATTCGTTAAATGATCGGGTACAAGCATATGATGAGAACAGTGAGGGTCGATAAAAAATTGCAATCACAAAAGGACACTCATTGTGATAGTGAAACTGTTTATCTGTTGGAAAAAGGGGGTCTTCTACGCAAATGAAATATGTAAAGTTAGGATGGGATACCAACCTATGGAGGCGAACACGTTCTTCGATGCATGACAAGCCAAACCTTGGAGCTACTTGCCTTTTGTAGGAATTCTTGATTTGCAGGGATAGAAGAGGGGGAAAAAGATAGTTGATCAGGGGTTCGAAGATTTCATTGAGAAGATGAGGATGTTAAACAGGATAATCTCTTGTTGGAACTTCTATAGCAACTGCATACATAGTAAAATGTACGTCATCAGAATACTAAATCTGCCCACTGAAAATAAATGAGAATCAAGTATGCACAACTTGGCAATCATGGCAAAAAATTATCACAGCTATGCACGATACAAACGCTGAGTCGAGCTCGGCTCTACAACATATAAAAGAGATCGAGTCGAAAAATTATCGTGCCGCTCAAAATGTATTAATATAAAATACTCTAAATCGAAATACCCAACTCAAAATTAATCAGAAACACTCAACGAAATCGACTAACGACGTGGAAGACTGAAGATTTATAAAAAGGGAGAACGACAGTTTTAGTCCCCAATGTTTGGACCATGGGCGTGTTCGGTCCCCCATGTTCCGAGGTAACATTTTTAGTCCCCAATGTTACCGATTTTGGACGGTTTTGGTCCATCGATTAATTTAATCACTAATTCATACAAAATTTAACACGTGACAGCCCATGATATCCTTTTACTCAACGTAAAACCTCATAACACATTTTCTTCTTCGATTTAAACGCACATGAATATCATTATCATCACATTTAGGAAATGATCGACAACCTTGAAAATGAGTTAATTGTGATACGTAATAATGCTCACGTGCGTTTTGGTTGAAGAAGATAATGATTCATGAAATGTTAAGTCAAGTTTAAGGAGACCATGTGCTCTCACTTGTTAAATTTCATCTAATTAACGATTAAATAATCGAGGGACCAAAACGTCCAATATCGGTAACATTTGGGACTAAAAATGTTATCACGGAACATGGGGGACCGAAAAACCCCATAGCCCGAACATCGGGGACTAAAAATGTCGTTCGCCCTTTATAAAAATACACAAGGAATCGAAATACCCGAGATTAATCGAAGTCAAAAATCGAAATCGAGGTGACTCAGATGATCGTGTTGAATGGAATCTGCAGGAGGAAGGAGCTCGGGAACCTGAGGAGCATGCTGAAGTCGAGGGCTCTGATCGATGATATTCGAGGGAATGAGTTGGATTCAGCCGCGGATGCCTACAGGATTTAGGTGGCTGAGCTCGTGAAATCGGGGAAATTGGACGATGCTATGGAGTTCTTGGAGGAGGAGGAAGGGTTCGTTCCCGACGTTGGGGGCTACAAGGAGCTGATTTTTAGGGACGTCCAAAGATAGGACCGTGAACGCGGTGACCTTTGTGCAAGGTGGAGAGGGTCGATTGTGTTTGTGTATGGATGTTGTGGCTAGGGGTGAGCAAAACCGGATATCCGCATTTTCGGATATCAAAAAATGATATCCGTATCCGGTCCGGTTTTAATCGGATATCCGCTTTATTCGGATATTTAAATCGGATATCCGCATCCGGTTTTTAAATTTATTTATTTTTATATATGTTAATATCTTCTTTTCAAAATAATTTTCTTTTATCTTATCAAAATAAAAAATATATATTTTCATATAATTCCTACACATAGTAATTAACACAATATGTGAACTTGTGATTCAAATTTATATAATAAATAATAAACACAGTACCACAAATTCACATTAATTTTTTAACTTACATCTCGATGTTTTTGCATTTTTGGTTTTTTTTTTTTACAAAGGTTTTTCCGATAAAAAAATTTTTTTATATATATATATTTATATATATAAATATTTCTACTTTGAGGATTTTTTCTTTTTTGACCTTCATTTTTCATTTTGGGCTATTTTTTTTATTTTTTATTATTTTTGTAAATATAAAACCTGATATCGGATATCCGAATTTTACACAAACTACTATCCGTATCCGCTCCGGTTTATTTTAAAATAAATCGGATCGGATATCCGATACGTTTTTTAAAATCACATAACCGTTTTTTCGCGTTTTCAAAATCGGATACCGGATCGAAATTCGGTTTTCGGATATTTTTGCTCAGCCCTAGTTGTGGCTATGGAGTCTCTGCGGGTGTGGGTTACGATGGGGGAGAGAGGGAGAATAGTGTATTAATTTAGTCCTAGGGTTTATTAGTAATGGGATGTGGGTGTTTCATACTTATCCCCTATTTATTTAATTTTTTTTCCAACGTTTGCTTCAATATTAAAAACAAAAGATGAACCTGGGTTAACTAACCCAGAAACCCTTCTGGTGACAATCTTACCAGTAAGGGAAAGTCTCATATTGAGACCAAACAAAAAGAACTCAACAAAATTGTTCAAAATGAAGAGGTTAACAAAGAAAAGCATCATGCAATGTTTAACCAATTTGCGGAGTCCGCTGAGATGATCCACTGAAGGCAAACTTTCCTAAATCATCTTCAAGACAAAAGCCAAAAGTCAGTTGCAGAGCTCTTGCCATTCCAATGAGGCAAGTTCCACCACTTCTAGTTCCGATTTTTTTATTGCTTCGAAAAGCCAAAGATTCCGAGTTTTCCACAGCATCCAAAGGATATAAACGGATAATTGTACTCTTTGTTGGAAGCTTCGTTTGCTCGGCCCAAAGCAAGTAAGAAACCACCAGTCCTTGAAACACAACTTGTATCAAAAAAACTGTCCCAAGTAACAGGGCTAATTTCCAAACCAATTGAGCTCTAGGGCAGTGAAACAATATATGTTCAAGTGATTCCTCAGCTTCCCCACACCAAGAGCAAATAGGGTCGATTTCCACACCTTTTTCTTTTAATCTGGTCTTGGGAGGAAGGATATTCTGCACACATCTCCAAAGAAAATGTTTGATTTTAGGCTTGATGGTAAGGTTCCAAATGCATGACCACATTCTTTTCATTGATTCGCCTCTATCACTGCCTTCAGCCAAGTTGACATCTTGATATTTCGCCATGAGGAGCATCCTATATGTGGAGTGGACTGAGAAGAGCTGATGTTTCCCAAAGATCCAGCAGAGCTTATCCTTTGGAGCATCCTTGTGAATTTTAGTCCTGTAAATGGCAAGGGCCACATCATGAGGGAAAAAAGAATCAATAATGTCAGTATTCCAATCTGATCCATCGGGTTTCAAGAGCTGGGACACCCAAGTCAACTGGTTACTAGGTTCTTCCGTAGGTGGGGGGGCGAAGTAAGGGAGTTGTGCAAGCCAAGGCGAATGCCAAATTTTGATAGACTTCCCATCATGAACCTGGAAGATTGTTCCCATTTTTAGGACTGGGATGAGGCTGCGCCAGCCTTTCCAGAGCCATGAGGCACCAGAATGAAGCTCGGCTTTCAAAATAGGTCCATTTGGGAAGTATTTTGATTTCAACACTTTGGAGACAAGAAGATTAGGGTTGGAAATCAACCTCCAAAGTTGTTTTGTGATGAGAGCCTTGTTAAGTAATTCAATATCTTGGAAGCCAAGGCCACCCAGATTCTTGTCTTGTGTGAGACGATCCCATGCTCTCCAATGAATCCTTGAACTATCTTGATTTTTGGCTCCCCACCAAAAGTTAGTGGTCATTCTGATGATGAGTTTACAAATACCTTTTGGGAGACAAAAGCAGGACATCACATACAAAGGAAGTGAGTTGATGACAGATTTAATAAGGAATTCTCTGCCAGCTGAGGAGAGATAAGCATTCTTCCAGCTGTTTACTCTTTTCTTAACAGCTTCAATGACATAATGAAATGTGTCTCTCTTTGACTTTCCAATGACCAGCGGGAGTCCAAGGTATTTGGCTCTATTATGCACCGTGATACCTTGAAGAATCTGGCAGATGTTAACTCTGTCTTCTTGTGGAGTATTTATGCTAAAGAAGACTGATGATTTAGAGAGCTTGACACATTGGCCAGAGGCAAGGCTATAATTGTCAAGGAGGTCCTTGAGGTTATTAGCCTGAGATGTATTAGCTTCACTGAACAAGAGAGCATCATCTGCGAAGAGGAGATGAGAGATAACAGGGCCACGTTTGGAGATTTTGAGTCCTTTGAGCCGACAGGCTGATGAGAATTTGTTGATGATGTTTGAGAGACCTTCTGAGATGATGATGAAGAGGACGGTGAGAGTGGATCGCCTTGTCTAATGCCTCTAGAGGGAGTGAGATATCCCGACGGAGTGCCATTAATATTAAAAGAAAAGGAAGATGTACTGATGCAAAGTAGAATCCAATCAATAAATGTCTGGTGGAACCCCATTTTAGCCATAATTTGTCTACCAAAACTCCATTCAACCCTATCAAAGGCCTTTTCCATATCAAGTTTAAGAGCCATGGATTTGTGGTTACCTCTTCTAGTAGAGTTGATGTGATGGAGGCATTCGTGAGCAATGACAACGTTATCAAGGATTTACCTACCTTGAAGAAAAGCAGACTGGTTTTGACAGATAGATGAGCCTTTCAGTGAGAATTTTAGAGATGATTTTGTACACATTGCAGAGACTGATGGGTCTAAAGTGGGAAATAAGGGAGGGATTTTTAACTTTAGGAATAAGGGTGATGAGTGTGTGGTTTATGCTTTTGAGCATTTTCTTTTTATTGAAGAAATTCATAACAGCTGCACAAATATCATCTTTAATGTTAAACCAGAATCTTTGAAAGAAGAGGGGCGTCATACCGTCCGGGCCCGGGGCTTTGTGAGGGTGCATTGAGAAGATTGCATTTTTTATTTCCTCTTCCTTCACCAGTGCTGTCAGTTGTCGATTCAAGGAATTAGTGATGGACTGTGGAATCCCTTCAAGAAATCCCTCAGGGTCTGGAGCTTGGCTTGATGAAAAGACGTTCAGATAGAATTTGGAGACCTCTGTGAGGATTTCATCAGTGTTGAGACATTTACCCCCTTCTAGCTTTTGAAGATTCTGAAGTGTATTTGAAGCTCTTCTTTGAATAGTGGTGGCATGAAAAAATCTTGTATTTTTGTCCCCCTCTTTGAGCCACTGGATTCTGGATTTTTGGCTCCAAAACTTCTCCTCATCCTTGTAGGCATTGTGAAGTTCAAGCTGTAGTGATCTCCAAAGTGTCCAGTCCCTATCTCCTCCCATTTCTTGCATAACCATAAGCCTCTGTTTTAGACTGTCCACCTTGTATGCTGGGTTGTTTTTGAGCTGGGTTGCCCAGGCTAAAAGTTCCATTCTGCACTGTTTGATTTTCAGAGTGAGTTGAAACATGGGATTTCCTGATTGGGGTCTGGCCCACGCCCTAGCAACTTCAGCAATGTCAGGTTGTGCAAGCCATCTTTTGTCGAAAAAGAACCGACTGTTAGGTCTGAGGAAGATAGGATTGGAGTCAAGAAGAAGGAGACAATGGTCTGAAGCCAACTTAGGAACATGTGAGACTTTAGAATTGTGAGAATATTGGGTTTTAGATGATAAAGGCCCTTTCTAGGAACCTTGATGTTGCAGAGAAAATTAGAACAGAAAAAATGGAGAAGATCGATTTTTTCATTCACGTTCAGGTATATTACAATTCCAAAAAAACCTTTTTTGAGTCAACACCAACCTTACCTAATACACCAAGTTTCTTCAAAGATATTCCTCAAAATGAGGAAATCCACATATTTACACCTAATGCATTGTTGACAAAAGTCACAAAATAGTTACCAAAAATATCTAGAAAATTCTCAAAGACTAACGCTCCTCCTTGAGAATTTTCTTGGAGACACAAAGCTTTGCTCTCAGCTCTTCAAATTTAGCTTTAGGAAGTGCCTTGGTTAATATATCGGCAATCTGATTTTCCGAGGAGCAATGCACCAGATTGACTTCACCATCCTTCTCTGCTTCTCTAATGGCATGGGACTTCACTTTAATGTGTTTAGTTCTTCCATGTTGTACAGCATTTTTAGCAATGGCAATGGCAGACTTGTTGTCTACCCAAATCACAGTTGCATCTGCTTGAACTTGCCCCAAATCTGTTAGCAATTTCCGTAACCAAACTGCTTGATTCGTTGCTGCCGCTGCTGAAATGTACTCTGCTTCAGCTGAGGATTGTGCCACTACTTCTTGCTTCTTCGAATTCCATGAAAATACTGCACTTCCAAATGAGAAGGCATAACCCGAAGTGCTTTTCGAATCATCTACACTTCCTGCCCAATCACTATCTGCGTATCCTTGGAGATCTTTGCTTTCTTTCTTCAGGAAAAACAAACCATAATCAGCAGTGCCTTTGACGTACCTTAAAACTCTCTTAGCCGCAGCAAAATGAACTTGACAAGGTGCGTGCCCTCGAGAGCAGACTCGCAGAGAACATCAAATCTGGCCTTGTAGTGCACAAGTAAAGTAAGCTGCCGATGAGGCTTCTGTAATTAGAAGCATCAACTTTGCTGCCATCTTCATATTTCGACGATTTCTCATTCACAACCAACGAGTTGCCACAGGTTTCGAATTTTCCATTTGGAATTTCTTCAGAAACTCCAAAGCATATTTTTGCTGTGTGATGAAGATTCCACCTTCACATTGATGAATTTCCATGCCTAGAAAATATTTCATTTCTCCCAAGTACGACATTTCAAACTCACTCTCCATTTGCAGCACAAAGTGATTCATGGTTTGAGAATTGCAACCTGTGACCAACAGATCATCTACGTACAAGGATACAATGAGCTGAACCTGCTCTTGATCTTTCAGCACGTATAAAGTAGCTTCACTTTCACTTCTTTTAAATCCTTGTTGCAACAGATATGTATCTATTCTGCTGTACCAAGCTCTTGGAGCTTGTTTTAAGCCGTAGAGAGCTTTTCGTAGCTTGTAGACCTTATCTTGACAACCTGCAACTTGAAATCCCTCCGGTTGCTCAACAAATATGTCTTCTTCAAGCACACCATTGAGGAAGGCTGACTTCACGTCAAGATGATGAATTTTCCAGCCCATCTTTGCTACTAAATCAACTAGAAGCCTTATAGTATCATGCCTAGCCACTGGAGCAAATGTATCTCAGAAATCAACTCCGTATTCTTGAGAATACCCCTTCACAACCAATCTGGCCTTATGCTTGTTTACTGAGCCATCGGGATTGTATTTGGTTCTGAAAATCCACTTAACTCCAAGTATCTTATGGTTTTTAGGCATGTCTACTAGCTCCCAAGTGCCATTTTTATTTATCATTTTCAGCTCCTCCTCCATCGCAACTCTCCATGAATTTTCTTTAGCTGCATCATAGTAACATGTAGGCTCTTTTATTGCCAAATCGCATCTGTCATAGACATCATCAAGAGACCTTGTTCCTCTTACTGGAACATCATCAAAATTATCAGAGACAAGTTCGTTTTCTGTCGCCTCAGGAATTTGGGTTAGAGTTGTATCAATATGATCACTCTTTGCAGCTTCTATCTCTTTTTTCTCCCAATTCCATGTTGCTGATTCATCAAATTTGATGTCTCTGCTGGTCATAATTATTTTTGTTTTCAAATTGAAAACTCTGTAGCCTTTTGAGGTGGAGCTATATCCCAAGAAGATTCCCATCTCAGCTTTGTAGTCCAACTTGTCTCTTTTCGTATATGGCACATGTGTGTAACACAAGCTCCCAAAGACTCTGAGATGTTCCACAGCTGGTTTAACTTTATACCATGCCTCAAATGGAGTTCTATTCTTCACAGCCTTGGTTGGAAGCCTATTTAACAGGTACACTGCTGTATTAACAGCTTCTGCCCAAAAACACTTCGGCATCCCCTTTTCAAATAGCACGCATCTCGCCATCTCCATAACGGTTCTGTTTTTCCTCTCACTTACTCCATTTTGTTGAGGGGAGTAAGGAACAGTTCGCTGATGTTCAATTCCTGCTTCAGCGCAAAATCTGTTAAAATTGTCGGAAGTGTATTCGGTTCCATTATCCGATCGTATCACTTTGATGCTTGAATTTGTTTGGTTTTCCACAAGTACCTTGAACTTTTGGAACAGATCAGCCACCTCCGACTTTTGTTTCATAAAATAAACCCAACAGAACCTTGTAAAATCATCTATGAACAAGATGAAATACTTACTTCCGTTCAGCGAAGGCGTTCTCATTGGTCCACATACATCGGTGTGGATTAGTTGCAACCTTTCTGAAGCTCTCCATGCCTTGTTGCTAGGGAATGGCAATCTGCTTTGCTTTCCAAATTGACAAACTTCACAGACATTCTTTTCATCACAGATGATAGGTAAGCCTTCAGTTAAGCAATTGTGATGCATGTGCTTAAGTGCAGCGTAGTGAAAGTGCCCAAACCTCTTGTCCCATAGCGAAGACTCATTAACAACAGTAGTGTAGGCATGCAGTTCAGTTTCTGTCCACTTAATAGGAAAGCTTTTGCCCCTCATTTTGACAGTCATTATCTCACAACCATCACTATCGACTATTACGCAAGATAGATTCGGAAAATGCAAAGCATAATTCTTCTCGAGCATTTGACCCACACTTAACAGGCTTTGATTGATTTCAGGCACAAATAACACGTCAGTAATGTATATGGTACCTGATGGAGTCTCAACGGCAACAACTCCCTTGCCTTTGACGTCGACCAAGTCTCCATTTCCAATTTTCACCTTTGACTTGTAGGACTGGTCCAACTCCTTGAAGTTGCTTAATTTCGGCGTCATATGATTTGTGCAACCACTGTCAATAAGCCAAGTTTCAGGACAACTCGTTGTAGTGCGATTTAAAACTACAAACAATTGCTCCTGTTGTTGCTGATTTTCAGCAATTTGTGCCTGTTGGCCTTGTTGTTCCTGTTGTTGGTCAGTTTTGTTCTTGCAAACTTTCTCTACATGGCCAAATAGCTTGCATGATCTACACTGTACGTCTGGTCTGTACCAACAAAATCTCTCCGAATGGCTGATTTTCTTGCAATGTGGACAAGGAGGATTTTTTGCCACCGTATTTACTTCCTTGGCCCTGATTTTTCTCCTTGTCTTTCTTATCACCATATTGCTTCTTCTCCTTGCCTTGAGGAGCTCTTTTCCTCTGCTGCACAAACAGAGCTCCTTCATGACCATCTTCTTGCCTCATCGATCTCCTTTGTTCTTGAGCTTGAAAAGCATGAACAAGCTCAGCTAAGGAAATCTTAGTCAGATCCTTTGAGTCTTCGAGAGATGAGATTTTGGACTCAAATCTTTCAGGCAAGCTCACAAGAACTTTCTCTACAACTATGGTGTCTGTTAGATCTTCACCAAGAAGCCGAATTTTGTTAACAACTTCCATGAGCCTGTCAACATATTCTTTAATGGACTCATTATCTTTCATCCTCAAGACTTCAAATTCGCTCTCCAAATTCAGAACTTGCATTTGCATCGTTCTGTCACTTCCCATATACATCTCCTTGAGTTTGTCCCAAGCCTCTTTTGGTGTTTCACAGGTCATAATCCTTGCGAAAATTGATTCTGAAACAGCAGCATGAATGTAAGATAAAGCTCGTGGGGCTTTAGCTTCTTGTTCTTCATGTATTCTAATCTGGTTGAGAGTTGGATTGTTTCCTAGGGGAGGCACTACCCTTTGATTCTCAACCCACTGCCACAAACCAAGACCTTTCAACTGAGCTTTCATCTTGACAGCCCAAACTTGATAATTTTCAGCACTGAAAACTGGAGGCGAAAGACTCGATGTGTTGGATGCCATGAGGAGTTGAAGTTTGATTTTTTCTTGAAGTCTTAGGAGAGGAAGTTTTACTAGTTTCTTATGTTTTCCACTCACAGACCCTTTAAGATCTTGTTAAGCTCTGATACCATGTGACAATATTGAGTTTTAGATGATAAAGGCCCTTTCTAGGAACCTTGATGTTGCAGAGAAAATTAGAACAGAAAAAATGGAGAAGATCGATTTTTTCATTCACGTTCAGGTATATTACAATTTCAAAAGAACCTTTTTTGAGTCAACACCAACCTTACCTAATACACCAAGTTTCTTCAAACATATTCCTCAAAATGAGGAAATCCACATATTTACACCTAATGCATTGTTGACAAAAGTCACAAAATAGTTACCAAAAATATCTTTCTCAAAGTCTAACAAGAATATGGGAAGGTGAGTAACCAGTCGGGAGAGACAAGACTCTGTCTAATCTTTCTTCTACATACCCTTCTCCACTTCGGTTATTGGCCCATGCGAAATCTCTACCATTAAAGGGAATCTCTGAGGCTCCAAGACAGTCAATGAATTGATTAAAACTTCTGAAGCAGGCTGCTGTTCTTTTTTTACCCCCTTTTTTCTCATGATGGTCACGAATATCATTGAGATCGCCTCCCATGAACCAGACTTTACCCCACTTCTGTTTCGCCGTGATCAAATAATCTGTTTGTTCTTTTTTAGCCCGATGGTCATTGCTAACAAAGATGGCCCAAAAAGGTGTTTGGTTTGTCCCCCATAAACATTGTGCTTCAATGCAGTAGAGATTGCTTGAGATGGAAAGGATCTGAATGTCTTGGTTCCAGAACAAAAGTTGTCCTCCACTTTTGCCGACAGGATCAACAGCAAACCATCGATCTTTAAGCCTTAGGTGACGGCATACTGTGTTTACAAAGGATTTTTTGTTTTTTGTCTCACACAGGAAGCCTAAGGCTGGGAGGTGTCCCCTTAGGGACTCTTTTATCTGTGAAACTGTAGAAGGCCCTCCCAACCCTCTACAGTTCCACAATGTTACTCTCATTTATCCAGTTGAGGCCATTTAGGGCTGGCTTCCTCCACCTCTTCGTTGGAATGACTGTTGGTGACTTGGATCTTGGATTTTTTTGTTTCCATTGGACAGATTGTGGGACTATTCCTCTAGGCCATCTAGTGTGCTTCTGCTTCGTTTCAATGTATGGTCCAGGTCCATTCTTTCAATCATTGGTTGTTTGGATTTTGGTTCTTTCTTTTTGTGCTTTCTGAGGTTGGGTGTATTGATTGGAGATGTCTAAGAGAGGGGTTCTGGTAAATGTCAATTGGATTGGATGTTTACTAGGTTCTCATTATGGTCTGGTGTGGGGTTTTGGGAGGGACATAGGTTATATACTTCCATGCGAGGGCCAGATGGAGTAGAGTTGGTAACTGGGTTATTAGTTACCGCTGGTGGCGGCTTTGTGGGTGCATTTGAAGAGCTGGGTGTGTGTGAGGACGGAATATAGTCGGTTGATGATGAGGCGTTGAAGGTTGGGGTAGTGGTTTCTTGGATAGTGTGTTTATGGACCTCTGAGGATGTATTGGTTGCTGGGAAAAGGTTATGGGCGTTGTCCAAGGGCTGTGGTGGTAGTGGTTGTTGTGATAAAGGTTCTGTTTGTGGTGTCGTGGGTGGTTCTTTTCTGCTAAGGGTTGTGGTCGTAGATAGGCTTTTTGATCGGGGGATCTGCCCGCAGCCAGGTGCCATATTGTTCCAATTTGAGTGTGTTGGCTTTGGAATCAAGATTCTTTTTTGAGCATCCCTTCTCCAGATGACCAGTTCTGCAGCAGTAGTAGCAAAAATTCAACAGGTGTTCATACTTGAAATCAACCCAGATGTTATCATTCTTGAGCTTGATATAGGCCCCTCTCAGAAGGGTTTTCCTTGCATCAACCTCAGCTTTGATTTTGAGAAATTTCCCCCCTCTGCTGGGATTTTCGGATACATTGACTCCAAGACATTTGTGAAACATCGTACCAATTCTACGACCAGTGTCAGAGGAGGCCCAGTGCTGGGGGAGATTCCAAACTTGGATCCACAGGTCAACTAGAAAGAATGATTCTTGATGGAGCGTTAGAGTGGGTGTCCATGCCTTGAGGATCATGTATAGACCGTCAAATGTCCATTGCTTCCAGAAGAGGATCTTGTTTTTATCATCTTGCGAGGTGAAGGTGAACTGAAAGATGTTCTTTCCTAGGTCTCTTATTCTGAAGGGGCCTTTGGTTTGCCATATGCCTGCAAGCGTGCTCTTCAACCCAGGGAAGTTTGATTTCTTTTCACCAAACAAGCAACCGACAAGACTGAGCTCGCATTCGAGGACGCTAAGAGATATGCCTACCTCTTTTAGTTCTATTCCGCTGTTCTCTTGGTCCGAAAGGGTGAAGTTCGCATCTTCGATATTAGATTTGTTGGCCTTAACATCCCAAAACACTGCTATCTTCTTCATTTCTGGTTTTATTTTTGGATGGAACAGTGAAAATGATGAAATGGGGGCTGCGGTATTTCGTTCACTGCCCTACTCCCCTCATTTTCAGCAATATTAATATTCTAATACAAGACAACCTTAAGCTAAATGTGGGCCTTAGACTAAGCCAAACCAAAACTAAAAGCCCAAAAACACAAAACCCAAAATAAAACATTAATTTCAACACTCCCCCTTAATGTTTTAAACCTTCATACCTAATAATTCTCGAAAATAAATAATCTTGTCACCGGGAAGAGCTTTGGTAAAGATGTCCGCCAATTGATCACCGGTCTTCACATACTTGATTTGAATTTCTTCATCTTCGACCGCCTCTCGAATATAGTGATGCTTGAGATTAATGTGCTTCGTTCGACTATGGAACACCGAGTTCTTCGACATTGCAATCGCCGACTTGTTGTCACAAAAGAGAACCGTTGGCATGTCTTGCTTCTCCCCCATGGCCTCTAGAATCTTCCTCAACCAAACAACTTGCTTTGTAGCTTCACTTGCCGATACATATTCGGCCTCCGCCGAAGAGTGCGCTACTCTCTCTTGCTTCTTCGACGCCCAACTAAATACTCCGGATCCAAGCGTAAATGCATATCCGGATGTACTCTTCATATCATCCATACTACCGGCCCAATCACTATCACAATAACCGAATAGCTCGACGGCCTCTTCATCACTTCTTTCATACATAAGGCCAAGATCTTTGGTCCCTTGAATATATCTCAACAATCTTTTCCCAACTCCAAATGAGTTTTGCTCGGTCGATGCATAAACCGAGACAATAACCCCGAAGCATACATGATATCCGGTCTAGTAGTCGTAAGGTATAGCAAACTCCCAACTAGACTCCTATATAAAGCCGCATCGGCATCACCACTACCATCCTCTTTCACCAACTTCTCATTCACCAACAAAGGGGTCATAACCGGTTTACAATCTTCCATCTTAAACTTCGATAAAATATCTTGGGCATACTTCTTTTGAGAAATAAATACACCATCATCCCTTTGATCAATCTCAATCCCCAAAAAATAATGCAACAAGCCCAAATCATTCATCTCATATCTTCTCAACATATCACTCTTGAAATCACCCATCTTCTTCTCATCATTTCCCGTAAATATCAAATCATCAACGTAAAGTGAAACAAGAAGTATAGAGTTGGTACCTTGCTTCACATAGAGTGTCGGTTCACTTGGACTCCTCTTGAATCCTTTCTCCGAGAAGTATGCATCGATATTGCCATACCAAGCACGTGGTGCTTGCTTCAACCCATACAAGGCTTTCTTCAATTTGTATACTTTCTTTTCTTCACCCTCCAACTCAAATCCTTGTGGTTGCTCTACGTACACTTCTTCTTTCAACACGCCATTCAAGAAAGCCGACTTCACATCAAGTTGATAAAGTTTCCAACCTTTGTGTGCCGCTAATGCAATCAACAATCTAATAGTCTCATGTCTCGCAACCGGGGCAAACGTCTCATGATAGTCGATACCGGGTTGTTGCGTGTACCCTTTCGCCACCAACCTTGCCTTGTATTTTTGCACCGAACCATCCGGGTTAGTCTTTGTCTTGTATAACCACTTCAACCCAACAACATCCTTCTCCTTTGGCTTCTCAACCAACTCCACGTCTCATTTTTCTCAATCATATTTATCTCATCTTCCATGGCATTTCTCCAAACTTCTTGTCTAATTGCTTGCTCAAAGTTCTCCGGTTCAACAACAACAAAATTACAATGTGCATAAATATCGGTCATAGGTCTCAATTTTATCGGCGATGAGCTTGGGGATGATGACGCTGACCCGATATTTATCGTAGGAGAAGATGGCTCTTCCTCTTCGATATCGTGCCCACTACCACTTGGCCCTTCTTGTGCATCATCTTGAATAGGATATGACACACTTTCAACTCCTTTTCCTTTCCAATCCCAATGATCCTTCTCATTAAAAATCACATCTCGGCTTTCTATCACTTTGTTTCTCTTCAAACTAAAGAGCCTATAGCCCTTTGATTTTATACTATAGCCAACAAAGATGCACTTCTCACCTTTATCTTCAAGCTTGTTCCTTAACTCCTTTGGAACATGTGCATAGCAAATGGACCCAAACACCTTCAAGTGATTCACCGATGGCTTTTTGCCGCCGGACCAAGCTTCGAATGGAGTCTTGTTCTCAACCGCCTTTGTGGGACACCTATTCAATAAATACACCGCCGTATATGTAGCTTCCGCCCAAAACTTCAATGGTAATCCCTTCTCATTCATCATGGTTCTTGCCATTTCAACAATGGTCCTATTTTTTCTCTCGGCCACGCCATTTTGCTACGGTGTAAAACTAATCGTCAATTGTCTCTCTAAGCCAATATCTTCACAATACTTCTCAAACTCCTTGGAGTTGTACTCACCACCTCTATCGCTTCTTAACTTCTTTATCAACCGGCAGCTTTGTCTCTCAACCATTCTTTGGAACTTTTTGAAGACATAAAGTGCTTCCGACTTTTGCCTCAAAAAATAGACCCAACACATTCTTGAATAATCATCAATGAAAGTGATGAAATACCTGTTTCCACCATGTGAGTTTATGCTCATGGGACCACAAATATCGGTGTGAACAAGCTCTAATGGCATCTTTGCTCTCCACGCCTTCGCCTTTGGAAATGATTCTCGATGTATCTTTCCAAGAGCACATGCCTCACATACGCCACTTTTCTCTTCTATGGTCGGTAGCTCATACACCATATCCTTCTTGCTTAGCAACTTCAAGCTCTCAAAATTCAAATGACCATACCTCTTATGCCACAACCATGAGTCGTCGCCTACACCAACCTTCAACGCAACACTTTTTTCGGGCTTGAGAGTGAGAGAAAGTTTCTATTCCTCTCCATCTTCACTACGGCCATCAACTCTCTTTTATTCCCAACCTTATCAAATATTCTACAAGTCGCACCCTCGAAGTGAACCGCATGACCATGCTCAACCAATTTCCCGACACTTAGCAAATTTTGAGCCAAATCCGGCACTAGCAATACGTCATGAATTAGCATCCTTCCCTTCTTTGATGCAACCGCAATCGTGCCTTTCCCCTTCGGTTTCACCACGGCACCGTTGCCCATCGTAATTTGAGTAGTAGCGGTGCTATCAAGCTTGCAAAAAATCGACTCATCCCCGGTCATGTGGTTGCTACATCCACTATCAACATACCACACATCTTCCTTCTTCTCAATGGCCGTTTGACACGCATAAAATGTGCTTCCATCATTTCTTCTCTCGAGACTCTTCTCTTCGGTGTAGTTTGCTTGCTCTTCATTCTTTAGCCTACAAAATTTCTCTTTATGGCCATATTTCTTGCAATTGTAGCATTGAACATTCCCCTTGTTCCAACAATCTTTTTCAATATGGCCCGGCTTCTTGCAAAAGTTGCATAGCTTAGCTTCTTCGCTTTGGTAGGTACCTCTACCACCTCCACTACCAAATCTACCACCAAATCGGCCTCGGCCTCTACCACCACTAAAGCCACCACGGAAGGTATTCCCATTGGCCGCCCTTTGGTTGTTATACTCTTTCACATTCACCTTAGATTGAAAGGCGCTTTCAAGAACTTGGTCGCCATGCCTATTCAACCTTTCTTCATGTCTCTCAAGAGAGCCCATAAGATCATGCACACTAATAGTAGAGAGGTCTTTCGTCTCTTCAATAACGGCCACAATGTTGTCATACTTCGAAGGGAGACTAATCAAGAACTTCTCACACACTGACTTATCACTCAAAGTTTCACCCAAATTTTTTATTTGATTCACAACCTCGATCACCTTAGAGAAATACTCTTGTAGAGTCTCTTTCTCCTTCATTTGCAAATTTTGAAACTCTCTTTTCAAGGTTAAGAGCTTTACCGTTCTAACTTTATCGGTGCCTTGAAACTCCTTTTGCAAAATATCCCATGCTTCCTTGGAGGTTTGAGCCCCGATTATTCTCGGAAAAATCTTGTTGGAGGTACTTCCTTGAATCAAATAAAGAGCCTTGGCATCTTTCTTTCTATTCTCCTTCTCGTCCGGATCCGAAACCGTAGCCTTCACAACATTTTCTTTCCCATCTTTCTTCTCTTCTATTTTCTCATTTATCACATAACCCTCTTCTACTATCTCCCACAAATCTTGTGAAATCAAAAGAGTCTTCATTTTAATACTCCAATAATCATAACTCTCACCATCAAATATAGGTTGCCCACCTTGTGGTGCCCAAACACCTCCTTGGGTAGCCATGGTGCCCTTCTCAACTTCAAAATCTATTTCTTCACCTTCAATGGAAGAAACCCACTTCAAATCTCACCAAACACAAGCTCTGATACCATTTATGTTGGCCTTAACATCCCAAAACACTGCTATCTTCTTTATTTCTGGTTTTATTTTTGGATGGAACAGTGAAAATGATGAAATGGGGGCTGCGGTATTTCGTTCACTGCCCTACTCCCCTCATTTTCAGCAATATTAATATTCTAATACAAGACAACCTTAAGCTAAATGTGGGCCTTAGACTAAGCCAAACCAAAACTAAAAGCCCAAAAACACAAAACCCAAAATAAAACATTAATTTCAACAAAGATTTCCTTCTCCAGAGAGATGCAAAGTTCCATCCATCACTGCTTCTCAGATTCAAGCCCACAACACGCTAAGCAGTTGGGTTGAGGTGATTTAGTAGATTAGGATAGGAGTAGGAATTTTATGGGGGTTCATAGTTCACTGGTGTTTTAACAGGTGAAGGATGGTGATAAGTGCGGCGGTGCAACACTAGGGTTTCTGGAGGAGCCTTCACATGGAAGGAAGGGAGATCTCATGAGAGAGAAGAGAGAGCTCTACAGAGAGAGAATTTTCCCTATTTATTTAAGACTTTGCCCAAAAGGAGGTTGTTGGTTTTTTAAATAATTTTATGAAATTTACCACTTTTTTTTTCCAAAGATAACTTGCTATTACCACAAAAACAAAAAACGAGCTAAACAGCTCACGAAGCCCTCTGGTCACATCACAAATGCCAGTAGGGAGAAAGTCCTCACAAAGAGGAAAAGACACTCCTATAAAAAGAGGAGAAGACACTCCTACAAGAGGAAACTAAGTTCTCACATGGGAAAAATGAGCTGAAAGAAAACAACTCTCCAGTGCAACAACAAGAGAATAAAAGAACCTACTAAAAATCAAGTTTAAAACTCCAACTTAATGGCTATTAAACTAATTTGAAGTACAAGTCTCTCTCCTCCGTCTTCACCCAAAAGAGCTTGTCTTCATCAGAAAAAAACCCGAACATCTGACACACGGACGGTGAGGCGTCAGGCGGTAGGACAGCGAGGCGGCGGTCGTCGAGTTGGCTGCAGCTTCGGCGAGGTGGTGAGGTGGTGGAGAGGCGGCAGCTGCCGCCGCAGCTTCGACGGGACGCCGGCAGGGCGGGGCGGCGACGCTCAGCAGCGACAGCCGGTGGAGGCCGAAGGCGGCAGTGTAGGAGGGGGCCGGCATGATGGTGGCAGGCGGTGGAAGGCGCAGACGGCGGTGGACGTTCGAATATTTTTCTTTTTTTTTTCCTTTATTTATTTATTTATTATTTTTTTTAGAAGAAACTAGGAAAAACTTGCAAAAGGAGGGCTCCCCCTGCCTCCATGTTCCCCCCTACCTCCATTAATGGAGGAGGGGGAGGAAGGGGAGGAGGGGGAGAGGTGGCGGCTAAGGGAGTTTCTAGGGTTTGGGTTAGAGAGAAGGGGGAGAAAAGATGAAGAGAGAGAGAACACCCGCTATGTTATTAATTTACCACTTAATCAAAAGAAAACTATATTAGCAAATTGGTGGGGAAAAATAGCAAAATATCCCGTTTGAAACAAATGAAGCTTCAACGCATACTTCATACTTTGTTATATTAAGTAACCAATTTTATATAAATACATATATATATATATATATATATATATATATTTGAAAGAGTAAATAGATGGTGCTCGCTCACCTGACATGTTTTCTTTTCCAACTAAAAATTTCTCAGGAAAATCGATGCAGAGAAACCCCTCACATATTTCAAAGAAACATAGGTAGTTTACCTTGCCTATAAATGCCTCTTCATTGACTATCGGTTATGTACTAAAGATTGACTATTACCATCACAAGAAACAAAGATAAAAATGCCGATTATTGATCACTTACGAAACTCGTGAGAGTAGCATACTAACTTTACGTCTGTACCAATTTTTGTTTCAGGAAATTCAATTTCCACTTAGGACCGGTTCCATCAGTGAAAACGACTGTACTTTTGTACCGAATAATGCACGAGTCTAAAGGCCCTTATTCGATTTGCAACGCTCGAATCGACCTGTAGTAAATGACCACTAAGCACTCAAGCTCAGCAAAAAGTCGGTAAAAGATTAAACATCAAATAACGATGTCTAGCAAAATCAATCCAAACAGAAAGACACCGTGGAACCGATCAATTACGTCGACATCTCCCATCAAAGCAAAGACTCGAACGAAGAAATCGGGGACAGAATTAGATTATTTGAGTATATATATGTATATATATATATATATATATATATATATATATATATTAAAGGGTGCAATGTTTTGAGTGCAAGTTCGAAACGGAATCAATTTAATGAATTTTGAATCTTGCGGTTCTAAATTAAAAATGTTTAACTACGTGTCCTTATAACTATTTGTAACTTCACCACAACCAGTATGCGGGACCAAAAGAGTGAGAAGACTAATTGCATACCAAAGACCTAACAGGCTGCAAACGAACCCTGATGAAGAGATCGTTGTCCATTTTATCCAGAGTCTGCTGGTACTTGAAAACAGAATCGGTCGGATTATCTTCAAAGTATTTGAGGATCCTAAAGACCGTAGCAACAGGGGGAAAAGGGACAAATTTGATCTTGTAGGCCATGATCACACCAAACTTGAAAGGTATAATTCTAATTTCTTTCATTAAGAACGTAAATATAATATATGAGGAATCGAATTGTGTAGCGGCTCACAAAAGCAGGAAAAGGCGATGCTTGTAGGTTTTTTTTTATGTAAGGTTCTTTTTTATGTTAAAGTACTGGTAAAGCCTGACGCCAAAAGCTGTTTCTTTATGTAGGTTTTTTTTTATGTTACGAAAATTGGATATTTACAGAATAATCTCGTCGTACCTATAGCAATTTAGATTAATGTATATATAGGACTGCAAAAGTATCAATTATGTTAGCTGTGTTTTTTTTTTTTTTAGCTGTGTTTAGTTGATTGGAATTGCAAACACCTGCTGGGAAACCAAAGGCATACTTCTTAAAGAAGGGGTTCCATTACCTGGTTATGAATATTACCCACACACCTGCAATCGTCGCAGGTGCCATCCCGATATTGTACATAATATACATCTACGCATGCAACGGTGGAAGGATAGAGTCGATAACCTCACTGGAAATATTATGAGTTATAATTTTACCAAATTTGTGGCGTGCATGCGTGTGTCTAAACATGAAATTACTCCAACTTACTGCCATAAAACAATGGTTATGGTAAAGAATGAAAACTGAAAAGAGAAGGAAAACCATGCAATGAAGAAGCAAAACCAATGGATTCAAAAGAGAAGTTTTCAAGCAGTACTTGGATCAAACCCATGAGGCAAATTTCCACTTGGAATTGGCTCCATCTGTTAAAAAAATGAAGGAAAAGAAAAAACAGAGCTCAAACTAAAAAGTACAGAGAAATTTGTCAAACCATGTGTCATTAAAATATGTACATAGCAAACAGGAAGCGTGGTGCCCAGATTGCAAAGGTTTTCAAACCTACCGACAAAAGCAGCAACCAACAAAAAGCTGCGATCAACAACAGTTGAAAATATAGAACACCACGGGGTGACTTGTCGTTTATAGATAACATACAAAATATTAGACAAAGGTTCCTAGTTGTGCTTCGCCTTTTTGCTGCTGGCAGATGAGCATGCTTGGTCTACAACGGATTCAACAGGACGACATTTGTTAGCGGATTGTCCGGGAATGCTACGAACAGTCGGTGAGTCCAACGGAAGCCGCGCCATAACCGTATATGGAACCAACTTCTCCCCCCAAACACGTACCCTCTACTATGATAAAGTTGATTGTTCTTCAGCATCTCGTTAACAAGAGCAACATCCACCACATGGTTATGTCATTAATTTGTTGAATCATTTATGTTAGGTGGACCATCTGGATTGTAATAAACAACTAATAATTCCTATCCGCAACGTTTTGAGTAGGTAGAATCAATTTCGTAGAAGCATGATCATCCTTTGAAGAAGAGTGCTACTTGTTTTTCATACTATATACTACAACTTCTTCAATTCCAACACAATCTCCACAAAATCACAATCTAAACTAATATATTTTTATCTAAAACTTGGTAAATTCATATATTTTAGTCAATGTAACGTGTTTGCAATATAAAATTTGAAAATAATAAAGTAAACTAATTATTTGAACCAACTACTTCCGGCGGACAATAGAACCCCGAAAAGCCTCCAGTTGCATTTTTTTGATGGCGAACATGATTGCGAATCGAATGTTGGCAAATTCTGACTTTAAAAGATTAGTTGTTGAAAAATTAGTTAACATCTTGCAAATTAATCCTTATGCAGAATTCCTCAGAAACCTTAATAGTTTTGCAGATCTAAACAATTACAGAATCACATTACAGACTGACCCCAGAGTTAGTTAACACGTCTTCAATAGACCAACAACGTCTCAAATTGCTGGGGTATGGTTGGAATTGGATGGTGGGAACCATGATGCAAGCCCCCACATACAAGTTTATCCTAAGGACAGTCGGCCACAAGTTATCAAACATTATTACGGTTGTTATGACCCTCTCCAATATCCCCTTGTATTCCCACATGGGAACCCGGGTGGCATCGCTGACTAACTCTATATTGCAGAAAACTGTAATCACCAGACTCTGTCCTTTCTAAACATGGAGATGCAAACACCCGAACCAGTCGCCAATAATGAGCTCGCGTCCATGGAGGAGACTCAGCCCATTTACTCAGATATCCAGCTTGACATTTATGAGCCTCAGTCATTTAACGCAGAGCCTCAGCCCGTAGAAGAAACACAACCCGTGAGGCGTAGAAAGAAGAAGTCAATGGTGTGGGAGCACTTCACCATAGAGAATGTCGGTGGTAATTGTCGGAGAGCGTACTGTAACCAATGCAAGCAATCATTTCCTTACAGTTACATAATGCCGACAGAATAAGAAACAATATGCAAAAGAAGCACTTGGCAATGAAGTTATCACAAATCGCGGCTCTGCTCGAGCTTTGCCGGACCGGTGGTTCGACGGCGACGATTCGGGTGGCGAAGGCGCCGACTCTTGGCGGTTTGCTGCAGAGCTTGGTGTACACGGGGACGAAGAGGGCTCGAAGGAAAGCGGCGTCGCTCGCTAGGGTTTTTCAGAGGTGTGAGATTGGTGGTGGTGACTGGCCGACCGAAATCGCGTTTCGGTTGTGCCCAGTCCAACCGAAATCTTGTTTCGGTCGGGACAGTACCACCGAAATTATGTTTCGGTCGTCTGTCTAGGCGGCCGAAATTACTGACCGCCCGTATAATTTTTATTTTTATTTTTTTAAAAAAATAATTTTTAATTACGAACTAGGGGTGGGAAGTCCCTAATCGGAGGGAGCAGTAGATCCCCCCCGTTGGAGGGATCTGGAGAGCATCACACGAGGACGCGCGGCGTTGATGCATCCGTTCGTAGAGAACGGGAGGAGGAGAGGCGGCAGCGAACGGCTGCTTATCAGTCCGTATATGCGGATTACGATCCGTATGAGGATCATGGTGTGGAGGATGATGCAGCATCGTTTCAGTCATCCGACGACGATGTCGTACCGGCCTCCTCAGGGCTTGAACATAATATCCGGCATGTCTTGCCTGGTGCATCAACTGGCTCACCACGTCTCGGCCCTCAGAATAGTCTTTCTTCAAACGATCTCTATAATTATATACATGTCTTATCGTCGCGTTATCTTCTGCATGTCGAGCCCATAACGCTGAGAGGATATGATCTGGTTTCGCTTGCGCAGCAGTCATTTCCTCTACGACCTTCATTGCCTGGCTACTTAACCCACTCGTCTGGCGGTGTCCCTCGGGATATGTATCAGAGGGTGATTGTGCGTGGATTGCTCAGATGGGCCCGTACGAATGTACCATTCCCCAGTCATTGGATCCTCCTGAGCTATGACTACAAACGGGCACCTGCACTTGTTCAACTTCGAAACCCTCTCCAATTCATCCTCTTTGCCTCTATAACGTTCTCCGCGAGAACATCTAATCAATTTTTTCGTACCGCATTTCTTATGCGAAGAAATAATCACCTCGAAACCAAGAGCAATAGCGATGCCATTCGCCCAGTTGATGGCTTCTACGTCGGTCGGAAATCGTCCACCTATGCGAAAATGCTCACTGTAGTTTACCCCGTCGCCGATTAAATCCTCCGGGATGTGGATATCCCTCTCATCTTCTGCAAACAAAAAAATTAGACAGTCGAATAAAATTTTCGGCCACATGAAGAGGCAACCGAAACACGATTTCGGCCGTTGAAGTCCCAGCCGAAACGTGATTTTGGTCATTTCAGTCCAGACCGAAACATATTTTCGGTTGTTTTAGTACGGACTGATTTTGGCCACCTCAAGGTACGGCCGAAATTGTTTTTCGGCCCAGCCTTGAGGTGGCCGAAATTGTTTTTCGGTCCGGACCGAAACAGCCGAAATTTTGTTTCGGTCCGGACTTTTTTCAAGGTATTCCGACTACGTACGAACGAATTTTACGAAATTTTGCTTACCGGACGTGCGAATAGACCCTGTCCTTTGCCTTGTCACTTTCCCCTTTCGTCGATCCGTTTCGATTTGAACGGTTTTTTTTTTTTGTTTTGTTTGAGTGTGATTTAAATGTGTGTTTGCGACATGGAATTTGTTGTATGGAAAAGGACTTTAAATAAAAAATTTTATTCAAAAGGGCAAAATCGTCTCTTTTTCAGCCCTTTAGGTGGCGGTGACTAGGAAAAAGGGGCGCGGTGAATAGCATCCAGTAACAACCTTACGCACGTGTGGAACCTCCTCTCTCTTCCCCATTCTCTCCCCCTTCTCTCTACAAAAAACCTACGTTCTTCAAGCCGCCGCCTCCTCTCCCTCCCTCCCCTCCTTTCCCCTTCTCTTCCTTCTACTCTCCTTTTCTTCTCTATCTGCGACTTTCTTCCTCCCCCAACCTCCGTCGGAGGGAGGTTGGGGGAGCTCGATTTTTATCTATTTTTTTTCTTTTTTCTTGGTTTGTTTTTTTTACAGCAATCGCCTGCCCTATGCCGGTCGCCTCTCGCCCCGCATCCGCCCTGCCAGCTTCCGCCCCGCCCCGCCCCGGTCATCCGCCTGCCACCAACCCTGCCGCCAACCCCGCCCATACTGTCTGGGAACCTCGTCTCTCCTGACCGCCGGTCAGGAGTCCTTTTCTCCCTTGTGGAGCCCTCAGTCCGATGAAGACAAAACCAAAAAGTCGACGGCCGAAGAAAGTGAGGAGTATCGTAGATTTAGCTTAATAGCTTTGTCTGTTATAGGTTCTTTAGATCTTGGGTTTTTAGATAATTGGTTTTGTTTTCTGTCGATGTTTGTGTCCCTTGTGGACTTTTTTCTCCCCGTTTGGGAGTGTTGTTCCCCCTTGTGGGGTTTGTGTGGTGCTCCTTTGTGAGCCTTTGTTCTCCCGATTGACGATGTATCGATGAGACCCCTTGGGCTATTTAGCTCTGTATCTTTGTTATTAATGCAAGCTATCGTTTCGAAAAAAAAAAAGAATAGCATCCAGTAATACTTATTGCACACTACACACTAATATGCAAAGGCCACGTGTAACATAGAAAAGTTGGTATATTTTATCTTAAGTTAGTATATCTTGTTCCGTTAGCATTGTATTGGATAACTTACTATGTTGTTTCAAGCTAAAATAATAATATATTCGATTAACTTGTTAATTTACATTCTATCTCAGCCTTAAATAAAAATATTAATATAAAAAATAATTCTTACGAATATGACAAATATAGGATATGGATAATGGCAAATGAAGCAAGAATAAATTAGATATGATTATTTATTTGTCATAAAAGCACATAGTTCATTTCCATAACGTTTTGTTTAAGTAGAATCAATTCGGTAGAAGCATGGTCATCATTTCAAGAAGAGTACTACTTGCTTTCCATACTTTGTACTTCACCTCCTTCAATTCCAACATAATCTCCACGAAAATCACAACCTAAACTAACATATTTTTATCTAAAACTTCATAAATTGATATATTGTAGTGAATGTAGCGTGTTTGAAGTATAAAATTTGAAAATCATAAAATAAACAATTACATATTAAATTGTTATTCTGAGTGTGTATTCTGTTACTCGTGTTGTGTTTCCTTGTTACCAACATATCAAATTCTGTTATCTTCTCCTCTTCAATTATTGCTGGTCATTCTTAAATTGTTATTGCATGAAATCAGTAAACAACCTAGGGTTTGTGATTAAGTTTAATTGAAGATGTCATTAATTTTGTTGAGTCATTTATGTTAGGTCGCCCATATGGATTATAATAAACATCTAATAGTTTATTTCCATAACGTTTTGTGTAGTAGAATCAATTTCGTAGAAGCATGATCATCCTTTCAAGAAGAGTGCTACTTGTTTTCCATATTATATATTCCAACCGTCCCAAACCATTTTATACATTTTACTATATCGGACGTCCCACATCTTTTGCACATTTCCATATTAAGTAAAAAGCTATCACACACAATCAATATAATCATATTAAATATTCTTAAAAGTCATGCCAAAATATATATTTTTTTTACCTTTTCATCACACTATATTATTAAAATAATCAGTTTCTTAATTCTCGTGCCAACTCCCAAATGTCTATAAAGGTTTGGGACAGAGGGAGTACTTTAACTTCTTTAATTCTAACATAATCTCCACAAAATCATAACCTAAACTAATATATTTTTATATAAAACTTCATAATTTCATATATTTTACTGAATGTAGCATGTGTACAATATAAAATTTGAAAATCATAAAGTAAACTAAGTGCATATTAAATTGTTATTTTGACTATGTATTATGTTACTCGTGTTGTGTTCCCTTGTTACCTACATATCATTTTCTGTTTTTTCTCCTCTTTAATTGTTTCTGATCAGTGTTAAACTGTTACTACAGGAAATTAATAAATAACATAGGCTTTACCAGAATCATGCATACATTTTCAGCAACAGAAGCGAAGTTTGTTCAAAAGAAACATCCTACACATAAGTATCAGATACACATAACACCAAATTGTAATTTGCCCGTCGTCGCTGCTCGTGGCCGTCGCTGCTCGTCTTTTCTTCGATTAATTTGGGGTTTATAGATTTGGTATTAGCGAAAAAACTTAAAGAATATAAGTTATACATAATTAAGTTGGATATTCACAGGAATTTGAATCAAGGTCATTTGAATTCTACATCGAAAGTTATACTACAAAAGGTCCAGGTTGCCATTAGGGTTTAGGGTCCCTAAACCCAGAATGCATAAATTGTTACCCAGATTGCATGAACTGTTACCCAGAATGCATAAATTGTTACCCAGAATGCATAGATTGTTACCAGAATGCATAATTGTTACTTAGCGAGTGTTTTATTAGCAAAAGCTTCAATCATGGGCCGCGTCAAATTTCTTTGCGATTAACATCAATATTTTCATTGATTATTGAGACCCACGATCAATTTCACCTTATTCAGTCATTAAAGTCCAGATTTTCCCTTGTTTCAACGAGATTGCTGAATTACTTTTAATACATAATTCCAATATAAACTTCAAAAATTTTATTGATTATTGACACCCAGGGGAAATTATCTTCAATTTAACCTTATTTGGTCATTAACCTCGAGATTGAATCGGCTTTTAGATCGTAAATTTTGGTCTTCATTGAACATGGTTTGTGCATTCATCGTTCGGAAGAGACGAATGCATACTGTTACCCAGAATGCATAAATTGTTACCCAGAATGCATGAACGGTTACCTAGAATGCATAAACTGTTACTCAGAATGCATAGTGTTACCCATAACGCATAAGTTGTTACCCAGAATGCATAAATTGTTACTTAGCGAGCGTTTTATTAGCAAAAGCTTCAATCATGGGCCGCATCATATTTCTTCGCGATTAACACCAATATTTTCATTGAATATTAAGACTCACGATCAATTTCACCTTATTCGGTCAATAAAGCCCAGATTTTCCATTGTTTCAACAAGATTTCCGAATTACTTTTAATACACTATTCCATTATAAACTTCAAAAATTTTCATTGATTATTGACACCCATGGGAAATTATCATCGATTTAACCTTATTCGGTCATTAACGTCGAGATTGAGTCGGCTTTTAGATCGTAAATTTTGGTATTCGTTGAACGTGGTTTGTGCATTCATCGTTTGGAAGAGACGAATGCATAGTGTTATCCAGAATGCATTGTTACCCAAAATGCATGAACTATTACCTATAATGCAAAAAGCGTTATCCAGACTGCATAAAGTGTTACCCAGAATGCATAAATTGTTACCCAGAATGCATAAATTGTTACTTAGCGAGCGTTTTATTAGCAAAAGCTTCAATCATGGCCGCGTCATAATTCTTCGCGATTAACATCAATATTTTCATCGTATATTAAGACCACGATCAATTTCACCTTATGCGGAGGCACGGCAACGGGGACGTTGCCGATTTGGGTGGGGGAGGATGTCACGCCCTCACAAATTGGACCAAGAGTCGGGGCAAATCGGGCGGTGACCTTGCGAGCCAAGAGTGCCGAGGCGCCCCAGAACAAGACTTTTGGGACCGGCCAAGCTTGTCGCGTGCGGGACGTCGATCAAACCAAGCGAGGCCGAGGCATGTAGCACCCGTTAGAGAGGGAGACGGGGCTAATGAGGTTTACCACGATTGTTGGCCCATCCGGATTCGTGTAGAACCTTCCGGAAGATCGTGGAACCGTGCGGAACATTGCGGGGCATTCTAGAGAGTCAAAGAGTCCAAGTGTGGAGAATGCTATGGAACTCTCTAGAGAGGAATATGCCTTTGCATATTTCTAGAATAATCTAGATTGTAAATAATAGCCATTAGATCGAGTAGATCTTAGCCGTCCATCGGGTTGGACAACTTGTATATATATGGGCTTAGAGTAGTTCATTTGTATCCATCGAACAAGTGGTAAAAGCCTTCATTGTAAACACTTTAGTGTGAGAAAGAGTGAGTTCTCTATCTACAACACTTGTGTGGGTTTTCCTCTTTGCACTTAGGCACGTTCAAGCCGAGGGTTGTCCGACATTTTGCTTTCTTTCGTGAGCGTTTTGGGAGGCTGACCTAGTAAAGCACGCAAGGGGCTGCTTAAGGGACTAGGTGCCGCACGGGAACTAGCAAGCCGAAGTCTAGGTCCGTGACAAGTGGTATCAGAGCCAAAGTTAGCGAAGATGGCCGAGACAAATGCGCAAGTGAACGAGGAGAGGGGTCGTCAGCCGGCTCCTAGCCAAGGTGGGAGGAAAAAGCGGGATCAATCGAAGGCGCGAGACCCTTGTCCGTGGGAAGGCACCATCGCGGAGATGGGCCAAATTGTTGCAACCATAGGGGTGCGGCTCGAGGACGTCGAGGGGAACGTGGAAAATCTAGAGGAGCACGTTCATGAGGAGCTCGACAAGGTTAAGGCCGACATTGAGATGGTTGTGACAGTAAGGGATACTGTTGAGACCTTGCAGGGGCAGGTTCTCAAAGAGTTCGAGGCCACCAAGGAGGAGTCGAAGGCATTGAGGGAAGCCAACGAGGTCCTGAAGGCCGAGAACGAGGTCTTGCGGGGTGAGATGGCCAAAATGAGGGAGGCCATGGATTCGCTACAAGAGCAAGTGGCATTATGCCGAAGGTTGGCACTAAGCGGGGGAGGCAACGGAGCTAGCTCGACAGGGGGATCGACTAGCCAAAGGCCTATCGATGTGCCAAAGCCGTGTGGGTTCAACGGCAAGCGAGACGCCAAGCTAGTGGAGGACTATCTTTGGCGAATGGAGCGGTACTTTGAGGATCTAGGCATCGTAGAGGAGGCGTGCAAGATCCGTACCGCAAGCAACTACCTCACCGAGACTGCGGCGTTATGGTGGAGACGTGTGCATGCCGACATAGAAAGGGGCGCGCGTGGCTTGGACACGTGGGAGGAGTTCAAGAGGGAACTCAAGCGCCACTTCTATCCCGAGAATGTGGTCTATGAAGCAAGGAAGAAGTTGCGGGAATTGAAGCACCGAGGCTCAATTCAGGCATACGTGGATGAGTTCACGATGCTAACTCTTCAGATTCCTACCATCACGGACGATGATAGGTTGTTTTTCTTCATTGATGGGCTACAAAGTTGGGCTAGGCAGGAAGTCCAACGTCGGGGTGTCAAGTCGGTGGACGAGGCCATAATGGTTGCCGAGTCACTCATGGAGTACCAGAGGGAAGCTCCAAGGCGCGAGCAAGAGGGCTCAGCCAAAGGTGGGGGAGAGACCCATGTTCGTGAGCGGGACGCGGGGCGATCACCTAGTAGAGATCGGGGATCCACGCAAGGCCGCCGAGACTATGAGGACAAGAAGAAAGCGTTCGTGCCCAAGGGGGGTTGCTTTCTATGCAGGGGGCCTCATAAGCTGTCGGAATGCCCCAAGAGGGGGATGCTCACGGCCATGATTGCGCAAGGGGAAGCGCAAGAAATGGAGGCAGCGCCCGAGCAGAGGCTTGGGGCTGCTCGAGTCTTGAGTGGTGAGGAGGCCATTCAAGTATTGAATGCCATGGACGTCAAGCTACCACCTGTGCGACCATGCGAGGGGCGCATGTTCGTCGAGGCAAAGGTGAATGGCAAGGAGACCAAGGCATTACTCGATACCGGGGCAAGCCACAATTTCGTGACGGAGGCCGAGGCCAAGAAATTGGGGCTTAATATTGGGGCCTTCAAGGGGAGGGTCAAGATGGTGTCCGAATACACGACCGTGCGCGGGGTAGCTCGAGCGGTGAAGCTACAAATTACTGCTTGGGAGGGCCAGGCAGACTTCACGGTGGTGCCGATGGACGACCACACACTCGTGTTGGGCATGGACTTCATGGGTAAGTCCAATGCCATCCTTATGCCTGTGCATAGCTCGTTGTATTTGTTTGGGCAGGACGGGAAGTGCTCGGTGCCCATAATATCCGAGGAGGCAATAGGCGAGACCGGGGAGCCGAGACGCATGGCGAGCATGCGACTCGAACAAGTGTGTGCCAGCAACGATCCAAGCATATTAGGCACAGGGGTGCCAGCCGAAGCCAAGGGGGACTCGGGGAGATGCGAGGACGCTGCCCACACCAACAAAACGGCTGAAGTAGGGACTCGGCCGAGAGGATTCAATTCGGGTGACCAAGTCAGGGCCATGCCGAGGAAGTTGAGGACTTCGGAGGGCAATGGGGGCAAGACTAGGCATCCGAAGGGGCCAAAGCATGAGATGCGGAGGCACGGCAACGGGGACGTTGCCGATTTGGGTGGGGGAGGATGTCACGCCCTCACAAATTGGACCAAGAGTCGGGGCAAATCGGGCGGTGACCTTGCGAGCCAAGAGTGCCGAGGCGCCCCAGAACAAGACTTTTGGGACCGGCCAAGCTTGTCGCGTGCGGGACGTCGATCAAACCAAGCGAGGCCGAGGCATGTAGCACCCGTTAGAGAGGGAGACGGGGCTAATGAGGTTTACCACGATTGTTGGCCCATCCGGATTCGTGTAGAACCTTCCGGAAGATCGTGGAACCGTGCGGAACATTGCGGGGCATTCTAGAGAGTCAAAGAGTCCAAGTGTGGAGAATGCTATGGAACTCTCTAGAGAGGAATATGCCTTTGCATATTCCTAGAATAATCTAGATTGTAAATAATAGCCATTAGATCGAGTAGATCTTAGCCGTCCATCGGGTTGGACAACTTGTATATATATGGGCTTAGAGTAGTTCATTTGTATCCATCGAACAAGTGGTAAAAGCCTTCATTGTAAACACTTTAGTGTGAGAAAGAGTGAGTTCTCTATCTACAACACTTGTGTGGGTTTTCCTCTTTGCACTTAGGCACGTTCAAGCCGAGGGTTGTCCGACACTTTGCTTTCTTTCGTGAGCGTTTTGGGAGGCTGACCTAGTAAAGCACGCAAGGGGCTGCTTAAGGGACTAGGTGCCGCACGGGAACTAGCTAGCCGAAGTCTAGGTCCGTGACAAGTGGTATCAGAGCCAAAGTTAGCGAAGATGGCCGAGACAAATGCGCAAGTGAACGAGGAGAGGGGTCGTGAGCCGGCTCCTAGCCAAGGTGGGAGGAAAAAGCGGGATCAATCGAAGGCGCGAGACCCTTGTCCGTGGGAAGGCACCATCGCGGAGATGGGCCAAATTGTTGCAACCATAGGGGGGCGGCTCGAGGACGTCGAGGGGAACGTGGAAAATCTAGAGGAGCACGTTCATGAGGAGCTCGACAAGGTTAAGGCCGACATTGAGATGGTTGTGACAGTAAGGGATACTGTTGAGACCTTGCAGGGGCAGGTTCTCAAAGAGTTCGAGGCCACCAAGGAGGAGTCGAAGGCATTGAGGGAAGCCCACGAGGTCCTGAAGGCCGAGAACGAGGTCTTGCGGGGTGAGATGGCCAAAATGAGGGAGGCCATGGATTCGCTGCAAGAGCAAGTGGCATTATGCCGAAGGTTGGCACTAAGCGGGGGAGGCAACGGAGCTAGCTCGACAGGGGGATCGACTAGCCAAAGGCCTATCGATGTGCCAAAGCCGTGTGGGTTCAACGGCAAGCGAGACGCCAAGCTAGTGGAGGACTATCTTTGGCGAATGGAGCGGTACTTTGAGGATCTAGGCATCGTAGAGGAGGCGTGCAAGATCCGTACCGCAAGCAACTACCTCACCGAGACTGCGGCGTTATGGTGGAGACGTGTGCATGCCGACATAGAAAGGGGCGCGCGTGGCTTGGACACGTGGGAGGAGTTCAAGAGGGAACTCAAGCGCCACTTCTATCCCGAGAATGTGGTCTATGAAGCAAGGAAGAAGTTGCGGGAATTGAAGCACCGAGGCTCAATTCAGGCATACGTGGATGAGTTCACGATGCTAACTCTTCAGATTCCTACCATCACGGACGATGATAGGTTGTTTTTCTTCATTGATGGGCTACAAAGTTGGGCTAGGCAGGAAGTCCAACGTCGGGGTGTCAAGTCGGTGGACGAGGCCATAATGGTTGCCGAGTCACTCATGGAGTACCAGAGGGAAGCTCCAAGGCGCGAGCAAGAGGGCTCAGCCAAAGGTGGGGGAGAGACCCATGTTCATGATAGGAAAAAATTTTAAAAAAAATAAATCGCACATTTTAATATGCAATTTTAATTTGCATCTATGCGGAATTAATTAAAAGCGATATTTTGTTATGTTTAGCACATTCTGATATGCATTATTACTTTGCATTTGAGTTGAATTGTTAAAATGCGAATATTTGTTTTTGCACATACCCTCGTGCGAAATTATAGTTACATGTATAGTGGACCATGTATCTAGGCCAATGTTGATTCGCATTTTTTTTTTGTAATTTGTTACTCATATTGGTTTATGTACTTGTTTGATAAATCAATTGAGGTGCACTATTTGAGGGGGAGCATTTAGAAAATTTATGCCTTGAGCTCCAAATATTTTTGATGCTCTTTCTCTAAGTGTTGCAGAAATAATGAGGAGGACTTCACGAATTATTCAAGACTTGGAGTGCACGGCATTGGTTTAAATTTTGGTTGGTTAAATATTTTGATCGTTGACGCTTGATGTCAACCATTAACTCTAATGTTCTCGACATTTTTGTTCTAAGTATTGCAGATCTACAAATTTTGACAATGGAGCTAGATGTCACCATTTTGAATTATAGAATATTTTGATACATATGGGGAGCATTTATGTGGTTTTTACTTGAAATTAGAGTCAATATGAAAACTTAGAAAAACTTACTATCGAGAAATTTTGGCGAATTTTGTAATTTTCGATCACAGTTTCTCGAGCGAAAATTGATTTGGGACCAAATGGTAATTTTCGCTACCAATTTGTCAAGGGAAAATTAAACAGGAGCCAAATGAAAATTCTCGATCGGAATTCGTCGACCGAAAATTAAAAAGGTACCAAATGAAAATTCTCGATCATAAGTTTCTCTACCGTAAACAGTAATGGGCTTAGAAATTGCTAAGTATTGAAAACATCTAATCAGCCCACTTAAATAAAATTAATGTATGCAGTCCAAAATCCCTAAATACACGCAAAAACTCTCGATCGCAAAATTCAACAGTCGAAATTTTTCGATCGCGCAAAACACTTATCAAAAAGACGAACGTCAACATTCTTTAAATCTAGCATTTTCAACTGATTTTCGTCTTTATAAGGTAGAATCGACATTCTTTAGGGAATAGCGTGTGTTTAAACTCCATTTGCATCTATATTCTGTGATATTTCACATGATTCCGTGATAGATTCTCGTCTGTTCAAAATATGAAAACTCGAGTGCTATTTTGCAGTGTTTACGACCATTCTATGTGTATAATCTGGGTTAAAATCTGCATTTAAAATAGTTTCGGTGTTTTTAATCATTGTAGGTGTTAGGTAGTGTGCCCTCGGAATGCCTTACGAGTACTAGGAATAGTATAGGGCGCACAATGATGTATAGGTCGATAGACAGTTTTATTGTATATACTGTTAAAATAAAGTAGTGAATATTATTTACATTATAATAAAGGCATTATTATTAATTTATCGAATTTAAAGTTTGCTTGGCATCTGGCAGTGCGATAAATAAATAACACCCAAATGTTTCAGTTGGACGTCTGATTCTCGTGCAAACGAGGGAGGAGACACAGGACGGTCCTTAATCTCAGCATTAAATAAAAAGTCCGTAAGTATCGGTAGTATCGGTAGTGTCACCAATTGACTTATCCATTGACGGTCACATAGTATCGGTAGTGTCACCAATTACCTGAGAGTTTGTGGGTCGTGATGGAGATATTGGTGATCGGAGAGATCGCGTATTCGGACATACGGCTCGTATTTGTCTCGATCACATGACTAGGATGTTGTCAATGATTGAACGAATGACTATAGCAGCCTCAGACCGATAGGGTCACTGACGGATTTGCTTTCGCAATTTCGGTTTGTCGCTAGTTGGCTAGGTCCGCAAGTGTTCGAAACTGGGACACGGGCCAGCGACGAAACGCAACTGACTTTACGGAGGTGATTGCCGGGCATTGACTGCTATCGGAATTCACTACCCATATTCGTATAGGTTAATGTCCTATAAGGTAATCGGAGAACAACGATTATAAAGCCTTCGGCCGAAGCTTAGAAAGCTCGCTCGTATTAGTTACGGAGCGGAGTTTGAATAATTTGTGGGTCTCGATTATAACATAGTGTTATGTTAGTGAGTTTGACATTTACATGGCTCTCACCTAATCGGGACGCAAGTGAAAGGCGTAAGAGTTATTTAAATGTATACACTATAGTCGGTTCGCCCGAATTTCGATTAGATCAAAATTCGTTCTCAACTGGGATCTGTCCGGTACCGCGGGATAGGCTACTGAATACCGGGACCCGTGGATTCCTCCCATGCCAGTTGAGAAGGACCTAGAGAGTCGCGCCTAAAAATGGTATTGACCTAGAACGAAAACGGCGGGATTTTATCTGGAACCTAACGAATGGGATTCGTTGAGGTAGTGGCCTAGTTGATACGAGGTATCGGCGATTTAGTTAAGTTTCGGTGAGGGTGACGAGAATAACTAGGACTTAAGATTGTCTTAAGTGCTTAATTAATTAACTAAGTAAGGCTCAATTGTAACTAAAAATAATTAGATTGGATTTAATTATTTTATTACTTAAAATTCAAGAACTAGATTGAGAATTTAGAAACCTCATGGGCCAAAATGGAATAAATTAAAAATATGCATGTTGACTTGGTCTTGTACATGTGTACATTTTCTAGCATGCCACATTAGTTGAGGTGGCATATGAGTCACAATTTGAGAGCATGACAAGTGTTATAAATAATAATAATCTAACCTTAGTGGAATTTTACTACATGCATAATAGAGTTGATAGAGAACTTGGTTCTTTAAGAAAAAAAAAGGATAGAGCAAGTAATTTAAGAATGCTATAAGCGTAAGTACTTGTTACTTTGCTCTCAACAACTACATGCTAGAGAGAATAACATAAAGTGAGCTTAAGTTTTGAATTTCTCAAGCCACGGGATCGTTTGACGAAGCCCGACACCCGAACCGAACTGCGTGTAGCCACCGGAAGCAGTCTCGGAGCTTTTTCAAGCACATACCGGCGTGACGATCTAGCCCGGAGGCCCTGGGAACCAGACGAGGCGCAGCGACGTCCGTCCAAGGTGTGATTACGTTCACCGAAGGTATGTGTCGAACCCTACTGACTTGATTTTACGAAAAATACCAAACGACATCTAAATGATTCGAAAGACTCCTAGTTGCAATCTTCGGGAAGTGTATAATCAATGTGGAAAATTTGGTATTGATTGGAAATCATTTCGGTCATTAAATAGTTAAAAGACGGCAGACTGCTGGTTTAGTTGAATTGATAATTTCCAATCACTGATTTGATTTTGCGAAAAATACTAAACGACATCAGAATGATTTGAAAGATGCCTCGTTATGATCGCTGAGAAGTGTAGAATCATTTTGGAAAATTTGGTATCGATCGGAAATCTTTTCGATTGCCAAATAGTCGAAACACTGTCGGCTGCCGCTTTGTTCGAACTAATTTGGAATTAAATTATCAATTCGAATAAATTTGTGTTAAATTCGAATTTATGAAATTCGAATTAGACGTGGTCTCCTGAGTTTCAGGGCATTATCTTGGGCCCTCGGGAGAAGTCGAAGGGCGCTAGGTCGAGTTTAGATGTTGAAAATCGAAAATTCGTCACCCTACGCCGCTGGGTTCAAAACGCGCTTCCGCTATTGCCACGTTGTCCTGTTCGGGGGTCAGCGTCGATTAATCGGGCCCACCCCAACAGTTGTATCAGAGCTACGGCTCATGCATGGTTCGACCAAAGGCCTCGAAAGCCGATGTGGCGAACGAACGGTCGACGTAGTTTGGAGACTATCGTCGCTCGTGACATCGGCCGGGCACCCAGCGTCAAAATTATGTGTTGCATGTTTATATGGGAAATTTACGCGGGCTTAGGTTCTAACCGGGTTATTTGTTTAAGGGTCGTTTGTTGCCCCCCGATATGTACATGGATTACGGGTTGTTTGGGAAATAATTCCACCGTGTTGTATTTTATCGCTTTATTAGATAAGTTAGATAAAATGGCGGCCGTTCGACGCAAGGCGAGATTGGACGGGTTCGACGACCCACGTGACGACGAGTCGACGTTTGGAAATCAAATACCCCCGTCGTTTTACGACCCATGTAATAGGACCAGTTTAGAAATAGCCCGCATATGTGTCCACTTAAATTTTTTTCCTATGGTTGGGAATTTCATTAACGCATTACGTGCTCGTGCTTAATTTTTGATTTGTCAAAAGTATCTCCCTGTCTTCTATCAAGCTCGGGTTTAGTTGTTACGAAACTAAATGCAATGTTTGGTTTTGGGTATGCCGGCGCCTTGCATTTGCTTTCGTTTCGGCTTGCTCGAGTGCATTAGCGCCGCTCGCCAAGACCATAATGCGGTAAAACGTTCGGTTCAAGTGTGTGGTTTTGAGCAAAGTTGATAGGTCACACTTAGACAGTCACACCGCCTTTGTTCCGGGTTTGCCCGAGGGGTTCCTTGATTGAGACAAAGATAGTTGAGACATTCGACGAGGTCCGATTCGTGCGGAGCACAACTTCGTCGCCCGCTGCAAACCAATAAAACGACAGAGGTTGAGGTTTGCATCCGCCCACGGGGACATCAACTCCACTATCAAAGTTATCAACGAAACTTCCAAAACATCCAATGGGAGAAAATGATGTTTACGAAAAGATAGTGGGAGTCAAACGGAATAGAAGTCCTTGTTCGCGTTTGATGATCTATACAAACGACATAATATGCCTTTTATTTTCTGCAGCTTTATCTCTCAGTGTTAATTATTTCTACCACTTTAAACATACTGCTCAAGGAGAATAGGTTGACTGGGTCGAACTATTCAGACTTACTTCGCAACATGAGGATTTTCCTTCAGATTGAGAACCTAGTGTATATCCTTGACTCCGAGTTGCCGCCGGCCCCAGGGGCACGAGCAACCGAGCAGGCTCGTGCCGCTTATGACAAGCGACTAAGCGACGAGCAGCTCGTAAAAGCTCATGTCCTCGGATCGATGAGTAACACGCTGCAGCGTAGCCATGAGGGTATGGCTGACGCTCGAGCGATGGTTCAGCATCTAAAAGAGCTTTATGGTGAGACGTCGAGGACAGTTCGCTATGCGGCTTCATCACAGCTCTTCCGATCGAGGATGTCTGAGGGTGAGAACGTCGACGAACATGTTATGAACATGATCACCATGATCGAGAGGTCGGAGACTCTCAATTTCCGATTTGATCGGGAATTACAAAACGATCTCATCTTGCAGTCTCTCCTTCCGTCCTTCAACGCGTTCATTGTGAACTATCATCTGAACGGTATGATGCTGACGCTTCATGATCTGATGAATCAGTTAGCAACAGTGCAAAGTCAGATGAAGAGGGCAAAGCAGACTGCACTTGTCGCCACCTCTTCGAAGCCCCAGAAAGGCAAAAAGAAGAAGGGCAACAAGCTCAAGCCAACAGGAAAGGTTTCTAAGAAGAACAAATCTTCTGGGAAATCGAAGCAGACCGGTGTAAAGCCGACGGATAGGTGTCTGCATTGCGGTGCACTGGGCCACTGGAAGTGGGACTGTCCGAAGCTCAAAGGTGAGCAGGCTGCGTCAGGTAAGGAACTTAATGTCCTAGAAACAGATTGTTCTACATCTGTATACTCTACTTCTTGGATATTGGATTCTGGAGCTAGTACTCACATTTGTGCGTCCACGCAGGGTCTGGGACAAGTAGAGCGCTTGGGGAGCGGGAGATCGAGGTCAGAGTGGGTAGCGGGGATAGTCTCTCGGCAAGCCACGTCGGATCGAGATCTCTTACTTTGTTATCTGTGCATGTGTTGCGTTCATACGATTATCTTGTACTCGCGAGGGGTTTTGAGAACATCGTCTCCATTCCTGTTCTGAGCAGGAATGGTTATGTATTTAACTTTAGTAAAAATGCATACCACATTATGTATCGAAACAAAAATGTTGTCACCGCGATACTTTTTAATGGTTTGTACTATTTAAATACCCAGAATAACGTATCTGTGAATACTGTCACAACAAACGGAATTTAGGAATAAATGTGAGGTACTTCTGGCATATTCGATTAGGGCATACTGGAGAACGCAAGATCCACGAGTTAGAGAAAAACGGGATTTTGAAACCGTTGGGATCAGATCCCTATCCGACTTGTGAGTCGTGCCTCCAAGGTAAAATGACTAGTTCACCCTTCACAGGGACATTTAATAGAGCCACGAAAATTCTCGGTTTGATTCATGGACGTTTGCGGATCATTCAATGTGAAGGCTCGTGGTGACTTGCACTATTTTATTACCTTCACGGATGATCACAGTCGTTATGGACTTGTGTATCTTATGAGGTATAAAGCTGATGCTCTTGAAATGTTCAAGGAGTATAAGGCATTGGTGGAAAACCAAACGTCGAAACTCATTAAAGTCATTCGGAATTCGTCGAAAATTGAATTTTTCATATTTCTTTAATTCGATAAGAGAATATTACGTGCATACTTTTGAGTCTGATATTGAGCTTATATTTTGCGATGCGTAGGTTTTGGGACGAATTTGGAGGATTTTGGTATCCTGTCGATTTTTGGGCGATTTTTGGCTGTATTCGTGCTTCGGACAGCTATACATAAGTTTTCAAACCCGTATTTGATTTATATGCCTTCGTCTTTGTGAATTTAAGTTTTTATTTAACCTTAGATACCCGTTCAGAATGGTCCCCGATTGGGACCGTTTTTAAACGTCCACTGTCGCTTTAGGATGTAAATGTGTGTTTGAGTGTCGATGTTGATGACAAATTTGGTTAAATTTCCCTTAAATGTTCTCCGGGTAGACATATGGATTGGATGTATATCCTTTTCATATACTTTTCGTCTACTTGGAGAACTGTGGGGAAATGCTGCCGAATTTTTTTCAACATAGAAGCTCAAAGACACATTTACAAGCGATAGTGAATGTTTAAGATGGGTTAGGTTGGAGCGATAAGGACCCTATGAAGCCCCCGACCGATTGTACTTGCTTTTATGTGAATTACCTGTTATAATTATTTGTATAGTTTAGGCTACTGGAATGGATCGGGGTTGGATGCGGGTTGAGGGCCGAGTTGAGGGTGCATTTGATGGCCGAGATGCGGGAGGAGATGAGGGCCGAGTTTAGGAACGAGATGCGAGAGGAAATGAGGTCTGAGATGAGGGCTATGCTCGCTCAAATGCGAGAAGAAGAAGTAGTGGCTCGCGGCAATTTGGATTTGACCCTTCCAATCAGATACCGAGTTCTCGCGGTTCAGGAGGCGCAATCTCAGGTCCATTTCCGTTGTCGATGAATGTGACGGTATGCATTTATTTTTAATTGATGTGCAACGACGAAATGTCTTAGTAACATTAACAATTTGTTCTTTTAATATCGTATAGTATCTTAGGGTTCGTTTGATGTTAGACCTCAACCGGGCGTTAGAGGTTGTTGGTCTAGGCACTGTCTCTGAGGGACGTTCCCAAATTCATGGCACATCGGTTGCGGCAGACAACCTTGTTGTCTCCGTTGATACCGTCGTTCTCGGCGAGGTCGAACTGCCTGTACCAACTATGCATCTGACAACTCTTGGAGATGCATTAGGCAGCTACGTTCAGTGGCCAATAGAGTTAATACGTTCAAATAATGCGGTAATAAAGTACTTTTTACTGATTTGCGAATAATAATGTTTAATAACGCGTTCTACTTTTTAACACAGAAAGGGAAATCGCCATCAAAAGGGAAGTTGCCAGCGAAAGCGCCAAATGTCGATCAGATGGTCGTGCGTAGTTTGGGACCGCAGTGTCGCCAGTTGTTCGATTACCTTGCATCACGCGACGATCCGCGAATGTCAGCTTCCCTCTCATTCTGTATGAGAGATGTCTACTACAATCCAGATAACGAAGACCACAAAGTGTACATTGACAACAATGACCTCGTCGATCTGTTCAAGTTCGTCAGTGTGGATTCTTCAGTTATTCAACTTTTTTTGAGGTATTATTTAGTGTTTCGTTGAAACGATAAGTCATTATATGTTTTGTTTTTCGCTTTTACACATTTTATTGAGTAATCATTATCTCAGGTATCTTATTAAGGAGTCCGAGAATTTCAAGTGTTGCGACCCGAATCTATTGGCAGCTATGGAACATGGGGATGCACCAAATAGTTAAGTTGTTTCCTGGCTGCTATTATTAAAGATGCGCATATGGCCGGCACGTACTTGTTTGCTCCTTTTTGTGTGTGGTAAGGAAATAAGATATTTTCTTGATTTATAGCTTATGTTATACATAATCATTTGTTTCGTTTGTTTTTAGTGACCATTGGATTCTATTGATCATCGATTTTCCCTCAAACGCTGTATATGTGTTCGATTCGCTCCCATTGAACGTCGGTGTAAGGAAGATAAGAGCTCGTCCTCGAATAGATGCGTAAGTTTTTTTATCCAATAAAGTTCATATATTAGTAACTCTATATCAAAACATTAATTTATGTTATCTAATTTCGAGTTTCAGGGCAATTCTCACGGCGTCGCTGACGGGTGCAGTCCAAAATCAGAATAGGAAATCGAAGGTTTCTTGGAAGAGATGCAAGGTTCGCATTTGACATATGAATATTCAGTGTTATTTGTCCTAAATTATTACCATTATTCGATATTGAATCACATGAAAATCTTTCTAAATTAGTGCCCACGACAACCAAACGAGAGCGAGTTATGTGGATTTTACGTCATGAGTACATGTACGATATTATCTGCAATCGTATCGGCAGAGATGATACATCAAACTTGCCAACGGTATTGAACTTTAAAACCATCAGCTTCTTTAAAGTTTCAAGTTTAATATGTTTATTTAGCATGTTTTAACATTATCCTGTTTTATAGATACTAGAGCACTCCTCTTACGGCGACGAAAAGCTCAATGAAGTACGTGAATTGTGGGCGGAGCATTTTATATGCAATATTTGATGTAGGTTAGACGACTTTTACGTTATGTTTGTTTTTATGTTACGAGGATTTGTTGGACTATGATGTAGATGTTGATTTTAATTAAGATTATTAGTAATTTAATGAATGTTGGTGCTATTTTGGGTTGCATTGTTGATTTTGGAATTGAATTGTTGGGCATAAAAAAAAAAGAAAAAAACTAAAAAAAAATAGTAACACAGGCGACGATTTCTAGTAGAGCAACCGTCGCCCATGATAATCTGGAAAAAAAATAAAATCATGGGCGATGCATTCTGGGGAAGAATCCGTCGCCCATGAGTGAAGAAGATGATGGGCGACGGTTTCTGCCGAAGAAACCGTCGCCCATGATAAGCAGGGAAAAATAAAAAAAATAAGATCATGGGCGACGTATTCCGGGAAGAAACCGTCGCCCATAACTTATCTTCAGCGACGCTTGTTTGTTCGTCGCCCAAAATTGTGCGCATGGGCGACGTTGCTCTGGGCGACGCCCACAAACCGTCGCCCATGAGCCCTAGCATGCATCGCCCATGAGCATTTCTGTACTAGTGCTTGAGTCTAGCATTCAACCTCCACTTCTACAATCGCTTCGACGGGTTTATGTTTGAAGGCTTAATTAGGTGGGTGTTTTATAATCCGGTTTCCTCCAATAAAAGGCTCAGGCTCAAAGTGGCTAACTACGGGGGCCAGTCATGGTTGGCTACTTTGGCTATGTACTGAATGCCTAATGCCTTCCTCATTTTAAGTAGTTTAAGAACGTAATACACAAGCAAGTTCTGAAGATAAATAAATTAAGCATGATTCACACAACCAAAGAAATGAGCGAAAAGCTCGTAGGCTAAAAAATCTCACAAAATAGGGTTATGTGTACGAATTTCTCAGGTATCGCCAAGTTAATCATGTAAGAAAGAAGTAGACTACGCATGTATCCAAATTACTCACACAATTTCTAACATAAAGTCATCCTTTTATGATACAAGACATAATTTTCGGGAAAAAAAACATTTCTTTTGCCAAATTTTCGAAAAAAATTATACCAAATATCAAGATATGCACACATATAACATATTCGCCTAAACTTCATAGAAATTTCCCTCCCCACACTTAAGATAAACGAACTTCCCTGAATAGTCCGATGTGCGTGCTTTGTACGGCTCCTCCCCACACTTGAGATTTTGAATTCTCTGGGATCATCGAAAAACATAATCATAAAAACTAAAAATGCGCATAGAAATAAAGGAAAAACATAGGATAGAGTTGGTATCCTCCCAAGTAGCGCTTTCTTTAATGTCTTTTAGCTAGACATTGTTTGGTGGTTTAGCTATGGGTGGTTTTGAGGAGGTCAATCGTTTCTTTCCCGAGTGCTTCGATGTTACCGCCATAGTAATGCATGAGATGCTGCTCGTTCACCTTGAATGTCCCTTTTTCTGGGTGTGTGATCTCGACCGTCCCGTAGAGAAACACTCGGGCACCGTGAATGGACCTTACCACTTTTATTTCAGTTTCCCCGGGAATAATTGCAGCCGCGAATTGTATAGCAAGACTTGGTCGCCTTCTTGGAATTCTCGCTTCATGATCCTTCGATCATGATATTGCTTCGTACGCTCTTTGTAGAGGCGGGTATTCTCGTAAGCCATTTGCCTCCACTCGTCGAGCTCGTTGATCTGCAAGTTTCGCTTTTCACCTGCAAGATTCAAATCAAAATTTAGCTTTTTTAGAGCCCAATATGCTTTGTGTTCTAGCTCAACGGGTAAATGACAAGATTTCCCGTAAACAAGTCTATAGGGCATGGATCCGATAGGCGTCTTGTAGGCCATCCGGTACGCCCACAAAGCATCGTTCAGCTTGTTTGGCCAATCTCGCCTATGGTGCTCCACGGTCTTTTCGAGTATACCCTTCAGCTCCCTGTTTTGGAGCGTCCTTGCAAATTGAGTGTTACAAAAAGGCGTACCTTTATCGCTAATAATGCAACGAGGTGAACCAAATCGTGAAAATAAAGATTTCAAAATTTAACGACTACCCTAGCATCGTTAGTATGTAGCGCTTGTGCTTCTACCCATTTTGAAACATAATCAACCGCAACTAGGATATATCGATTCTTGAAAGAGGTAGGAAACGGATCCATAAATCAATGCCCCAGACGTCAAATATTTTCACACACAAGAATAGAATTTTGAGGCATTTCATTTCGCTTAGAAATATTACCTGTCCGTTGGCACCTATCACAGTCCTCTATGTATTTTTGAGCGTCGTTTTGGCCAATAAAAACTGCATTCAAGTACCTTTTGTGCAGTTCGATTACCTCCGTAATGTCCTCCACATGACCCCGAATGACAATGGCTCAAGATTTTAACTGTCTCCGGAAAGGACACGCATCGCCGGAGTATCTTGTCCGCTCAAACCCTAAACAAATATGGATCATCCCAAAAATAATACTTCAAGTCCGATAAGAATTTCTTCCTTTGCTAACTTGTTTATCCCTTTGGCATGATCCTAGCGACAAAATAGTTAACAAAGTCGGCATACCACGGGGTTTCATCGAGTACCTCACGTATAGCATATAAATGCTCATCGGGAAAATGGTCACAGATTATTTCATCGTTGGTAGCCTTGTTGGCTGCGTCTTAGAGTCTTGACAAGTGATCGGCTGTGCAATTCTCGGTACCTTTTGGTCACGAAATTCCACGTCAAACTCTTGGAGTAACAGAATCCATCGGACAAGCCTCGGTTTTGCATCCGGTTTCGCGAAGAGGTGTTTGAGGGCCGAATGATCCGTGTAGATGATGACTTTTGAGAGAACGAGATATGGACGGAATTTTTCGACGGCGAACACGACTGCGAGCAACTCCTTCTCTGTTGTAGTGCAATTATCCCGGGCCTCGTTTACAGTTTTGCTCGCATAGTGTATCGGCTGAAAATGTTTCTCTCGTCGCTGCCCAAAACTGCACCTACTGCAAAATCACTTGCATCGCACATTAGTTCGAATGGTAGGCTTCAATCGGGGGCTACCATAACAGGGGCATTAATTAGCTTATCCTTAAGTATGGTAAAAGCATTCATGCATTCAGGTGTCAATTCGTAAGGCGCGTCTTTCTCAAGCAAGTGAGTTAAAAGTCTAGCAATTTTAGGAAAGTCCTTGATAAATCTATGATAAAAACCCGCATGTCCTAGGAAACTTCTAATTGCCCTTACCGATAAAGGTGGAGGTAATGGTTCTACGGTTTCTACTTTAGCTCTATCTACCTCGATACCTCTCGACGATATTTTATGATCTAAAACGATACACTCTCTTACCATAAAATGGCATTTTTCCTAATTTAGCACAGGAGTTGTTTCCTCGCATCGCTGAAGCACTTTCTATTAAATAAGCATACCTCGATTGTCACCGAAAATCGAGAAATCATCCATGAATACCTCCATTCCATCACCAACTAGTTTATCGAAGATAGCCATCATGCAACATTGTAAGGTGGCCTGAGCATTGCAAAGTCCAAAAGGCATCTGTCGGTTGGCGAATGTCCCGAACGGGCACGTGAATGTCGTCTTCTCTTGATCCTCGGGTGCAATGGGAATTTGCAAATAACCTGAAAGTCCTTTGAGAAAACAATAAAATTCATGACCAGACAAACGTTCAAGCATTTGATCAATAAAAGAAAGAGGAAAGTGCTCTTTTCGCGTCGCGTCATTTAATTTGCGATAGTCAATGCAAACGCTCCATTCCGTGACAGTCCTAGTTGGAATGAGTTCGTTCTTCTCGTTGGGCAAGACTGTCATTCCTCCTTTTTCGGCACTACCTGAACTGGGCTCACCCAGGCACTGTCGGGGATTGGATAAATCACTCCCGCGTCGAGCAGTTTAATTACCTCGGCCTTAACTACCTCGTTCATGTTGGATTTCAGACGCCTTTGGTGTTGTATCACCGGTTTGAACTCATTTTCCATGAGAATCTTATGCATGCAAAACACCGGGCTTATTCCTCGATTATCAGTTATTTTCCATGCGAGCGCCTTCTTGTGCTCCCGTAGTGTGTCTAAGAGCATAATTTTCTGCTCCTTCTCCAGATTTGATGCAATGATTACGGGAAGCTTTGCATTTTCCTCGAGGAAAGCATATTCCAAGTGATAGGACAATTGCTTGAGCTCGAGCGTTGGTGGTTCCTCGAACGAGCTTTTCTTGCGATTTTCTTCGCTCCTCTTTGCACCTCGATCGTTGGTTCCTCATTGACATTCTCATCTACATCTGCTTGGGCAACGGCGATGGGTAGGTCATTGTTCGGCTTTCCTCATGGAGTTCCTTGTTTTCCTCTATTTCTTGCTTTGAGATGAAGGAATCGAGCTTCAAAAGTCCCTGCAATGATAAGAATTCACTCCATTCATCGATATAAAAGCACTTATCGTCTAACGTCTCGGCATTGTCCATGGACTCGTCCATATCAAATGTCACTTTCTCACTATATATGGTTAATGTCAATGTTCCGTTACGAACATCGACCATGATTCCTCCCGTAGCAAGGAATGACCTTCCTAATATAAGAGGAATTTTTTCATCTTCCTCCATGTCGAGAATTACGAAATCTGCAGGAATGATAAATTTATCGACTTTAACAGATCTATCCGCTAGGTTACTTAACAGATCTATCCGCTAATTTATACTCATCCTAGTAGGTTTGGGTTCTCCTAAACCAAGTTTCTTAAACATCGAATAAGTCATTAAAATATACTTGCACCTAGATCGACCAATGGCTTATGCACTACAAGATCGCCTATTAAACAAGGTATAGTGAAACTCCTGGATCTTTTAACATCTTCGGGATTTTGCTCTGTATGATCGTGGAGCACTCTCCTCGTAGTTCGACTGTGGAAACGTCTTCGAGCTTGTATTTGTTTGTGATAAGATCCTTTAAAAACTTTGCCCAACGGGGCATCTGCGTTCAACTTGTGGTAAATAAATATGTAATTGTTTAAAAATTGCAAGGAATTTACCAAACTGGTCGTCAACAATATCTTGTTTAAGTATTGCTGGGTATGGAATTGATACGCCTTGACAGGTGGCCTAGATACGGCCACCTCTTCTTTGTCGGCCTCGATGTTTGCTTTCGCAGGCTCAACATTCTTCTTCTTCAATTTCTGCACTTCCTCGAGCTCTCTCCCATTACGAAGCATGACCGCCTTTACGTGGTGGTCCTTTGGGTTGGTCTCAGTGTAGCTTGGAATGAACCGGGAGGCCGTTGTTGGATCAATTCGGCAACGTGCCAACCTTATTTCTCCAAGGCCCGTAGGGAAGACTCGATGTCTTGCAACCATGCCTCTTGATTGTCCAGGCGAGAGTCGAGCTTTCCCATTAGCTTACCGAGCATCCCCTCTAGCTTATGACCACGACTTCCAGGGGCAAATTCGGAACTTCCACCGTGGTATCCATTCGGATGAACTCGATTTGAAACGAAGTTTCGCTAACCTTGGTAGTTTCCCATGTAATCGATGCTCTGTTGGAATAGTGGCTAGGCAGTGAGCTGCGTCGTGGCTTCCTCCGCATATCGTGCATGGTGGAGTATACGTCGGATACGAACGAGAAGGCGCAAGTCGAAGTCCTCGGTATGGGTTGCAATTGGACAGCTGCCGGCTTCATAGGCAAGAGTGCATTCATCAAAGTCTGCATTTGTTATTGGAGGGCATCGAACTTGGTATTGATTGCAGTAGTTTCAGCAACGTCGTACATTCCCGCTGGTTTACCCCTACTGCTTGAACTCCCTCATCGGAAACTGTTTGTGCTATAATCTTCGATAAGATTCCAGCCTCCGTAGCGCTGAGATTACAAAGTCCTCCATTGCACGCTCCGTCCAATAATTGTAAGGTATGGTCATTCAGCAATTCATGGAACCGCTGAATTTGCTCGCTCTTTGTCATCCCGTGTTTAGGAAATCAGTTGAAAAGCGCCTTGAGTCTGGTCCATACGTCATATAGATTTTCGCCCTCCTTTTGCTTGAATGCGGTGAGGTCCATTTTTAATTTAAGAGCCTTGGAAGATGGGAAGAAATAATTGATAAATGTGGCATGCATCTGATCCCACGTGGTAATAGATCGTTCAGGGAGTAGATTGAACCACTCCTTGGCATTGCCGCGCAGAGAGAATGGAAACAGGTAGAGTCGAATGGCATCTGAGCTTACGCCTTGTACTCGTTTTGTGTCCATGACAGACAAGAAGTCTCGGATGTGGCGATAAGCGTCTTCCTCGGTGAGTCCATCGTATTAGCTGTCGTCTGAAAATTTGGAGCCAATGATGTTTGAGCTCGAAATTGTTCAGCACCTGAGGAAGTACTATCTCCGAGCTAACCGTTCCTACGGCATTATTTCTCCAAAGTTCTCTCATTGGCGGTTCTTGCACTGCTATTGGCATTTCATCGTTATTTTGAGTAGCCATATGGCCTGCCTTGCGTTTTCTCCCACGTTGCGTCAAAAGTACTTTCGATCTCCGGGTCTCCTTCCACTAGTGGTAGCGTAGGGTTCCTTCCGGTCATGCACAGATGTACACGTACCTAGACCAAAAGAAATCCAATTAAGCAAAGATAAATAAAAAATAAAAACATTTAATAATAATAAAAATAGCAATAATACTAATTAAAATAAGAAAAAAAAAGCATAGAGAAAAAAAATAATAATAAGTAAAAATAAAAGTAATAATAATAATAATAAAGACAACAAAATAATAAAGAAAATAATAATCACTATAATAATATTTTTTGTATTATTAATAATAATATAATAATAACAATACAATAATAATAATAACAACAATAATAATAGTAATTATTATTATTATTGTTCTTATTATTATAGAGCTAGAGTAATAAACTAAAGTTTTCCAAATATCAATAATTCCCCGGCAACGGCGCCAAATATCAATATCGACAAACTATGTACGCTCAACAGGCAAGTGTACCTATCGAAAATAGTATAGAAATGGCAAGTATTCGAGTATCGAACTCAAAGGAACTATATATTTTAGAAAACCATCGATTAAATATTCTAGTAGATATGCTATTGTTGGTAAAAATATAAATAACGATAAACTAAATTAAAGTAACCACAAAAATAAATATTTGATAAAATAGCGATAACGGAGTTGGGACGACTTTATGAAAGCAAACGTATTTGAGACTTCGAATCCCCCTAGATCGATCGAACGACTCACAAGCTATAAATTTTAACTAATCATTAGACCATGAGGATTCCTATGGTATGCATACGTGTTTCTACGATTGGGCGAACCTGCGCTTACTCGCTTCGACTCGTAACAACTAATCTACGTCTTAAATAGCTGGGCAAGCTTCGCTAACTGACTTAATCGCAGACCGCAATAAATAATGATGAATCCCGCTATTAGATTTGACTCTAATCCGGCAGGGTAGTTCAACCTATCTCTAGCGATGAGTTTATTCTGCTCGTTTACGAGTGGTCTAATCGTCGCTCCTCTCTCGAGCGTAGCGTTGATTTCCCAACAATTATTTCGACCACATAGACTTAGTCTCTTCAGCTACTTCTTAAGCCAAAATGAGCCAACCAAGGTAGCAGACGCACTTAAAGACCCGGATTGGGTGATAGTTATGCAAGACGAAATGAACCAATTCGAGCGTCTTCAAGTATGGACTTCAGTCCCCCGTCCGCATGGGAAAACCATCATCGGAACGAAATGGGTATTTATGACTAAAAAGAATGAAAATGGGGAAGTGATTCGGAACAAAGCATGGCTGGTTGTGAAGGGATACAATCAACAGGAACACATCGACTACGACGAAACCCATGCTCCTATTGCCCGAATCAAAGCCATCCGCCTTTTCTTGGCTTATGCGGCTCACAATCAATGTCTATCAAATGGATGTTAAGACCGCCTTCCTCAACGGCGTGTTAAAAGAAGAAGTCTACGTAGCACAGCCAGAAGGTTTTGTTAATCAAAAACACCCCGGTCACGTCTATCGATTGGACAAAGCTCTCTACGGACTGAAACAAGCCCCACATCCTTGGTGTGATGTCCTTAGCGATTTTCTCGTGAAATCTGGTTTCATCCGCGGGACGATCGATACGACCCTTTTCATATAATGGCAAGACAGAGACTTGATGATCGTCCAACTTTATGTAGACGATATCATCTTCGGATAAACAAATCCACGGTTTTGCAAGAGATTTGGAGATCTAATGAAGAGCAAATTTGAAGTGAGTCACATGGGAGAGATGCAATTCTTCTTGGGACTCCAAGTCAGGCAGCTTGAAGATGGGATATTCATAAGCCAGACTAAATACATCAAGGATATTGTGAAGAAATTCCATCAAGATCAGAGCAAGCCTCTCAACGCTCCCATGTCACCTAGCTGCAAGTTGGATGCCGATCCCACAGGAAAAGCGGTCGAGATTACACTATATCGTAGCATCATCGGCTCTCTTCTCTATATCACCTCAAGCCGACCGGATGTCATGTATTCAACTTGCCTTTGTGCCCGTTTTCAAGTCGACCCTAAAGAATCCCACATGCTCGCGGTTAAACGAAGCTTACGCTACCTCAAAGGCACCTTTACTCTAGAATTGTGGTATCTTAAGGGCACCTCTGATTATGCAGGTTGCCGAATGGACAGGAAAAGTACATCAGGTGGCACTCAATTTCTAGGCGATAAGTTGGTCTGCTGGTCATCCGAGAAACAGAACTGTGTCTCAACATCAATGGCCGAGCTGTTGCTCGCAAATGCTATGTATGCGGACTCAACTTCGCGACTATGGGTACAATTTAAATAATATACCCATTTATAGCGATAGACAAAGTGCCATTGCGATTACGTTCAATCCCGTTCACCACTCCCGCACAAAACACATAGAGATTAGATATCATTTTATAAAAGGTCACGTAGAAAAAGGCACGATTGACATGTACTTGGTAAAAATGGAATATCAACTAGCTGACATTTTCACCAAGGCCTTGGATGACGATATCTTTAGGATGCTCGATCTAAGTCACGTATGAATCTCCCTGACATACGACTCATTAATTGTTTAATTTTGTCAATTTTAAGTCGCATTCTTGTGTCTAAAAGTTATCTCGTAACTCCATTAGACACAAAGCCATCTTTTATGAGTAAGATTTCTAGCCTTCTTTACGGATCTATCCTTGAGCGAGTCATGCAGGTCATTGCTTGTCTTAACTCGTGATACTTGGCCTCATACTCACCTTGCGATAAAACGTTAGGAAGATGATTAGGGCACTTAGGTCGGCCAAATATTATTTTCAATCCTTTAACCTAGCATTTAGTCATCCATTTTGACCCTTCTCCAAATTTCTTTTCTTTATTTGAAAACCCTTTGAGCCTTCAACCGACAATATAAAATTTTGGCGGGATGTTCAATCAAGAAAAGGAGGTGGAGAAAAACGAGGATGAAAAAGAAAATGATGACAACTGAAGGTGGAAAACGCACACGAGGAATGCTCAACGCACAAAGAAAAATAGATCAAAAAACCTGCCTCTCAAAATCTTTAAGACGAGGGCATGGATCTTGCTGTGAACGTCTCCTTCGATAATCTCGTATACTCGTCAGAACGGCTGGAAAGAGGAGCAGCACGAAGTGAACTTCTCCAACGATAATCCGGTCTTATATTGAGATAACGAGAAGAGGAGCACGGCCTTGGGTTTGAAATCCATAACCGTGAACTTCTTCAAATCGATAATCTCTGAAACCTCTTTAGGAATTAAAAGAAAAGGAGCACGGTATCGGCCCAAGAACCAATAATAAGAACTTCACCTTAGATAATCTCTCAGCCTCATAGAGAAGCGGAGCTTCAGCTTGAGCAAGTGCAAGAAACTTACAAAAGACAAAAGGATGAAAAAGCCTTCAAAGTCCCTTAAGAACTTCCCTTCTTAGTCATAAGCAAATTAAAGCCTTCAAAGTTCCTTTAATTCCAAAACGACGATCTCTCACTCGGTGAAGTGATTAAAAGTGCCTCGATCACAGGTAAATTGACTTAATATGACTTGTGTTGACTTGAGTGATATTGTTGGTCCCGATTGCACCAAACAAGGAATCAAATAGGCTTTGATGGAATGAAAAGGGAGAGATTCTCACCTTCAAGTGTGTGTATTGTGTGAATAAGTGGGTTAGCCTTTTGATATTTGATTACTTTGAAAAGTGTGTTGGTAAAACCTTATATACCACATTAACCCTAGGTATATTAAGGCCCAACACTAACAATTAACTAATTACATTCTAGTCCAAAGCCCAAGCTAAAGGATAATTACAAAATTAATCCCAAGACTTAAACTATTGACACAATCTATTAAATATCCTAACAATCTCCCCCTTTGTGTCAATTGTTGGGAGTCTTGGGTCTTGGGCGTTGTGATGGTGGATTAGCATGTGAGAGTTTCGCGAAGTCCAAGCTTGAACTCGAAGGCGCGGAGATTCCTTCGAAGGACCATTCGATCTGCTATAGCGTCAATGAACTTCGCGAACTTGGAGCGGCAGTGTGGGTCTTCTTCCGAAAAGTATGCGGCAAATTCTCAAGAGTTTGTCTTGGATGATGGCGAGTGTTCCATCCGAGAATTTTGCCACTTCGGGGCAGCGCAGTAGCCTCATCTTTCCCTTTTAGTTCGAGTAGGCGACCGCCGGATCATCTCCGTCGATCACATCGCCTTCTCGATAGTCGTCCGCGTTCTTGAAAGATGGGCGAGTCAAGTTCACCTTCTTCAGGTTGTGCTCCACCGCCATCTGCAGATCGTGGGTGGCGTAGAATCTGACCTGTCGGAGCATGTCGCGCTTGAGAGCTACGTAGCCCATGGTGACGGTTCAGCCCTATGAGATGTCCAGAACTCCTGAGGACGAGTCTGAACTGCTTCATGGATTCCAGCATGTTGTACAGGTCACCCAGGCGCAGAAACTTGAAGTCCGCCTCACTGACTTCACTGTAGCTCTCATCCTGCCTCATCACCGTGAACACTGGATAGTGGACACGTCCTTTCGACTCTTGGCGGAGGTCAGTGACTTTGCAGATGGGGGCCCGATTCATCTCCAGAGCGATGTTTTCCACATCGGACAGCGTCCTCTTTGTGCATTTATGGCAAAGAAGGCTCCATCGATAGAGTTTCTTCTTTTCCTCGATCCAATTTTGGATGTTCATCAGCTCGTATTCATCGAAGGTCGTGATGATCTGCTCCTTGCGCCGCCAGATCCTCTTCCTGATCTCTTCTTGGAATGGCGCGGTGTCTTTTTGTTTTCCCACGGTGCTTCCGATATATCCGCCGTGGGCACATCCGGTTGAGCAGCAGGAGCCTCCGCTTGCTGCGCTTGGAACTGTAGGATGTTCTCGAGCTCGGCGGGTTTAGCGTCATACTCCTCCCCGTTCTCGTCGTCTGCAGTGTTGATCAGCATAAGAGATGCTTCCTTTAGCAGACGTCGAGCATTCTCCACTAACTTCCTGGCTGCTGCTGCATCGGCGGGTGTGTAACGCCATTCATCGTTGAAGATGTAGGCCTCGATCTCGTTTTGCGCGCAATAGACGTCTTCGGAAGCCACGTTGGAATCGGTATTGAGAGGGGTATGGATGTGTGGTGGCGAGGGTGTTGCGTCGGAGGAGTTTGTGGATTGTGGGGATGGTTGTGGTGGAGATTCCGGTGGCTCGGTTGTGGTGATGGTTTTGGCTAGGATGATTTGGGTATCGGGTGGTGTAGATGTGGTGGTGGCCTCTAATGTCGATGTGACAGTTAGAGGTTTCGCCGAGGCGGGTGGAGAAGGTGTGGTGGTGGTCTCTAATGCCGATGGGGCCATTAGAGTTTCGGAGACGGTAGTAGGTGGTGGTGAAGGTGATTTGGCTAGAGACTCGGGGTTTATAGGGTGGGATTTTTGGCTAGTGGGGTGTGAGGTTTCTGTTACGGGCGTCGTTTCAGGTGTAGAGGAGGAAGGCGGCGTCGATTGTACTGGTCCTTGAGTTTGTGAGGCTTGCTGCCTATTCTCCCCCTCGCGGCGATCTTGATCATCGTCTTGATCGTCGCGCCTGATCCCGCTAGACACGCCCTGAGCTCGACAAGTCAGTGGTTGAGTCATTATGGCCTTCATTTGCTGTTCCTCCTCGTCGAGTTTCGTCATGGATTCGAATGCTCTGAGGATGTAGAAGAGCTCCTTTGCGGAAATTGAGGAGAGAACAGCTTCAGCGTCCACATTTTGAGTTGGTGGTGGCGTCTCCGGGGCCACACCTTTGCCTTTGTCGATGGTGGACGCATCGAGACGCGCGTAGACTTTATCGAGAATAGTCGCCTCAAGAGTGTTTGCAAACTCTTGAAGACGAGTCTCTAACGCGGTCTCAGTCACGAACTGGGGTAAGTTTAACAAGTTGGAATCACGAAGAAATCCAACTGTCACCGAATCGGAGAAGATAGCCGATCGGCCGCCCGTTTGCACAGGACGGGAAAAGACGGGGTCACTCAGACTTCCCGTTGGCATCATCGATGAGATAGACTCAAGCGAATGATAGCCTAGGCTCACGGTTGTTGTGATGTTGGCCGTGCTGGGTCTTCCGCACTCAGTCACAGAGATCACCGAGCGTTCCGACAGAATCACGAAGACTCTGTAGTGCGGTAAAAGGTGTTTGTGTCCTAGAAACGTAAAAAATTATGGGGAGTGAGGGCACTATACTCGATGTGCATGAAGAGGATGCAGCCTGAGGCGAGGGACTGCTTGTTTCAACATCGACTATCTCCAAGTGGGATGTCGATGGCATACGTGGCTCCTCGTGGAATGAAATATCTTCCTGTAGAGAGGAAGATAAGTGGATTGGTGGGGTCGTTTGCGTGGTTGAGCCAGATGCCACGTCTTCTACTCGGGAGGTGAACACATCACCTCCTGTACCTATTGGTTCGGCTCGGCTTATCTGTGGCAGAGGAGGTCGATCGTGTTTTTGTTTCGATCGACGCTCCGTGGGGCGGCTTACGTCATCCTCACGCGACCGTTATTTCGGAACGCGAGTGGAAGAGGATACGGTGTGACTCGATGACTTTTTGGAGGTGGTGGTGGTGTTTTGGCTAGTCCCGGGGTTAGGCGCAGTGGGGTTGATCTGCTCCGTAGGGACAATGGATAGAGGTCGGGGGCTTTCGCGGAATGTGGCGGTTGAGGCGCGATATTCACGGACGTGCGGATTTGTCGGGTCCGCGTAGGCGAGAACGTCGTCCGGAATTATCATTGCGTGTCGATCCTTCGCCGGAGTGTTTTTCTTGGTGAACTTCTCGACAATAGGGATGATGAAGTGTTCAGTCGTCGGGCGGGTACGTATGTTGGTGGAGAACAGGCGGAAGTGTCTGATGAGCGCTGGGAGCCACCGCATGTAGGGTACGAAGCGATTTGTTACTCCCTTGGCGATTTCACGATCGCGACATTGAATCATGGAGATGAGATCCATCCATACGATGTCGGCGTAGTTGTACTTGCGGTTGTGGGCGATGCCGGTTAGGATGGTGAGGATTTGGTGGTTCCCACGGTCCTGGCCGGCATGCTTCCCTGACATGCATTTGTTCACCAGTAGGTACAGTGTTCGCCAGGGTTGAGGTAGATTGCGTGTGGTGACTTCACTGAGGGCAAGTGGGCCCTTCTTCTTCTTGTTTTCTGGTTGATAGCCCAGTCTGTCGATGTCTTCAATGAGTTGTTCGTGCGTCGGTAGTGGATCGAAGGGTGAGTAGACAGGGAGTTGAAGCACTTCTTGGACGATCTTGCGAGTGAGGATCACTGTTTCTTGATCGATTATGGCGGTCATTGTTTTAGCAAGGTGGTGTGGTCCAGCAATCTATAGGCCAGAACTGCTGGAGGTAGACTTGTGCTTCTGGCTCGCCATGAGTGAGAGCGTGTCGGAGGGGATGTCCTTTGAGGATCTCTACGATAATGGGGGCATCGCACCGAAAGCTGTCCAAGTCCACCATGTAATTGTTGGGGATCAAGGCAGCCCATTGACTTCTTGGGAAGATCTGCTCGATTGGTGGAACGTATGTCAGCGTGTTTAGCTCGATACGAGTGATGTCCCTTTGGAGTGCTGCTGCCTCAAGTGCTTCAAGTGTGTCTTGATTTTTGCTAGTCATATCTGCGCTTGACAGCAATTTTAACATGATTAGTACGGACTAAGTTGCGAAAACGATAAAACGAAACATAGAATTGCCCAAAATTATAAAGACAAAAAAAATTAAAATTCAAATTAAAGCTAATCTAGAGTCCTTTTGAAATAGTTGTTAAGATTGAATGATTGTCATGTGATGGCGAGTTTCGACAATTTTAGGAATTTAAGCGAAATTTTTCAACACTTAGAAAATTTTCAGGTATGAAGATGTTTATATGAGATGAGAAAATTTTGGTACTTGAGCATGCAAAAAATTTCACATTTAGTGTAGAATTTCGCGTAGGTAAATTCAAGTTGTCCAAAAATTTTCGCATGTGATGAGAAAATTCGCTAAGTATAGCACATAGACATGTCGACAAAATTTACGCATTTTGTGTAAAATTTCGTATGCAGGGAAAATTTTCGCAAGTTAAGAAGTCTCGCAAGTTGTCCAAAATTTTCGCATGCAATGAGAAATTTCGCTGATTATCACACAAAGCCATGTCGAGAGAACATTTTCGCAGATTGAGTAAAATTTCGCAAGTATGGAAGATTTTCGCAAGTTAAGCAATCTCGCAAGTTGTTCAAACTTTTCGCATGTAATGAGAAAATTCGCTAATTATCATACATAGACAAGTCGAGAGACATTTTCGCAGATTGAGTAAAATTTCGCATGTATGAAAGAAATTTCGCATATGAATTTTCGCACATAAGGAATAATTTTCGCACGCTAAAGAGATTTCGCATTCAGAGTTAATTTTCGCATATATCAAGGAAATTTTGCATTCAGTTTATCCATGAATTTTCGCATATAAGGAAAATTTCCGCAAGTTACGAAATTTCAAATGATATCCAAAAATTTCTCGGTTGGAATATTTTCTCAAAAGGTATTAAGATTTTTTGCAAGTAGAGAAATTTTTGCAAGTTATATGAAAGTTTCGCGGAGGGAAAAAGCTTTGTGGATTGAGAAATTTTTGGTTCACTGTGGTTGCGAAATAGTGAAGATGCGAAAAGATGTAATATGACGTGAGGTGTATGAAATTTCGCGGGGCATGACATACTGTAGCAGCGAAAATTTTGTCACTGTAGCCACGGAATTTTTTAATGAACGTAAAATTTTCTTGGATAAAAATTTCGCGGGGCCTTAGACAGTGTAGCAAGAAATTTCTCAAAGAAAATTCGCGGGACCTCGTTCACTGTAGCAGCGAAAATCTAATGTTAAAAAAAAAATTCTCGGATAAAATTTTCGCGGAACCTTACTCACTGTAGCAGCGAAAACCTATTGTTAAAGTAATTTTCCAAAGAATTTTCGCGGTGAAGAACACTGTGTGAAAGACGTACGAAACGACACAATGATTTTTGCCTTAGACCTATTCAAATCTTAACCAAAATGCGATAATCTGGACTCAATCGACTCGAAATCGAACGCGAAACATATTTGGGGGTTTTAAACACCTAAAACCTAACATGCGTCCTAATTTAAGCTGAGAAAAAATTAATTTTAACCTAAAAAAAATTAACAAAACGGGGCAAAAACTGGATTAAATGAACGGAAATTGGTTTATTTTGGATGTATTCATACCGAAAAGCTGATATTGACGACGGAGAACGCAGAAAAATGGGTTTTGAGGGCAGATTTGATGATGACGATGACGGGAGAGGTTGAGAAATTTTTAAGTGTGGGGTGCGAAATTTTTCAATTTTTTCTCGGGAATTTGTAGGATTGTGAAAAAGAGTTATGTGTTTTGCGGTTTTAGGGGTTTAGTGACTGTTCATGCGAAATTTTGAGTTAATGGGCCGAGATTCATGGGCTTGGTCAAAATTGAGTCCTGAGCAGAATTTCGCGGGCTTGGTCAAACTAGGTTCCAGTTGAACTTCAATTGGACCCAATTTTGACCCTGTTTGACCAGAAAATTAAAAATTCAACCCAAAACATTTTAATCGGTCCAATTTTGACTCAGTTTGACCAAACTTTAATTTTTTTTTAAATAGGCAAGATCAGAAACTCCCCCTTAATCTAAACTCCCTTTTTAGAAAAAGAAAAATTCAGAAACTCCCCCTTAATCGAAAAACTCCCCCTTTAGAGACATAATTCAGAAGACACATAGAAAATGGAGTGAAGTGGAAAAGGAAATATGTACACTTTATCAAAGTTCATGTAGGGTCGATTGATCACAACTGAATATTCAACATGCCCAACATAGTCACTAGGTGTTGGAATCGTTTGACATCCAACGGTTTTGTGAAAATGTCGGCCAGTTGATCTTCGGTTGTGACGTAGTGCAATTCAATCGTCCCTTGTTCGACATGTTCTTTGATGAAGTGGTGACGAATATCTATGTGTTTCGTTCTCGAGTGATGTACCGGATTACTCGTCATCGCAATCGCACTCTTTGAGTCACAATAAATGGGAATTTCATCAACATGAAAATTAAAATCTCGTAGTTGGGTTCTCATCCACAAAAGCTTTGAACAACAACTAGCGGCGGCGACATATTCTGCCTCCGTCGACGAAGTTGAGACACAGTTTTGTTTTCGAGAAGACCAACTCACGAGTTTACCGCCCAAGAAGTGTGCAGCTCCAGAGGTGCTTTTTCTATCCATCTTGCATCCAGCATAATCCGAGTCAGAGAATCCAACCAGTTTGAAGTCCGATCGAGTGGTGTACCACAAACCCGGATTGGGTGTTCCTTTGAGATAGCGGAGAATCCTTTTGACAGCAGTGAGATGGGATTCCTTAGGTGTAGCCTGGGAACGAGCGCAGATTCCTGTCGAGAGAACGATATCCGGTCGACTAGCAGTGAGGTACAGAAGAGAGCCTATTATCCCACGATAGACGGTTTGGTCAACTAGAGCACCAGATGGGTCCGCATCGGGTCGGCCAGAGGGAGACATAGGTGTAGCAGCAGTCTTAGCATCCTTCATTCCATATTTCTCGAGGATGTCGTGGATGTATTTGGATTGGTTGATGAAGATTCCGTCGGGGAGTTGCTTTACTTGTAGACCAAGAAAGAAATTCAGCTCGCCCATCATACTCATTTCAAACTTCTCTTTCATCAATTCTGCGAACTCTTCATATAGTTGTGGTTTAGTCGATCCAAAAATGATGTCATCGACCTATATCTGTACAATCATGATGTCCGGGCCACTCCGCTTGGTGAAGATGGTTGTATCCAGAGATCCTTTCTTGAATCCAGACTGAACGAGGAAATCTGAAAGGACGTCATACCAAGCTCGGGGAGCCTGTTTTAGTCCGTAGAGAGCCTTGTAGAGTCGATATACGTGGTGAGGAAACTCTTCGCTCAAGAACCCTTCAGGTTGATCAACGTACACTTCTTCTTTGAGAAATCCATTCAGAAATGCAGTCTTCACATCCATTTGGTAGACTTTAAAGTTCTTGTGAGCAGCAAAGGCAAGAAAAATTTGTATTGCTTCGATCCTGGCAATGGGGGCGAAAGATTCATCGTAGTCGATGCCTTCTTGTTGATTGTACCCTTTAGCCACAAGTCTTGCTTTATTGCGGATGACAACACCATCTTCATCCTTTTTGTTCTTGAAGATCCACTTCGTGCCGATAATGGATCTGTTGTGAGGGCGTGGTACGAGTTTCCAAACTCGTAAACGTTCAAACTGATTTATTTCCTCCTGCATTGCAATCAGCCAATCAGGATCGCGGAGAGCTTCAGCTACTCGTGATGGTTCAGCTTGACTGAGATATCAAGCGAACAGACTTTCATTCATCGTAGCCGAACGCGTTGAAACACCGGATGTGGGATCCCCAATAATCTGATCCGTAGGATGAGAGCGAGCCCAAAGTGGTACATTGGTCTGTGAGGAGCTAGCCACATTTGTGTCAATTGGAGGCTCATTAGATTGGGGTCCGGTGCCCGAAGAAGAGATCTCAATCGTAGTAGATTGAGAGGGTTCAGCATCAGGATCAGCAATGTTCCCAGGGTTGGGTAAAATGTCGTTTTCGTTGAGATTGAGAGCATCCAAGTTTGGAGGGACGACATCATCGCCGATAGCTGGTGGTGTAGGTGGGGTGGGTGCAGTAGGTTGAGTGGTGGCGACGGGAGTCTTGGGGACTGGATAGAAGTACTCGAAGAGCAGATCGAGATCCAGTTCACCAGAATTGCCCTCAGATGAGGAAGTTCCCGCCGTTGAAGGTTGACCTTTTGTCAACGACTGTAGAAGACCTGGTTCTAGACTGATATGGGCAGAGGCCATGAGGTTGCCTTCGCTTTCGTCAAAGTTGACATTTGTGCTCTCAATGACAGATCGTTTCTCCTTAAGATAGATTCTGTATGCCTTCGAGTTCAGCTAATATCCAACAAAGATTCCTTGGAGTGCTTTTGGATCAAGCTTCCCAAGATGTTGGCGATCATTGGCAACAAAACATCGGCAACCGAAGACCCTTAGATAAGATATATCTGGGATACGACGGTTATTCAACATCTCGTATGGGGTTCGGTTGAATCTCTTGTGGATTGAAGCCCGGTTTTGCGTGTAGCAAGCCGTTTGAATAGCTTCGCCCCAAAGAGAGTGAGGAAGGCCGGATTGGATGAGGAGAGTCCTAGCTGCTTCAACTAGTGTCCTATTCTTACGCTCAACGACACCATTCTGTTCAGGTGTCTTCACAGCTGAGAACTGCTGGGTGATGCCCTGAGTGGCATAGAAATCACTGAGCTTCTTGTTCGTAAACTCAGTTCCATTGTCAGTTCTGATAATCCGAACCTTCTATTGATGAAGAGTTTGGGACGTAACAACAAACTCGATGATTAAATCAGGAACTTCATCCTTTGTGCGAACGAGTTTCGTCCACGTATAGCGTGAGAAGTCGTCGACGATCACAAGAATATACCGTCTTCCTCCGAGTGTAGCCGTAGGCATTGGGCCGCATAGATCCATGTGTAAGAGCTCAAGGATGAGCTTAGAGGACGGTGTTTCCATAGAGATGCGAGACGATCGCTTCATCTTCCCCAATTCACAGGCAGAGCAGAGGTGTTCCTTATGATATGTTAGTTGGGGTAGACCGTTGACGAGTTTATTCTGACGCAGTTTGTTGATAGTCTTGAAATTGAGATGTGAAAGACGCCGGTGCCATAGATCGCTCATCTTGGGTGCGGCTCGGGAGAGAAGGCATATTGGTCGAGAGGTTATAAGATTGAGTACGTAAAGGTGAGACGTGCGCGTTCCAGAAAGAAGAGGCAGTCCTGAGGCATCTATAATGCTGCAGACGTCAGATTCGAAGAGAACCTTGTATCCTTTGTCGCAGAAACGACCAATGCTGAAGAGATTGTAGCTCAAACCCTCGACGTAAGAGATGCCCTTAATCGTCAGTTTGTCATGGATGAGATCACCAGTTCCGAGAATTGGCGCCATTTGACTGTTTCCGAAGGAGACCCTTCCGAGATAGCGCTCGGAGAAGTTGCTCAACAGCTCCTTGTTCCCCGTCATTTGTGTGGAGCAACCCGAGTCTAGATACCACACATGACAGACCTGCAATCATCAGCAAACGTTGGTCCCCGTTTACGGACGGGACCTTCTTGTGATACAAGTAAAATTTTCATGCGCTTAATGGGAAATGTGGGTTCTAAATCAGATTGTGTTGGATCTAATTTAGTTTCCCTTTGTCATTTGTTTGATGAGGCGGGATTATGGTGCCTTATTCATGAATTGGCGTGGGGATTTCAGTTGTTGTTGTCGACCTACGGTTCTAGTCATCTTTTGCTTGCGACCAGTAGATGACTTTGTATTCAGTGTCGGAAGGCATTTTCGCTTAACCGTAGGCTTAGACGTACTGGGAGAATGCAGAGGCGTCGTAGAGGAGGTTTGCTTGTTTAGTCGGAGTGTTGCGTGTTCGTGTGCTTCATATTCATGAAAACGTGGAAGAATAAAGTCATTGCAGCAACACATAGACATGAGTTTGGCAAACGAAAGATAAGTTTTGGCCACATAATTGTCTACGTCCTTAGGATATGGGATTCAGTACATAAAGAGGAAAGACGAATATAGGATGGTCTTTTCTTCTTGTCATCGAAGAGCGGGTTCTCCTTTATTTCAAACGAACTCCCTTCCAGAGATGTCGAACTCACATTCCCTGTATCCATAAGAATACAAGAGTTAGTGTTAGAACATGTTTCAGCTTCAGGAGTCATCTTAGCCGTCCTCTTACATTTACATGTTTGAGAATCGGGTACTTGACTTGATGTAGAAGGTTTGTTCGTATTGTGAAGTTGCTCTAGGGTAAAGATTTTGCTAAGAAGATCATCTCGTTCTTTTGAAAAGGCTTTTCGCTCTAAATCTAGGGTTCGTTCTAGTTCTGCTATGACCAGGAGTTTCTCTGGGATATAGATGCGAGAAAGTGCTTCTCGAAAAGCAATTTCCTGTTCTTCGGTTGGGAAGTGAGACTTGATGTTCTCTGTGAGTGAAGGCTTTTTAGTCTTATCACTCGTGTTCAATTCTGTGTAGTCGTACGCGATTTCCGCCCAAAGAATGTTCTGTTCCCTCTTTTCTTCCCAAAGGACAATGGAGGTGGATCTTACAAATGGCATGAGCTGTGAGGGAGTGCCCGTCCTTGTTTGTAGGAATGCTGTACTGTACATGTTATATCTTTTAACTACTAATGGCGTTGGATCGCAGTTGCTAGCCAGGCCGATTCCCATCCTGGAGTCGTAGAATTCTGTTTCAACTGGTTGGTTCAATTGGCATAAGATGCGTGTGTTTTTGTTTCTCAGGTGAAGTTGCTCTTCAAGTTCTTTCACCTTGCGATATAGCCTAACTCTTTCCTTCGTAAGCAGTTCATATTGGGAGGCCGTCAGGAGGCGAGAAGTTTCACATGAACTGATGGCTAGTGTAGTTTCCTTAACCTTAGTCTCACTTTGTTTGTTATTGCTTTGCAGACGTTTGACTAACGCTTCAGAAGCCATTAGACGTTCGTTTGCACAAGCGAGCTCTTCTACTTTTAAACTAAGTAAGGCATAGTTGTTTTCAAATGTTAGCTTAATTTCATCATAATCCCTAGCGTCTACGGTGGGTTTCTTAATGGTGTGTCGGAGATTAAACACATCGAGTTGTGAGATTCGTACCTCAGACTCGGCGTTGGTGGGAGTCTTAGCTGTGTTCTCACCGTTGTCAACCATCTCTTCGTCCTCGTCATGTTCGATCAGCCTTGCCATGCAGCAATCTTCATCCTTAGGCTCATCGTCTTCTGAAGTGTCGCTCACCCACTCAGCCTCTTCGGTGAGAAGAACTTTCCCACTTTCCATTTTGCGGGTAAATCTGGCCTTACGGTCGTAGTAGCCGGGGTCCTTCACGCGTGGTGCTGATTCCTCCTCTTTCTTTGTCGGCTTGGCTTCCTCCGTGGGGGTGGTCCTTTTGATGCCGCTGAAGTTCCTTTGGAGATTGGAGGAGGATCATGATTTTTTTCCGATCTTCTTTGTGACCATCTTTGTGAGCATTGCCAGTTGCTTGCGTAGATCATGAACATCTTCATCAGATTCTGTATCAGCTTCGGATCCTGAAGAGGCATCAGATACAACAGCTGGTAGCTTCCCTTTGTTCTGTTTGGCCTTAGAGGTGGAAGTTCGTTCGGTAGTCTTGTTCGAGAGGAGAGCTAGTGGGTCGACTCGAGTGTTTGTGGACTGAGGTTGCACGTAAGGAGCATAGGCAGACAGGCTGTCGTAGAGAGCATTGATGGAGGTGTTGGAGAGGTCCTTACTCTGAATCATCATCACAGTTGCATTTCCCCAATGTGGTTTGAGGCTACCAAGGAAGCGGTTGTTGATGTCAAATTTGTCCCTCGAGATCTTGGCTTTCTTGAGTTCATTGATGACCTTCAAGTATCGGAGATATGTGTCACGTAGCTCCTTCCTTCATAGGCCTGGAAGTGTTCGTACTGCGAGAGACATGCTGATTTCCTCCCTTGAGCACTCTCAGTTGTGCCTGCCATAATTTCCACGAGTTCATCCCATATTTCCTTAGCAGTTGTGCAGCACTCGATGTGAGCGTAGACCTCGTTTCCCATAGCCTGGAAGAGGTATCCTTTGGCAGTCTCATCGGCCTGTAGGCGAGCCTCTTCATCCTCATTAATGGGGCCTCTTGGAGTGCGGCGTTCATCCATGGGAGGGTTTGCGTTTGGCTGTGCAGGGATGATCGTCCAGAACTGTGCTGGACCATTGAAGATGGAGTCCAAAAGGTATTGAGAGAGTGGTGCGCCTTTGTTCCTGATGAACGTGATGAACCTGTTTGTCCATATGCTGTAGTCGCCTTGTCGCAGCATCGGAGGCCTGGTGTTGGAGCCCACTGTTGAGATGTCGTTTGTGGTAGACATGGTTGGTGCAGTCGAATCGTCCGTGGTTTTGATCTTGTATAGATAAGAGAGTCAGTGACGAACGAGATAAGAAAGACGAGTTTAATGCGTAGAGTTTGTGAAAAATTGTTTAAAGAATTCCTTAGAACTAAGTACGCGTGTGTGATGGTCGATAATATATGAAGGGAAAATATATCTTGAAATTTGGAGAAGTTCTAGAAATTTAAAAACGAGATTTGAGGCGAGAAAAATTTTTTTATGTCAAAAGTGGTCTAGGGTGATAGGACTAAAGTGTAAGGATCAAGTCTTAAATAAGTTTCAGAAAAATTTAACGCGAGAAAATTTTAACACGAGAAAAACCTTAACACGCCAGGAAAAAAATCGCAGTTTGAAGGCACGTGATTATATGAAGGATTATCCGAGAAACTATGTGTTGAGAAATTTCGGTGTTTGTGAGTTTTAAGAGAAATTCTCGGAAGAAAAAATTCTCAGTTGAATATTTCTCGGATTTTAAAATTTCGCATGTGAGAAAGTTTCTCAGTTTTGAGAATTTTCAGATTCAAAAAAAAAAAAATTCATGTTGGAAGAAGTATCGCTGGTCGGAGTGTGATTTGGGAAAGTTTCTCGGATTTGAAAATCGTGATTTTAAAAAATTTCTCGTAAGAAAGAAACTTTCTCGTCTGAAACTTTCTCGGATAAAAAATTTCGAAAAGTTCTCGGCTGAAAATTTCTCGACTTAGTAATATTTCTCAGGTTTTTGGAAAATTTCGCGGCTCAGAAGAATTCTTGAAATAGACTTTCTCGGGTACAGAATTTCTCAGATTTTGAAAGTGAGCAGTTGAGAAAAGATGAAGTTACACAGAGGTAATTTCGCGATTTAGATCATTCTCGGAATGAAATTTCTCGTATATAAAGTTTCTCGGATTTTGAAGGGTAAGTGGTTGAGAAAAATTGAAGCGACGGTGAAGTGAAACAGAGAAATTTTCGCGGTTTAAGAATTCTCGGAATCAAATTTCGCAGATGTAAGGTTCTCGGATTTTGAAAATAGGCCGTCGCGAAAAATGCAGTGAAAGTGAAATTTTCGCGGTTCTAGGTAAATTCTCGGAATCAAATTTCGCAGATGTGAAAATTTCGCGGACTTGAACGATTAAGCAAAAATTTTCGCGGTCAAGAACGAGCTTTCACTGTTCCATTGCTTTCATGCGTTTTGCCAGAAAATCGTCCAGTTCTTACTCAAATCTCAACCAAAATCGCTCAAACTTGATCCTAGACTTCAGAAATTCTTCCCTAAACACATAATGGACCGATTTGTGGGCTAAAAACAACTAAAAACAGATCAAATCGACCAAAAACAGAGAATGGCCGAGGTGTCGTTTTTCTGAAGAATTTTTGCTTCGATCTTGCTCAAAACTCGTTAAAACTGATGTGTTCTAAAAACATTTTAGGCATAGAATCGATCTGGGGAAAGGTTTTAAACACAAAAACGACGCATAAAGACCCCACAACGAGTTCAATGATGCCGAAAGTGATTTTTGCCCAAAACACCTTTGATCTTTCTCGGAATCGAACGAAACTAGATTCAAATCAATGCAGATCGATCCACGTTTGCTCTGATACCACTTGTTGGTCCCCATTGCACAAAACAAGGAATCAAAGAGGCTTTGATGGAATGAAAAGGGAGAGATTCTCACCTTCAAGTGTGTGTATTGTGTGAAAAAGTGGGTTAGCCTTTTGATCTTTGATTACTTTGAAAAGTGTGTTGGTAAAACCTTATATACCACATTAACCCTAGGTATATTAAGGCCCAAACACTAATAATTAACTAATTACATTCTAGTCCAAAGCCCAAGCTAAAGGATTATTACAAAATTAATCCCAAGACTTAAACTATTGACACAATCTATTAAATATCCTAACAGATATAAATATAAAACTCCCTAGTAAAAAATAAATGCTAGAGCGAACCTAGTGAGAGTTGTCGAAATGGACCCTACTTTGAACCTAAGACTTTAGTTTGCTGACGAGACTTGACGGCATAAAATCGCTCTAATGTCTTGTGAATTTTTTAGGCGTCACAATGATCGAAGCAAACTAATTTGTCCCCATACTATAAATAAAATTAATATATACATATACAATAAAACAAAAAATATTATATATATAAATATTTTCAATTTCGCACATTCTGATATGCAATATGACTGCATCTAAACTAAATTGATTAAATGCGAATTTCTTGCTCATACCCTCACGCAATCATTTGAATAATGATTAGGGACCATGTATCTAGGAGAAATTGTCTAAATTGCGTACTATGTGTTTGGTACTTGAAGGTTAACATTTGTTTAGCGAGACAATTTGTCGTAATCAAATTTAGAAATCAAATTTGGAACTATCAAATTTGTCGAGCGAAACTATCAAATTTGGAACCAAACACATGTGTTAAAGACATAGTACGAAAAATTCATAGTTACGCCCAAATTCGTACTATGTGTTTAACTATCAAATTTTATTTCTCGACAAGACATAGTTAAAGACATAGTTTCGCTCGACATATAATTAAACAAATTTGATAGTTAAACCATGTAAAAAAAACGACAAGCGATAACCTCTCCACACTACGCTCCCTAAAAACCCTAAGCGACCCATCATCTTCCACCACCGTTCAGATCTTCAACCAGCCGCCGATGACCTCACCGCCGCTTTGACAGTCGGCGGAGGACCCCCGACCACCCTCCCTCGCCGGGCTCAGACGGTGATGGAAGGGCTTTAAGCTCGCGTTTCTTCATCCCACAAACTTTCGTCTTCTTTGTCTTTTCTACTCTTCTTTGATGTCGCCTCCCATGGCTTCTGCTACCTCGCTGGGACCTAAGCCGGATTATGCTGCGCTGAGGGAGAACATACCGGACTTTTCGGCTAGGTTTGACATGGCGGCTTTTAAGGCCTTGAATCGCGCGTTCGGGGTGGCTCTACTGCTCCTCAGCAACCCAAACCGGCTACTACGCCGGCGTTGCATGGGTCTGCCGCTTTGGTCGCGTGGCCTTCCCCACCGACTACGCCGGTTCCACCTACGAAGACGCACCTTCGGACACGCTGCACGACCAAAATCGAGCCGTTGCGCAACTCTCATGAGGATAACCGTCCGCCCCTGCGCCGGGGGCGCCGCCGCCTTATGCCAAAGGTCCTCACGGGGAAGTTAATCCCGACGATCCCATCCAGAGCGACTCCGACTAGCCGTCGGCTGATGAGGCGGCGCATCACAGCCCCGGATCCCCTAGGGTTTCAACGTGCAACCCCTCTGCAAAAGGGCCTAGGGTTTCTGAGGCCCAAACACCTGGGGCCAAATCTATTGGGCCCTGTGATGACGGCTTTAGGGTACCTATGGCTGCTAACCCTAATTCTATTGGGCCTACTGCGACTAATAATGGGCCTGGACTTGAGGTGGAAGCTAACCCTAATACTGTTGGGCCTAATACCCCTAATGGGCCTGCGCATGAGGAGGATGCTAACCCTCATTATGACCCTGATCTGGTGGTGGCTACTTGCCCCAATACTGTTGGGCCTCATACCCCTATTGGGCCTGGACAAGTGGAGGTGGCAAACCCTAGCACCTTTGGGCCTTTTACCATCCTTCATGGGCCTATACATGACGAGGATGGGCTGCCCGGAGTTCCTAGGACGGGACCATCGTTCTCCGACGTCGTTCTTGGCGTCAACGGCAACCGGGAAAGGGCTGGTCCGGCACGCCTCCCTTCGTGGGAAGTTGCTCAACAAGGTGCCGCTCGGTGGGAACATACGCTCGTCGGGTATTTTCTTGGTAAGCGTCTGTATTTCCCACATGTTGAATGCTTTGTCCGATCTATTTGGAAGAACCTTGTCGAAGTTAGATCGACGATTAACGGATTCTTCAAGTTCCGTTTTACCTCAAAAGAGGCGGCTGATGCGGCCTTGGAAGGTGGCCCGTGGCTCTTGCAGGGACAGCCGATCTTCCTCGAGGCTTGGCATACGGGATTCTCTTTTGAAAAAAACAGCATCCGACTATTCCGCTGTGGGTAAAGCTCCGCAACGTCCCAACGGAATACTGGACACAAGCCGGCCTTTGAATCATCGCTAGTGTCCTTGGGAAGCCACTTTTTGCGGATGCTATGACGGCTCGTATGGAATGCCTTGAGTATGCTAGGGTTTGTATTGAAATACCATTGACGGAAGCTCTTGTCGAGCGGTTCAATATCCACATTCCAACTAAGGATGGGAGCTCTTTGGGTGTCGTACCTGTTAGTCTCGAATATGAGTGGCAATCGAAAAATGCTCGTCGTGTGACTCTTGGGCCCATAGTACCGCGACTTGCCCCAAAACCCGGCCGAGACAACCGCATAAGAGCTTGGCCACGATCCCACTCAACATCTTGACTAGGACTCCCACAGCCGTCCCGACCATGCAACCTACCAAAATGCCGCCACGGCCTCCTACGGGGCCGACACAAAAGTGTGCTTGGAGTCGTGCGGAAACCACGGGCAAAGGTAGAGTTCATATGGAGGCCGACAAGACTAGCTTTGAGAGGGCACGCCAGCCACGGAGCCATGCCCATTATCGCGATACTCGGTCTACTCATTCTGGCACGGCGGATTCATCCCCTTCCAGAGGCGTTGGGATGCCTTACCACCACGCGGACCGTAACATGTTTGAGGCACTCGCAGCCTCTGAGGCTAATCATGAGGCGACGGATTGCAGTCAAGAAGCTGGCCACGACGTCGGTGACCCCTGATCCCGCGCGCCGCTTCGATGTGGGTGCCATGGGGCATGCTCGGGTGGCTTGCTTGGACGAACTTGGAGATCCGCTTGTTTGTTTTTCTTGGCTCTCTTTGTCGCTTTTCGCTTGTTGTTTTATTGGTGTTGTTTTTTAGGCTTCATTGTGTCGTGGGGTGTCTACTGGTAGCTTGTTACCAGTTGGTTCTCGCTCCTTGAGCGATCTCATGTACTGCTTTACTTGTTTTTATTTAGTGACCATTTCCCAAAAAAAAACAGACTGCATTTTTGATAGCTTCGCTCGACAAATTTGTTACTCTTTCGATTTTCTGCGTTTAAGAGCGAAAACATTTGAGTTTCGACCAAACTGGGTTTTGAAGGTTTAACGGAGTCGAAGAACTTTTTCGATCGCAAACAGTTCCAAATTCGATTGAGTCACTGTTTGCATAGTAAAAGATCTTCGATCACTAAAAATGTTGACTTAGTCGATAAGATAGCTGACGTACATCGAAAAATACTTACCATCGAGAAATCGAATTTTGATTTTGTGTGAGCAAAAGATTATTGAGCGAAATAGATTAATTAGGTGCAATTAAGTCTCGAGAGAAAAACTTAACATCGAAAACAGTATTTCAAATTATTCGCAGTCGTAATTATAACGGCGAGAAAATTAATTTCTTGACGATAAAATTTCTCGATCGTAAAAGAATTAGCGATAATTTTAATTGAACGAAAAATTTCTTGGCTAGTCACCTAGTTTTTCGTTGTCAATTTTTTCGATCGTAAAATTTCGCAGCGCAAATAAATTTTAAAATCGAAAAATTTCTCGCTCGACAACTTTCACAACGAAAATTTTTATTCACGCACGAAAAATTTCTCGATCGTAAATTTACGTAGAAATCAATTTTCTCGATCATAAATTTACACGGAAATTTTCTCGATCGCAAAACTTATCGGCTACAGTGCCACGTTTTAAGTTCAAACACTTAGAAAATTTCTCTAAGTCTTTTTCTCTGTAGCGATCTTCAATGAATAAAATTTTCTATCGAAAAATACAACGGGATTTGAAACTGTGCACTTAGGAAATCAATTTGAGATTCTCAATTCTCGCGGGATAAATAACACGGAGTGAATAGTAGTATTTCAACACTTAGAAAAATTTCGACCAAACCGAATTGAACTTCAACTCAAATTTAATTTTCGGACTAATGATTTGTTTCTATAAATTGTCAGATGGCAACTTTCCAGCATATGACCACATCTATGACCATAATATGTACCTTAGCGTACCAGACACCAATTATGGTCTTGACGAGATAATGGTGCCAATACTCCAAGGCCATCCCCTCTGGCATGCTCTCACGGTGACGGCCTCTGTACCAATGGTCTACCTTCAACAATTTTGGGGGATGATCAAAAGCCTCGTTGTTGATGGCACATACCGCTTTACAACGGTTATTGGGACAAGGCACATCAACTTTAGCAAAGATGACCTGGGTCTCACCTTGTTCAGCCACAACTACGACCCTCTGCCCACAGATGCAGAGATGGTGCGTGACTTCCTGCACATGGGATACCGATCGCCGCTCACTAAGCTTGCTCAAGTCCAGAGCATCGGCATCCCTCATCCATGGAAGACATTGTTCGGGATTATCATCAAATGTCTTTCGCCAAAGCACGCAGGCTTCGACAAAGGAAACGACCACATCCTCAAAATCTTCCACGGGATTATGTTCTCGCGAAATTACGATTTTGCCCAGCTGATCTGGAATGACTTAGCTGAACAGATCAGACAAAAAGAGAACAAGAGATCAAAGAATGTACCTTACGCCCGGTGGTTCTCCGTGATTATTTGACAATTCATGGAGATGTACGAGCAGAGCACCCCTCGCCTACCTCCTGGAGGGAATTATCAACCACGAAGCTAAAGTTTTTCCACAACCCCAAGCTGACGGACTTGGACCAGCATCCATGACCATACCGTTCGAGCTGTTGTGGCTTGCTGACCCCTCGGGAGCCGAATACCAGAGATTCTCCCGGGACAATCATCTGACGGAACAGATGATCAGAGGGCCCCCGACAGATTTTGCATTAAGCGCTCAACAACAACAGTCAAGCACAGAGGACACAATGATCGATGCAGTGGCCCAGGAGCTTGAACAGGAGCCCCTAGTCCAAGAAACTCAGCTACCAGATCTGGATGTCACGATGATCGACGAGGTGGCACTCGAAGTGGAAACTGAAGATCAAAATCAGGAGCTCTAAGTGGAAATGCCCATCCATGTAGGCGTGCTCGAAGAGCCCATTGAGGAGGTTCTTTAACAAGAAGCACAGCACGAGGCTGAAGCGGAGCAAAGCTCACTTCCACAAGTGACGGAACAGGCTCGTGAGGACGTTGAACGTGAACCTTCTCCTCACACAGCCACCTCATCCGACACAAAGCCCGATGAGGAGATCAGACTAATAAGACGGACTCACAGAAAACTAAGCATACAACTAGAGGCCCTCTTCAGCACCGTCACCACCACATCAGACACAGCTCCGATTATCACTCCAAGCACTGAGGCCGAAGTCCAATTGCAAATCACCACCAGCCCAACCACAACGTTGTCTGATATGCAGGATCACTCTGAACCTGCCGCAACACCCATAGAGGAGAATCTCCAAGATTCAACTCAAGAATTGGGTGGAAGCCTCAAACAGTCACAACCTCAAGTGACTACGAGCCAACCTGAGGAGTCGGTGTCTGCTCAAAGGTTGACAACAGACGACAGTCGACCTGGTCCTTCATCGACGGAGGCGGCCAACCCATATGTGACCGAAGACCGTCTTCAGGCCGCTCTCTCCGCTGCACTTCGTTCTTTTGAAGACAAAATAATGGAGAGCGTGCGGAATGCCATCGAGACGTCCCGCTAAGATCGTGGAAAAGCACCCGTCTCGGAGCCGTCTTCTTCACAACACATCCTCACACCCACTCAACCTACACAACCCTTCCAAGTCGCTACACCCATCCTCTCACACAACCTCATAAACCGAGCCACCGTACCCATCAGCGACCTCTACAAAAAAAGAGGACCTTTTCCTCCGCCTCGTGCACCATCCTGATCCTACCGAATCGTGCGAGGAAAAGACTCCTGCTCCAGACGTCGACATGATGACCCAGATGATCAATGTCGTCCTGAGGGGGAGAAAAGGCGTAGGATCATGATAGAGGTCAGAGACAAGGCTCGGGTGCCGTACAGACAAGCGCTGGATCCGCTGAAACCTAGCAACCCATAACCCAAACAACCACCACCACGCACAGCACCATCCATACAACCCAGACAACCCAAATCAACCCACCAACCTTTCACCTAAGGACGCCTCTGCCTACACCTACGATTCTCACAAGCCCCTTGCTTCCAGAAGAAGAAGCAAGTGCCGCCATGCTCGTGGCCCTGGCTCAAACTCAAGCGACTCCCTCAGCTGCTCAAGATCAATCGGGACCATCAGGACATGCCGTCAACCTACATGAATTCCTCGACAAATATATTTTAGAAGGATAGTGGATGACTCATTCCCTGCCTGGTGAGCATCGAAGACAACGTCTTAAGGACGTTCGTCAATTCTTACAAGAAGCTTCGGTGGACCTGGTGCTGATAGAAGACGAAGAGCTTCAAGAAGGTGAAGATCACGACCAAGATCTCCCAAGGCTTCCAGAGCTGATTGCGCAACATGCAGTTTCCCCCACAGGACAGATGCCAGGAACCGTCCGGATCGGTACCCCATGGGAGAACATCAGAATGGAAATTCCCTTCCTTGAAGAAATTAGAGAGCACATTTGGAGGTCACCGGACAAGGTCAAGAACCCCAAAGAATTCGATCTAAGAGGGATCTCCCACTTGGATCAGCACATTTGGGTAAAATCACATAATTGTCAATGTGGTCGTTATGAATGTGATTTAAGGCGCACTTGCGGGTTCATGAATTTGGTTTCCGGGTCATTAGTTAAGGGTCACATCCCCCCGGGTGTATTTGTTTTATACGGGTTGTTCGGGACTTATGATCCCCCATGTTGTAATTTACCGTTTTATTAGATTAGCTTAAATACAAACAGGAGGGCCCATTTGATGGTAGACAAGCCCCGAGCGGTGACAAGATGGTGGACGTTCGGTGACTTTAACGCCGTTCGAGTAACGAAGGACGTTTGACGACTTCAAGACCCGTGCGACAACCCGAGTTTCTTTTGAATACGCATGTAATAGGGATAGACTAGAAATAATCCGCTTGTGTTGTCTTGTAGTTTATTTCCCTGGGGTTAATTTACTACCTACATGCGTGTTGGTTTTTGAAGTGATATGCATGTTCAATGTGCTCTTATGTGAGATGGTTTGTTCTCTTGTTTGAAAAATACTAAGTGGGTAAAGGAGTTGGATTCCTGTCTTCTATCATGCTTGAGATGTCTAGCATTGGGGAGTTTTGCGATTTGTTCCGAGTAAGTTGGCGTCGTATATCCCGCCCCAATGTTAGCGTCTCGGGTGCATCTTGGATGCGGCTCGTGATACCAGTCTGCCCCCCACGACGCATATGGCAGCAAGGGGCTGTACATTCTGTGCGATTTGAGCATAAGTTGATAGGTCACACTTAGGCAGTTATACCCAATAAGCAGGGTTAGCCGTGAGGGTCAATGACTGAGACAAAGATAGTTGAAACTCTTATTGGATAAGTTCACGTTTGACGTGAATTCGATATGATTAGATGAGCCAAATATTGCATTAAAGGCTGAGGCGAATCTAGTTGAGGTGGGGACATCAACTCCACTATTAAACTTTCAACGAGGTTTCCGAAACTCTTCTCGGGAGGATAGTGTTTCCGAGAAAAATTATGGGAGTCAAGCGATGATGAACATTATTACTATGATGCTTGAGAGAAATTGTTTGGTTGGACCAAACTACGTGGACCGGCTCCGTAACCTGAGGATAGTCCTAGGTATAGAGCCGTTAACTTATGTCCTCAATTCCCCCGTATCGCAAGTCCCATGGGCTGATGCGAGTGACGAAGACCGGGCTGCGTATGCCAAGTGGCAGATTGACGAGCCAAAGATCAATGGCTATATACTTATTTCCATGAGCAATGAGTTGCAGCGCACTCACTCAAAAGTGGAAGTGGGCACCATTTTGCTTCATTTGAAAGAGCTTTTTGGCAAACATTCCAGGAGTGCTCGCTAATCCCTTACGGAGCAACTATTCCATTGCAAAATGGCTGAGAGTAGTGACATCGGAGAGCATGTGCTCAAGATGATAGATTGGATCGAAAGACTCGAGGCACACTTTATTATGGATAATGAGCTCCAGAACGATCTGATACTTCAGTCGCTCCCACCTTCCTTCAATTCGTTCATTGTGAACCTTAATCTGAACTAGGGCGACATGACGTTGACTAGATTGATGAACCAGTTGTCGGCGGCGCAAACTCTGTTAGGTCCCTGTTTGTCAACACAATTAATCCTAGGCACGAATTCTAAGGAAATCAGTTAGAATGATGAAGATTGAAATTTGATAGAAAACCTTCTGTTGAAGAACACGAGAGAGAAAACCTTTTGTGTGAGAAAGCTTTGTGTGTTTCTCTCTCTCGAAATGAACTCGGCAGCCTTTCGGATCAATTCTCTAATTTTCTGTATTAAGCACAATTTGTTTACATCTATATTATACCAAACATACTTGGTATAAATATCTAACTAGTCCTAATCTGTGGACTAATACAAACAAAGCCCCTAATTACAAGGACAACTAATGAGATCAAGCACAATTAAAATATATACTCTACAATCTACCCCTTTGTGCTTGATTGCGTTTTCGCGCTGTTTGTCCTCGTCGGGCGTAGTACGACCTGCGCAAGCCCAGTGCATACTCGAAGTTCCTGAGCGTTTCCCTCAGCTTCAGGCACTCCTCGATGTCGTCTAACAACTCCATCAGGAGCGGCTGTTCTCTCACGAACTGATGGATTCTCAGCATCGTCTCTCGGTTGATTTATTCCAACCTTTGCTCTATATTCCTCCTGATGACCTTGAGCGTTCCATCGCAAAACTTCTGAATCTCAGTCTTCGGCATCAACCTAGTCTTCTTGATGATTGGATTGTGGTAGGTGATGCCTAGGACTGAGCTGACGTGCACATGATTGCTTGGAAGCCCTTCGATCTCAGGTCCTTTTTTGAACGGTGCAGTCATGTTGACCTTCTTCATGTTGCTCTCTAGAGCCATCTGAAGGTCATGCGCGGCGAAGTACTTGACTTGGCGCATCATGAACGGTAGAGCCCTTCGAGGCCTTCTTTCTCGACGAAGCGTTGAGGACCTTTGTACTTCTCCCGTACAACTGTAGAGGTTGTATACCTCATTGGCAGGGAGATACGGAAGGTCGCTCTCTCTTGGTTCCTCTCGGGTTCTGTCCACTCGCTCAATAACGTAGGTTGGGGTTGGAAGTCCTCCTTTATCACAGTAGACGCTGAGAAGTTGGCAAATCGGGGAGAGACTTTTATAGTGGCTCTTGACCTGTCCTTTAGTCATCCCCAGCCTTACATCAGGTCCAAGTTGAGTCAGCATCCGGAGGAGGTCATCCTCTTCTACTGATCCTAGTGAGAGATCCCTCTTAGCTCGAACTCGGTCGGCTTCTTGACCTTGTCCGGTGACCTCCAGATGTGTTCACGAACTTCTTCAAGGAAGGGTATCTCTATTCGAATATTCTCCCATGGCGTGTCGATCCGAACTGTCCCTGATATTTGTCTTGTGGGGGAAGCCGCTCGTGCGATCATCTATGGTAGCCTTGAGATATCTCGCTGGTAGTCTTCTTCTTCTTGAAGTTCTTCGTCTTCTATGAGCACGAGGTCTACGAGGCTTGTTGTATAAGTGTCGAACGTCCTGAAGCCGTTGTCTTTGATGCTCATCGGGCATAGAATGGGTCATCCACTGTCCTTTGAAAATGTACTTGTCTAGAATCTCGTGTGGGTTGACGCCATGTCCAGATGGTCCCGGTTGGTCTGGAGCTGTTGAGGGAGTCGCCTTAGTTTGCGCCAGAGCGACGAGCATGGCAGCACTTACTTCTTTTTCCGGAAGCAAGGGCTTGTGAAGGTCGGGTGTGGGCGGAGGCATCCTTAGGTGAAAGGTTGGTGGGTCGATGTGGATTAGAGTGGTGGTGCGGTGCATGGTGTGGGTAGTTTGGGTGTGGGTGGTTTGTTTTTCACCTGCTCCACCGCTTATTGCGTTGCGTCCGAGCCTTGTCCTTGGCCACTCGTCGTAGATGTCCTTGGCCTCTTCTCCCCATCATGAGGATCCTGATCGTCAGGGTCGTCATGTCGGCGTCTGGAGTGAGAGGTTTGGCCTCGGCACGTTTGGGTAGGTGGCTCAGGATGGTCCACCAGTCGCCTATAGAGTGATTCCTCCTGAGGTGACCGGATGGTGAGACCAATGAGGCGGGCTAGAAGAATATCGTGGAGCTCGGTGATTGGGATGGTGTATGGGTTGATTAGGATGTATGAGTTTTGTAAGGGGTCGGTGGGTGTGGGTTGTGACGTGGTGAGGTCGGCTTGTACTGAAGATTGCTCCAAGATGGATGCTTTCCCTCGATCTTGACGGGACATCTCGATTGTCATACGCACGATCTCCATAATTTTGTCTTCTGAAGTCGCCTGTTAACAACCCTTGAGCAGACACCGGCTCCTCAAGGTTGGCTCAGAGTCACTTGAGGTTGTGACTCTACGAGACTTCCATCCAACCCTTGAGTCGAATTTGGAAGATTCTTCTCTATAGGTGTTTCGGCAGGCTCGGTGTGGGCCTGCGAACCAGACATCGGTAGATTTTGGTGCGGCTCAATATTGAGCGAAGTAGTGGCCGTCACTTGGAAAGATGATCAGCGTGGTATCTGGTGCGGTGGTGACGGCGGTGAAGAGGGACTCGATTTGTATGCTAAGTCGTCTGGGAGTCCGTCTTATCAAGCTGATCTGCTCATCAGACTCCGTGTCGGATGGGGTGGCTTTATGAGGAGTAGGATCACCAGTGGAAGTGAGCTTTGCCCCATTTCTATCCCGGGCTGTGCTACTTGTTGAAGAACCTCCTCAATGGTTTCTTCGAGCACGCCAACATGAACGGGCACTTCCACTTGGAATGTTTCTTTTGGAGCTTCGTGTTCCAACTCTACCGCCACAGCATCAATCAACGTGGCATCTATATCAGGAATGTGTTCGTCCTGAGTCGGAAGCTCCTGCTCTAGCTCCTGTGCCACTGTATCAATCATCACGGCGTCAGGGCTTGAGTGTTGTTGTTGTGGAGGGCTCACTTGGAAATCTGTCGGGGGCCCTCGAACCATCTGCTCGGTGATATGATGTTCCCGGCAGTATCTTTGATATTCGGCTCCCGTGGGGTCAGCGAGCCTCAATAACGCGAACGGTATGGCCATTGACGGCTGATCCAAATCCGTCAATTTTGGATTGTGGAAAAATTTCAGCCGCGGTGGTTGGTAATTCCCTCCAGGAGGCAAATGAGGAATGTTCTGTTCGTGCAACTCCTTGTATTGGCGGATGATGACGGAGAACTACAGGGCGTACGGCACATACTTTGAGCATTTATTTTCCTTTTGTCTGATCTGCTCGGCTAGATCATTCCAGATCAGTTACGCGAAATCGTAATTTTGCAAAAATATGATTCCATGGAAAATTCGCAGAATGTTGTCGTTGCCTTTGTCGAAGCCGGCGTGCTTCGGGGATAGACATTTGTTGATGATCCCAAACAATGTCTTCCACGGATGAGGAATCCCATTGCTCTGCACTTGTGCGAGTTTGGTGAGAGGCGGACAGTATCCTAGCTGAAGGAAGTCACGCACTAGCTCTGCATCAGTTGGAGAGGGGTCGTAGTTCGGATTGTAAGGGAGGTCGAGGAGAAGACCGAAGTCATTCATGTTCATACTTATGTGTCTCGTCCCTATCACCGTTGTGAAGCTGTATCCCCCAAAATTGCTAGAGGTAGACCATAGGCACTGAGGTCGTTACCGTTAGAGCATGCCATAGGGAGTGTCCTTGTAGTATAGACACCATAATCTCGTCAGGACACCAAAAGGACGTCGTGTCGAGCTGGAAGTTCGTGTCATGAACATTAAGGTACATGGCCTTCTCATAAACGTGGTTGTAGGTAGGGTAGTGATTCATCCGAAATCCACATAAGAAATGTAAATCATTAGTTCAAAAATTTTGAGTCGAAATTATCTTGAAGAATGTATGGATTGATACATAGGTATACGAAAGTGACTATATATAAAGAATGATATTTCGACCTATGTATATTTTTCATATGAAAGTAGTCGAAAATTTTCTAAGTGTTTAAAGCCCACTGTTCACTACGTGAAGTTTGTCGCTCGTAAAATTGAAGTTTCAATTTTAGTTTCCCAAGTGTCGATTTTTTAATCAAGATATCCGTTTATTTTTGCGATCGAAAATTTTATTCGCTATTGAAAGCTACAGTGAAAAAGACTTAGAAATTTTTCTAAGTTGGTTTGAACTTAAGATACGATACTGTAGCAGAGAAATTTTACGATCGAGAAAAATTTCCGTGTAAATTTACGATCGAGAAATTTTATTTCCAAGTAAATTTACGATCGAAAACTTTTTCGTGCGTGAATAAAATTTTTCGCTATGAAAATTAACGTGCGAGAAAGTATTTCGATTTTAAATAAGTTTGTCGTTGTGAAATTTTACGATCGATAAAATTGATCGTCGATCAATTAACTTTATCGCCACTGAAATTTTTCGACCGAAAATAATTGAAATCGAAATTTTCGATTGTAAGTTTTACGCTCGAAAATTTTAAAGAGATTGCATCTTTTTCATCTATTCCTCTCGGTAATATTTCGCTCGCATAAAATCAAAATTGCGTTTCTCGATTGGAAATAAATTTCGATCAATGTTATTTATCTTAATGACTAACTCAAAATTGTTTGCGATCCAAAATCTTTTACGATGCAAACAGTGACTTAATTAAATTAAAATTCAATTTTTCACTGTTTGCGAGCGAGAAAGTTCTTCGATGCATTTAAACCTTTAAACTCCAGTTTAGTCTTATCTGTCAGTCGGACACTGCTAACGCATAAAATCGAAAGATATATTCACCCAAAATATTAAAGAAACATCGAAACTAGCCTATTATGCAGTTTTAACCCAGATTATACTTAGAATAAGGTCAAATAAACTGCTAACGAGTATTTCGACTTCTCAGGGTATGAACAGTCGAGAAATTTTCAAAGAATCATGCGAAATATTCCAAAATACAGACGCAAATCTAGTTTAAATGCACGATAAACCCTAACAGATGTCAAATCTACCTTCTAAAGACGAAAATCGGATGAAAAATCGAAAGATTTTGAAGATTTTGACCTTCGTCTTTTGAGAGAAGAAGTTTTTCGCACGAGAAATTTGACTGTTGAATTTTGCGATCGAGGGTTTTGCTTGTATTTAGGGATTTTTGACTGCAAACTAATGATTTCGTTTAATTGGGCTGATTAGACGTTTTCGACACTTAGAGAATTAAGCCCATTACTATTTGCGATCGAGAAACTTACGATCGAGAAATGTAATTTGGTTACTGTTGAATTTTCGCTTGACAATTTCGATTGAAAATTTTTCGGTTCCTGTTTAATTTTCGCTCGTCAGCATTAGAGCATTCGAGCGAAAATTACAATTTGGTCCCAAATTAATTTTCGCTCGAGAAACTGCGATTGAAAATTACAAATTCGCCCGAATTTCGATAGTAAGTTTATCATAATATTTCAGATTGATCCAAATTTTTTTAAGAATAAACCACAGAATTACTCCCCCAAAATATAAACGAAAATGCAAATTAGCTTCCTGTATTTTCGAAGAATCGACATCTGGCCCCAAAATCTATCTTTGAAAATCTGCAATACTTAGAGCAAGATGTCGAGAATATGGGAGCTAATAGGAAGTAATTGTTCTAATAATGCCCCCCTGAATTATTTTACCAATGTCTTGAGTCAACAGTCATGAAGATTTGTGAAGTCCTCCTTACTTAAGCGTTGTCCAAAGCGAATCAAAATGAAAAATTTCTGCAACACTTAAGCAAAGAACATCAAAATATTTGGAGGTCAAAACATGGAGTCATTGTAGATGCTCCCCCTCAAATAGCGCACATGTATCGATTTATCACGTAATTATGCAAATCAATACAAGTAACAATCATATAACATGCAATTAATCATTTTTGACTAGTTACATGTTCCCCTAATTATGTAATAAAGATTTGCGTGGGGGTAAGAGCATGAACAAATAGAATCGCATTTTAATCCATTCAGTACTAATGCAAGATAAATTTGCATTCAACATGTGCGAAAATATTTTATTATTTTTTTCTTATATATATATGTATAATTTTCATATGTATATTGATATTATTAATAGTATGGGGTCAGATTAGTTTGCTTCAATCGATCGTCATGCCTAAGTTTTCGTATGACACTTGAAAGACACACTGCCGTCAAGTCTAGTCATCAAACTAAAGTCCTAAGATCATAGAGTGATCCATTTCGACAACTCTCACTGAGTTCTCTCTAGTGCTCTTTTTATTTTTCACTCGGGGATTTATATATATATTGCTCAAGTCAACACAAGCAATTTTAAGTCCATGTTTCCTATGATCAAGGCATATTTAATCATTTTCACCTAAGCTAGAAATCGTCGTTTGGAATCAAAGGGACTTTTAAGGGTTTAATTTGGCTAGGACTTAGGGAGGAAGGGAATTTATAGGAAAAGGTGAGCCTATCTTTATCGTCTTCCATTTTTACGTCCGTCTCCTTCTGTTCTTTCGGCAAAAAAAAATATTTTCATCTTTTCAATCCCATCCCTTATGTTATCCCATTTATGCTCAAGCTGAAGCTCTGCTTCTCCACGAGGCTCTAGGAGATTATCGTAGGCGAAGTTCTTCCTGTTGGTTCTTGGGCCGATACCGTGCTCCTCTTCGCTTATTCCCTAGAGAGGTTTCGGAGATTATCAATTTGGAGAAGTTCACGATTATGGAATTCGTACCCAAGGCTGTGCTCCTCTTCTCGTTTCCCGATATAAGACCGGATTATCATTGCAGAAGTTCACTTCGAGGTGCTCCACTTTCCAGCCGTTCTGACGAGTGTATGAGATTATCAACGGAGAAGTTCACAGCAGGATCCATGCCTTCTTTTGGTAGTTTGAAAGGCAGGTTCCTTTGGTATATTTTTGTGCGTTGAGCATTGCCTTATTTAGTCATCTTCTTGTTTTGTTTTACTTTTCCCCCCTACTTTTCTTGTTTGAACAGCCATTTGAGGAAAATTTAATCGGTTGAAGGTTGAAATGGGTTTCGAATGAAGAAAAGGAAGTTGGAGAAGGTCCAAAGTGGATGACTAAGGGCTATGATATGGAAAAGGATTGTAACAGGCCGAGTGAGGAGTTGCCTAAATGCCCCAAATCATTTTCCTGACAATCTAAAGAAGGGCGAGTATGAAGCCGAGTATCACTAGAAAAGACATTTAATTGAAGTGTGACTTCACTCAAGAGATAGATCAAAGGAGAGAAAAAATTGAAGGGCTAGAGTCCTCACATTTGGAAGGTCTCTTTGTGTCTAGTGGAGCAAACTTAAGACCTTTAGACACAAGAAAGCGACCTAGACTGACAGAATTAAGCAGTTGAATCAGTCGTACGTGTGGGAAAAATTCTACGTGACTTAGACCGAAGCATCCTAAAGGATCTCATCATTCCCCTTCTATTATAGATATTTGTATTGTAGTTTTTTTTATCACCCAAGATAAAAAAAATAAGCATGGAAAACACATGGAACAGAGCATGTGGTAGCACAGAAGATCAGGTAATGCACATATAACGGAAGATTCAACATGCCTAATTTTCCGACAAGGAATTGGAATCATTTCTCATCCAATGCTTTGGTGAAAATGTCAGCTAGTTGATGTTCCGTACTTACAAAGTACATGTCAATGGTCCTTTTCTACGTGATCTTTGATAAAGTGATATCTAATATCTATGTGCTTCGTGCGTGAATGGTGAACAGGATTGCACGTAATCGCAATGGCACTTTGGCTATCACTATATATGGGTATATTACTTAGATTGTACCCATAATCGCGAAGCTGAGTCCGCATCCATAGCATTTGTGAGCAACAGCTGGCGGCCGCAACGTATTCGGCTTCCGCAGTCGAAGTTGAGACACAGTTTTGCTTTTTGGATGACCAGCAGACTAGCTTTTCGCCTAGAAAGTGAGCGCCACCGGAGGTTTCCTGTCCATTCGGCAACCTGCATAATCAGCGTCAGTATAGACGATAAGTTTGAAGTTCGTACCTTTAGGGTACCAAAGTCCTAAGGTAGATGTGCCCTTAAGGTAGCGAAGAATGCGGGCACAAAGACAAGTGGCGAACCTGATATCTGGCCTACTAGAAGTGAGGTAGAGAAGAGATCCAATCATGCTACGATAGAGTGTGATGTCGACGGATTTTCCTGTGGGATCGGCAACCAACTTGCACCTTGTTGACATGAGAGTGCTGAGAGGCTTGCTCTGATCTTGATGGAACTTTTTCAAAATGTCCTTAATATACTATGTTTGACTGATAAATATTCCATCATTGAGCTGTCTGACTTGAAGTCTCTAGGAAGAATTGCATCTCTCCTATGTGGCTCATTTCGAATTTACTCTTCATGAGATCTCCAAACTTCTTGCAAAGCCGTGGATTTGTTGAACCGAAAATGATGTCATCGACGTAAACTTGAATGACCATCAGATCTTTGTCTAGCCATTTGATGAAGAGGGTCGTATCGATTGTTCCTCGAATAAATCCAGCCATTACGAGGAATTCACTCAAGACATCATACCAAGCACGTGGGGCTTCTTTTAGTCCGTAGAGTGCTTTATCCAATCGATAGACGTGATCGGGATGCTTTTATCAATGAAGCCGTCTGGCTGAGCGACACAGACTTCTTCTTTAAGTACGCCGTTGAGGAAGGCAGTTTTAACATTCATTTGATAGACCTTGAAGTCTTTATGAGCCGCGTAAGCCAACAAGAGACGAATGGCTTCAATTCGGGCAACAGGAGCATATGTTTCGTCGTAGTCAATGCCTTCCTGTTGGTTGTATCCCTTTGCAACTAATCATGCCTTGTTCCTGATCCCTTTGCCATCTTCATTCTTCTTGTTTTTAAATACCCATTTTGTTCCAATGATAGTCTTCCCATGCGGGCGGGGTACTAATGTCCACACTTGAAGACGTTCGAAGTGGTTGATTTCCTTTTGCATAGCAATTATACAATCCGGGTCTCGTAGTGCGTCTGCTACCTTGGTAGGCTCGTTTTGGCTTAAGAAGCAGCTGGAAAAACTGTGTTGATGTCGTGTCCTTACTCCACTCGAAGGATCACCAATTATTTGATCAATCGGATGAGCTCTAGTCCACTTGCACTCATGTGGCAAAGCTGAAGACGAAGCATCAGCCATTTGTGGGTCTAGATTTCCGATGATCTCCGATTGTTCATTTGTGTGGGGAAGTTCCATATCTGCACTGGGAGGGAGCGACTCTGATGATTCTTCCTCAACACTCACGGTAGGTTCTTCATTATTCTGAGGCAGTTCTGAATCGGGTGAGGTAGGGACTGTTGAAGAACTTGGAATATAGGCCACGTCGGGTATAGAATTGACGATGAGAGGCTCAAAGAGGGAATCCAAGTCTTCCAACACAAATCTTAGCGCTTCGTCTGGCGTTGATTGCTGAGTTGTTGCCATCTTCTGTTGGTTTTGTGCCAAGACACCAGTGAATACGGGTTCTGAGATGTTGTCTTTAGAAGCCAATTGTTTGAGCACGGGTGCTGAACTGATTTGAACAGGAGCCATCTGGTTTGGCTCGGGTCCTGGACTGATCTGCCCAGAAGCCATCTCATTCACTTCGTAAAAAGTGACGTTATAGCTTTCCTTAATCGTGCGGTTGGACTTGATGTATACTCGGTACACTTTTGATGTTGAAGAATACCCGACGAAAGTTGCTTCGAATGCTTTAGGGTCGAACTTTGCACGTTGCTTTCTGTCATTCGCCACAAAGCACTTGCACCCGAAGACCTTAAAAATGAGATGTTGGGTACTCTATTGTTTACGATCTCATACAGAGTCTTGTTGAACCGTTTGTGAACTACTGTCCTGTTTTGGGTAAAACAGGCGGTATTACTGCTTCAGCCCAAAGAAAGTGTGGAAGGTCGGAATGGATCAGCATTGTACGAGCGTCTTCCACTAGAGTTCTATTTTTCCTTTCAACGACCCCATTTTGTTCTGATAAAATTCACTGAGATGTTTATTCTTAAACTCAGTGCCGTTGTCCGCTCCAATAACTTGAATAGTCTGTTGCATCAGATTCTGAGTAGTGTTCACAAAGTTGATAACCAAGTCCCCTGTCTCATCTTTGGTTCGGAGGAACTTTGTCCAAGTGTAGCGAGAGTAGTCATCGACGATAACTATCACATACTTGCGTCCATTGATACTCTGTGTCTGCATTGGCCCACAGAGGTCCATGTGGATTAATTCCAATGGGCGAGAAGTAGACGCAATTTGCTTGACATGATGAGATGCTCGCTTTATTTTTCCTAATTGACATGCCGAACATTGATGCTCCCTTTGTAGTAGTATAGTTGGAAGACCGTGGACCAACTTTTTCGTAGAAAGGTGTTGGAGAGATTTCATATTTAGATGAGATAGTCGTTGATGCCATAAGCTGTTCCTCTGTAAAACAGTCTGAGAGATGTGGCATACAGCTGTCGAGGGCCGTACGGACGTCAGGTTGATTTTGTAAAGATTGGATTTCCGAAGTCCGTAGAGGAGTTATGTGTCCTGACTGTCCAAAATTCTGCACCGTTCAGCGTGAATGACCACTTGAAATCCTTTATCACAGAATTGGCCTATGCTGAACAAGTTATGGTGGAGGCCGTCGACATAAGAGACATCTTTTATCGTCAGATTTTCCGAGCTGAGTCGTTGTTTCCCAACCTGACTTTCCCATTTGGTCGGTCTTTGTAGTTGCTAAGCAGCTCTTGATTTCCAGTCATGTGTGTGGAGCAACCAGATTCGAGGTACCACACATGATGGATCTGTAAAAACAAGTTAGAGAGCTTTAGGTACCCACTTAAGCATGGGTCCTCTCAGATTAGCAGATATAGTTTTAGGTTCGGATGTGATTCCTAAATTATTTCTTGAGGGAGTCTTACTAACCCATTTCACTTTCGGAGAAGTGGGTTTGGGTTTTGCCTCTTTAGGTGACTTGGCCTTTTTCGACTTTTGTCATCCTAGGCAGTGATTTAGGAACCCATTTGGGTTGAACCATGCAGGGAAGGTTAAATTCAAGACGTACAAATGCTTTGGTAGGTTTGACCGAGGAAAAGATCTTTTCTTTTAATAATCTCCTAAGGTGCTTGGGGGACTCAATTTTTACGGGATACCTTAGATGAGTACAAGCATGCACAGCGCCGTATGCTTTCTTTATGGCTGGATCTTGTTTCCTACGGGTCTTCCTATTGGCATTTATTTCAGAATGACTGGTTGATTTTTGAAGTAGAGCCTATTTCGAAATTGTCGCTTCTAAAGGGACAAGAGAATGTCTCTTAAGTTGTTTGTTGAGCTTTATTTCATTACATAAAGCTAAACCTTCTTGTATACAGGTTCCTATTAATCTTTCGTAAGTATAGGAATTATAATCTATACTAGATTCTCCATTCCTAAGGATTTTACTATTTGACTCAGGAAGTTCCATAACTCGACTAAGGAATGTATCCTTATACCATCTAAAAGATGTAAGTGTTTTACACCTAAGATTTTGGAGAAGATTTCTAACATTTTCAGAATTGTCAGACCATCGGCCTGTAAATGTTCTACAATGTTTATACATAGAGTATAAATAGCATTTTCAATAATTGTATTATTTTCTTCTTTTACAGTAAGAAGAATATTATCCCGATCTTGTTGAGATAAGTAATTATCCCACCAACCCTTTAACTGACCAGTAAGGTCAGTAACTAGCATTTGAGCAATTGTTTTATCGGTATTACCTTGAGTTTTACAAACTGTACTATACATCATCATCCTATGAACCATACCAAAAGTTTGCCTTTCAGTAAAACCGTCAAGGTTCCATTCATATATACAATGACCATTATAAGAATTATTAGTAGTAAGATCATGTTCTTCTATTAGAACATCTTGAGGAGTTGGTCTAGGATGAATTGGTTTACTTGCAAATTTTGAAGAATTTTAATTTATTTAATTCTTCAGTAAAAGTTTTATGTATATTATCTGAATTTTCAAGTTGATTTTCAAATTCTTCGCTTAAAGTATTAAGCTTTAAATTTCTTAATTTTTTCTCAATCATATCTTCAATGTGAGAAATTGATTTTAATTTAAAATCAACAATTTCTGGAGGAGGTTGAATACTAGGAGAAGCTATATTAGCTGTTTTAATTTCATTTATATCTTTATCTTTATTTATTAAAAGATAATTTTTTATATCTTTAACAGAAGAAGATATTTCTTCTATATTCTTTTTTAATAAAGAAATTTGTTCTCCTATGACAATAACATACATATTTGTATAATTTGTTGTTAAACGGTCTTAATCATATGAATTATAAACATATTATTTTATAGTTTTTAAACATATTTTTAATAAACTACAAAAGTGATGATTGATAAAGGATTTTTTTATAATCTTAGATTATAAACAAATTTTTAAACATCTTTTAAAAACGATTGATATTTTTAAAATAGTTTATAATCTTAGATTATAAACATATTTTTGAAAACGGTCTAATAGGATAATAATAAATTATTATCAACGGTCTAATAGGATACTAATAAAAATATGATTTTGGTAAACATATATACCAAAATCAGACTTGTTTATCAATGGTTTAACGGTCCCGATTTTATCTATATGTATCATGGATAAACATATTTTATTGGCGAGATGGCAGGGTCATTTAGCTCCATTCGATTTTGAAATTATTTATAAAAAGGGAAGTGATAATAGTCTTCCTGATTATCTTACTCGTGAATATTTAACATGAGTTATTTACAAATTGCAGCAATGTCCCAATATGGGAGAGGTTTCGCCTCTAATGGAGGTGGACGTGGACGTGGTCGTGTTATTGCTCAAATGGGTAACAAGAAACCTGTGAAAGAAAATCTTTCACAATTTTCTGCGCCTTCAAGCAATGCTTGGAATGAGGACGATCCAATTTATAAAGAATTTCTTGAATACAAGAAACAAAAGGGGCAATCTTCAAATAAAGAAGGTACTTCTTATGCAAAAATTATTGCACAACATGGCGAAGATGTTGATTATGAGAAAAAGAATCATACAGAGGTAATACTTCTGTTAGAATTCAAAGACTTAAAATGGTCCGATGAACCTTGGACAATTATGTCTAGATATTTAGAAAAAGCATCATATGTTGCTCAATTTTATAAATCTCGTGATAATTACGAGAATATTTTAAATAAGCTACTGGAACAGCTGACTTTGAACATTTTAGTGCGGGAAATACCCAAACTGCTCAAAGAAAAGGTTATACCTTTAGTAAGATTATTATTAAGCAGATAATAACTGCTGAAAGTTGGGCACTTCACCCTTTAAAGGATAGAGAATATCTTCATCCTGAATCAAAAATTTTATTTAAATTTAATTATTATGATTATATCGAAGCCTTTAATAAGGTATTTTTATATCAAAATGATAACAAAAAACATTCTTGGTGGATAAAAATCTGCTCAGATGTTTATAAAAAGGATATTCCTAATTGGTTTTATCAATGGTGGCTATTATATGGCGCATCCTATTGAAATTTTAAAAGAACCTTTCTTTGGTTTATATCAAGAATGGGTTAAAGTATCTCCATTTCTAATAGAAGCGGAGCATAATAAACAATGTATAGAAGGAATGGCTTCTTTACATTTTTACATTGAATTTTCTATTCCTTGGATTTGGAGGTGGACTCCAGAAATGGGTTATACCCAACAAAAAATTCCTTGTCTCCAGAGAAATTTCTATATTAAAATTTGGAAAAAAATGATTCGAAAAACTCAGACTGGTGAATATGAAAGCCAGCAAACGATTGATAAGATTGAAGAGAAAATTTCTCTATATAATGATGCGATTAATAATCGTCAACAAAGGGAAGCTCCTAGTCCCTTTGAAGCTATTTCTAGAAGAATTAATCTTCAGAAGGGTAAAATGAAGCCAATGAGAAAATTGATGTTTATCTCGAAGAAATGAAGAAAGATATTGCTAAAAATTTTGGAATGGAAATTGGAGATATCTCGATGGAGACATCTTCAAAAATTGAAGAAGATGAAGATTTTTGCCTTGCTGGTGAAGGACAAGATCCGGAAGATCCGGATAACATTATCATTGAAGATATTGAAGATAATGCTATGAACTTGATGGGACAGGAAATTTCCATCATTGAAGACAAAGTGGCTCAAATAGTCAAGACTCGTGAAGAAATCAAAGAGTCTAGAGCTAAACAAGCACAAAAAATTAAAGAATCTATTGATGGACTCAAATAATGCTGATAGAGACATCAACGATGGAAGAGAAATTAGCTTTAATAAAGCTAAAGATAAGAATGAAGACTTTCTTGGCAATGCATCACAGTTGTCCAGATTCCTCGACAAAGTGGTCAACTTTGAAGAATTTCTTCTTTTTAATTATTGTAGTTTACTTTTTTCTTCTATTTATTAAGTCGAAGCTCATACGCTTCAGGGGTGCTTTTCTTTACTCTCTTTTGTACCCTCTCTCTGCTGGCGTAATTCCCTCTCTACTGTAAAATATTCTAAAGAATAAAGATTGAAGCTTTCTGTACAACTCTCCTATTCAAGTAAGTTTTTAGTTGGTTCTTATATATTTATCTTTTGTATCTATTAGCCTGAATGGAAGGCTAAATTATTCGTTAAACTACACCGAGATGTCTTAATACCTTAAATCATGGTTTTATATCATATCATGTATATTATATATATATATATATATATATATATATATATATACTAATATGATGTAGAAAAAATCTTTTAAAAACGACTGAAAGAATTAAATTTTGGATAAATGTTATAATAAAATTTGATTTTGATTAATTCTTTGTCGGCTCTTGGCAAAGCCCGTGTTGCCGTAGATAGGCGTTTGAGGGTATATGGCTATTACCGATTGAATTAATTGGATAAAAATTTTATTATGTAAAATTCCTTGTATTCGATGATTTAATTCTAAAGATCACAAAATAATTAAATTTTGGACTAATGGTATATAGGCTGGAATACCTTGGGTCCGAACGGGATCTAACTGTTTACAGTTTGATAACTGGACGAATAGGTTTAACAACGCCACGTACCATTTTCTTATGTCTGGTATTTGGTTGAACTACCTTTGAACAAAACTTTCTAACGAAAGTCTGATTTGGTATTATGGCTTGACTACCTTAGGTCTGTTTGGACTAAACTGGTTAAACAGAGCCTTATATCATTATCACGGTTTGATAGGTTGTTTATACCTTTATCAATCATCACTTTTGTAAATATTATGTAAAACGTCCCTACTCGTATGGTATCAGAGCCATGGTGAGGGTGTTAAGAAGTTATGGTGTAGTTTAACGGTCTTAATCAAATTAATTTGATTAGACGAAAAGATACTGTTAAAAAGAGTATTGAAGAGGAATATGATGTTCCTCAAGATTTAGAAAAATTAAATCGTTGGACAATTCCTAAGATAGATTATAAAATAATCTATGAATTAGGAACTTTTGAAAAATCAGGTTTAAAACAGGTAGTCAAAACTACCGAAGAAACTATCTCTCTCAACAACGAAGAGATGGTTATTAGGCTTCTAAGTAATAGAGACTTAGAAAAATATAGAATAAATCATAAGTTTATTCATATTGGATTAGTACAAGTAGCTTTTAAGCCCCTGACTTTAGAAGGCTTACCAGAGAGCTTTATAGCAGCTCTTAGAGATGGTAGGAATCTTGATTGGAAACAATCCCTTATGGGAATAATTCAATCTAGTCTGGCACATGGACCAGTTTATTTTAATGTCTATCCTAATCTCCAATTATCATTAACTGATGTTAATATATTGGATGCTCTGACATTAAATGTCAAAACTCACGGATATAATTACGCTCCGGGTTCGGAAGTCCTATGTATCTGTTATAGAATTTATTATAAGCCTTTATACACGCTCAATCCTCAATGTAAAATCGTTGATAAACCTATCAATGAAACTGTTCTAATAGAAACTAATTTTAGTAATATTACAACTCGTAGATCTATTAAATGGGAAGAAATACAATTTCCAGAACACTGGATAATTGAAAGAGCTATGCCTCTACAACCAAAAATAAAAAATAATCCTACTCAAATAATACAAACAACAGATGGAACTGTTCAAATACAATTTGAGCAGGATAGAAAATCTGTCGATTGAAAAACTCTAAGATCTAGACTTAGATCGAGTTCATCTCACTATCATATATCACCATGTGATTATACGGTAAGATCTACTTCTAGAGCTTCGACCTCCCATATTAGGGAATCAACTTCTAGCGATTATTTGCAAAATAGAGTTGAAGAATTAAGAATTAATTCTGATAATATAGTTCATGGAGTTTCTAAAAATAAAGATGAGGAAATAACCGAGTCAGAAATGGATTTTTGTGTTTAATGAATTTAAAACAAAAAATCGATTTTAGTCCGGGTTCTCCGGCAAGAAAAGAAATTCAACAGGAATTTAATTTACCCAAATGGGAATTTTTTAGAAAATGGTTTTTCTTAAGTTTTAATAACGAAGATAAAACTATTATTCAAGAAAAATTTTACAATGACTTGTCAAAACAGAATAAAAAATTACCTTTTATTCCTTGGTTTTTGACAAAATATTTTAAAAATATGATTTTTGAACTTGAAAGAAATTATAAACTTTCAACAGGGAAAAATTTAGATTCAATTTATCCTCCTCAACTAGTTTTCAAATGGAAAAAGAAAATGAAATTAGATATTATAGTGCTTTTCAAAACTATTTGAAAATGACACACTCGCAGTAACTATTAACCATATTAATTGCCTTTTAAAACAACAAAATTATACAAATATGTATGTTATTGTCATAGGAGAACAAATTTCTTTATTAAAAAAGAATATAGAAGAAATATCTTCTTCTGTTAAAGATATAAAAAATTATCTTTTAATAAATAAAGACAAAGATATAAATGAAATTAAAACAGCTAATATAGCTTCTTCTAGTATTCAACCTCCTCCAGAAATTGTTAATTTTAAATTAAAATCAATTTCTCACATTGAAGATATGATTGAGAAAATTAAGAAATTTAAAGCTTAATACTTTAAGCGAAGAATTTGAAAATCAACTTGAAAATTCAGATAATATGCATAAAACTTTTACTGAAGAATTAAATAAATTAAGAAATTCTTCAAAATTTGCAAGTAAACCAATTCAAACTAAATATAATTATCCTAGACCTACTCCTCAAGATGTTCTAATAGAAGAAAATGATCTTACTATTAACAATTCTTATAATGGTCATTGTATCTATGAATGGAACCTTGACGGTTTTACTGAAAGGCAAACTTTTGGTATGGTTCATAGGATGATGATGTATAGTACAGTTTGTAAACTCAAGGTGATACCGATAAAACAATTGCTCAAATGCTAGTTGCTGGCTTTATTGGTCATAAAGGGTTGGTGGGATAATTACTTATCTCAACAAGATCGGGATAATATTCCTGTTACTGTAAAAGAAGAAAATAATACAATTATTGAAAATGCTGTTTATACTCTATGTATAAACATTGTAGAACATTTAACAGGCCGATGGTCTGACAATTCTGAAAATGTTAGACTTCTCCAAAATCTTAGGTGTAAAACACTTACATCTTTTAGATGGTATAAGGATACATTCCTTAGTCGAGTTATGGAACTTCCTGAGTCAAATAGTACTCACTGAAAATCCAAATTCATAGATGGTTTACCATTTCCTTTGCAGAAAGGGTAAAGAAAATCCTTAGAAATGGAGAATCTAGTATAGATTATAATTCCTATACTTACGGAAGATTAATAGGAACCTTTATACAAGAAGGCTTAGCTTTATGTAATGAAATAAAGCTCAACAAACAACTTAAGAGATATTCTCTTGATGAGAAAAAACAATTAGGAGAATTCTGTAGTCAATTTGGCTTAGAAAATCCTTCTACGAGCCAACCTCGTAAAGAATATAAACCTAAAAAATATTCTCCCAAACAATATGATAAAAGAAAATATCGAAAATCTAAAAGAAGAGAACAAAAATTCTCAAAAGATAATAACAATTATCAATATAGAAATAAATTTCCACCAATAGTCTGTAGAAAATGCGGAAAAATTGGTCATAAAGCAAAAACTTGCTGGACCAAAAAGAAAATTAATAATTTAGAAATAGATAATGAATTAAAGGAAACATTATCAAAGATATTATTGGAATCTAATAGCGAGTCAGAATCTTCTTCAGAAGATGAAAATAATTTCATCGAAGAAATTTCTTCAGAAGAATCTGAAGAATGTCAAAATCTACAAAATTAGATAGTTCTGAATCAGAACTGGAAGATAATAATCTTTATCAAATTTTATCTCAATTTCAAGAAGTCAATGTTTTAGACAATAATCTTTTTGAAATATTAAAAGAAACAGAAGATCAAGATTTAAAAAATCTAATCATTAGAAAAATAATTCAAAAAGAAGAAGAAAAAGAATCTGAACCTTATAGTATGTCCGAAGTAATGTGATTACTTCGTAATAAGAATCAATTAAACAAAAAGAATCAATTGTTAATATTAAAGATTTAACAATAGAAATTTCAAATCTAAAAAATGAAATAAAAGATTTAAAATTAAGTCATATAGATTTAGAAAGAAGATTTTCTAAATTAGAAAAAGGAAAAGAAATAATTAAAGAATTTGAAGCTGATGAAGAATTTATCGGTATCACCTTGAGTTTTACAAACTGTACTATACATCTTTTTTTTTTTATAATCTAAGATTAAGACGGTCTATTATATTTTATTAGTATCCTATTAGACCGTTTTTAAAATCATATTTTTATTAGTATCCTATTAGACCGTTAAACCGTTGATAAACAAGGACTATTAACAGATACAAAAATCATATTTTTATTAGTATCATATTCCCAATAAAAAAGATCTTTTAGACAGATTATTTAATGCTATTATATTTTCAAAATTTGATTTAAAATCAGGATTTTGGGAAATTCAAATTGCCGAAAAAGATAGATATAAAACTGCTTTTACAGTCCCAATTGGACAATTTGAATGGAACGTTATGCCTTTCGGTTTGAAAAACGCTCCTTCTGAATTTCAAAATATTATGAACGATATTTTCATTCCTTATAGTAATTTTATTATTGTTTACATTGATGAATATTTTCAAAAGATATAGAAACACATTTTAAACATCTTGATATATTTAAGAAAATTGTTATTCAAAACGGATTAGTTATATCAAGTCCAAAATGGTTTTATTTCAAACTAAAGTTAGATTTTTAGGTCATACTATTGAAAAGGGTAATATTAACCCTATTAATAGAAGTATCGAGTTTGCATCAAAATTTCTAGAATAAATTTTAGATAAAACTCAGCTCCAAAGATTTTTAGGGAGTCTTAATTATATTTCTCCTTATTATAAAAATCTTGCTATTGATACATCTATTTTATATGATAGATTAAAAAAGATTCATTGTCAGTGGATTGGTAGTCACACTGAAGCAATAAAAAAAATTAAAAATAAGGTTACGCATTTACCTTGTTTAATGCTTGAATCCTAATTGGCAAAAAATTATTGAAACTGATGCGTCTGACTTAGGCTACGGAGGAATTTTAAAACAAGTTTCTCCAGAAGATAGGAAAGAATATTTAGTTAGATTCCATTCGGGGAAATGGAACAATGCTCAGAAAAATTATGCCACTATTGCTAGAGAAGTTCTTGCAATAGTCAAATGTGTCCTTAAATTTCAGGATGATTTATATAATCAAAAGTTTTTAATAAAAACTGATTGTCAAGCTGCAAAATTTATGTTTCGGAAAGATTTCAAACATGATGTCTCCAAACAAATGTTTGCGAGATGGCAGGCTCATTTAGCTCCATTCGATTTTGAAATTATTTATAAAAGGGAAGTGATAATAGTCTTCCTGATTATCTTACTCGTGAATATTTAACATAGTTATTTACAAATTGCAGCAATGTCCCAATATGGGAGAGGTTTCGCCTCTAATAGAGGTGGACGTGGATGTGGTCGTGTTATTGCTCAAATGGGTAACAAGAAACTTGTGAAAGAAAATCTTTCACAATTTTCTGTGTCTTCAAGCAATGCTTGGAATGAGGACGATCCAATTTATAATGAATTTTTTGAATACAAGAAACAAAAGGGGCAATCTTCAAATAAAGAAGGTACTTCTTATGCAAAAATTATTGCAGAAGATGACGAAGATGTTGATTATGAGAAAAAGAATCATACAGAGGTAATACTTCTGTTAGAATTCAAAGACTTAAAATGGTCTGATGAACCTTGGACAATTATGTCTAGATATTTAGAAAAAGCATCATATGCTGCTCAATTTTATAAATCTCGTGATAATTACGAGAATATTTTAAAAGCTACTGGAACAGCTGACTTTGAACATTTTAGTGCGGGAAATACCCAAACTGCTCAAAGAAAAGGTTATACCTTTAGTAAGATTATTATTAAGCAGATAATAACTGCTGAAAATTGGGCACTTCACCCTTTAAAGGATAGAGAATATCTTCATTCTGAATCAAAAATTTTATTTAAATTTAATTATTATGATTATATCGAAGCCTTTAATAAGGTATTTTTATATCAAAATGATAACAAAAAACATTCTTGGTGGATAAAAATCTGCTCAGATGTTTATAAAAAGGATATTCCTAATTGGTCTTATCAATGGTGGCTATTATATGGCGCATCTATTGAAATTTTAAAAGAACCTTTCTTTGGTTTATATAAAGAATGGGTTAAAGTTTCTCCATTTCTAATAGAAGCGGAGCATAATAAACAATGTATAGAAGGAATGACTTCTTTACATTTTTACATTGAATTTTCTATTCCTTGGATTTGGAGGTGGACTCCATAAATGGGTTATACCCAACAAAAAATTCCTTGTCTCCAGAGAAATTTCTATATTAAAATTTGGAAAAAAATGATTCGAAAAACTCAGACTGGTGAATATGAAAGCCAGCAAACGATTGATAAGATTGAAGAGAAAATTTCTCTATCGTCAACAAAGGGAAGCTCCTAGTCCCTTTGAAGCTATTTCTAGAAGAATTAATCTTCAGAAGGGTAAAATGAAGCCCAATGAGATAATTGATGTTTATCTCGAAGAAATGGAGAAAGATATTGCTAAAAATTTTGGAATGGAAATTGGATATATCTCGATGGAGACATCTTCAAAAATTGAAGAACATGAAGATTTTTGCCTTGCTGGTGAAGGACAAGATCCGGAAGGTCCGGATAACATTATCATTGAAGATATTGAAGATAATGCTATGAACTTGATGGGACAGGAAATTTCCATCATTAAAGACAAAGTGGCTCAAATAGTCAAGACTCGTGAAGAAATCAAAGAGTCTAGAGCTAAACAAGCACAAAAAATTAAAGAAGCTATTGATGGACTCAAATAATGCTGATAGAGACATCAACGATGGAAAAGAAATTAGCTTTAATAAAGCTAAAGATAAGAATGAAGACTTTCTTGGCAAAATGCATCACGGTTGTCAAGATTCCTCGACAAAGTGGACAGCTTTGAAGAAAATTTCTTCTTTTTAATTATTGTAGTTTACTTTTTTCTTCTATTTATTAAGTCGAAGCTCATACGCTTCAGGTGTGCTTTTCTTTACACTCTTTTGTACCCTCTCTTTTCTGGCGTAATTCCCTCTCTACTGTAAAATATTCTAAAGAATAAAGATTGAAGCTTTCTGTACAACTCTCCTATTCAAGTAAGTTTTTATTTTGTTCTTATATATTTATCTTTTGTATCTATTAGCCTTAATGGAAGGCTAAATTATCCGTTAAACTACACCGAGATGTCTTAATACCTTAAATCATGGTTTTATATCATATGATGTATATATATATACTAATATGATGTAGAAAAAATCTTTTAAAAGGAAAGAATTAAATTTTGGATAAAGGTTAAAATAAAATTTCATTTTGATTAATTCTTTGTCGGCTCTTGGCAAAGCCCGTGTTGCCGTAGATAGGCATTTGAGAGTATATGGCTACCGATTGAATTAATTGAATAAAAATTTTATTCTGTAAAATTCCTTGTATTCGATGATTTATTCTAAAGATCACAAAAATAATTTTAATTTTGGATTGATGGTATATAGGCTGGAATACCTTGGGTCCGAACGGGATCTAACTGTTTACAGTTTGATAACTGGACTAATAGGTTTAACCACGCCACGTACCATTTTTCTTTTGATGTCTGGTATTTGGTTGAACAACCTTTGAACAAAACTTTCTAACGAAAGTCTGATTTTGGTATTATGGCTTGACTACCACAGGTCTGTTTGGACTAAACTGGTTAAACAAAGCATTATATCATTATCACGGTTTGATAGGTTGTTTATACCTTTATCAATCATCACTTTTGTAAGTATTATGTAAAAAGTCCCTATATAATATATATATATTATATATATACACACCTACATATATTATATTATTTCAAAAAATATAAAATGAAAAATTAAGAATCTTCATAAACTTATTTAGCCCATAAATTATTAACTTATACACACCTTTCTAAGATTAGGCCCACCATATTTTACTTATGTAACTCAAGTAACGTCTAATTTTTGCCTTTTGAATGTGTTTTTTTGCAGGATTTTGAAAGCGTGAAGATGCAATGCAATTACTTTTGTCAATCTTCACTAATTCTTAAATATAACCGCTTCTTCTAATTAATCTGTATATAAAGTTGTATTTTGTGGTTAAGTAAAGTTTTTTGTCTTACTAAGGATACTGGCTAAAATATGTAAATTATTTAAGGTTAGAAAATCTTTTTATTTTGAAAAATTTGGTATTAATAATCTATCTTATTGGGGCCTAAGGAGTTTGAATTGATTAAAGATTCCAAAACAACGAATTAACGAGTTACGAGACATGCATGGTGAAACCCTTCGTGTGAATGGTATAGAAGGTATGATACCGATACCATATCGAAATCTCGGTATGATACCGTATCGAAATTTAAGATATACCAAAATTTTGGTATGGTATTGGTATGATTTTTTTGGATACCGAAATTTCGGTACGGTATACGGTATCACAGTTTTACGATATACCGTACCGAACCACCCCTAATGGCGAGTACCTGTTTTTACCTATATTTTCATGATAGAATGGTCGTCACGTATTTTAATGACATTGTCAGAACATATAGTCATACAATCATGATATATCACATAACTAAATATTGAGTACGGATACATGTATATTAGTGATAAACTCTAATGCTAAAAAGCAATGTAAAGTCAATTTTTAAATTCTAAATGATGTATATAACGCATAATAACTTTCTATCGGAACTCATTATAAGCTTATATACTGATACTAAAATCTGCTAACTTATTAAACCTATAAACACTTCAGAAGTAAAGGTTTAAATGATCGGCCCACAATTCATTTATTTATTTCAACATATTGGGTTATTTGATAACGATTGGCCCAACGTTTATCTTATTAAAAGATATGAATACAACAGCGGAAGACCTAGGTCGTTCCTCGAGGTTTTGGTTTTTGTTTCCCCCGATTTCAGATTCGAGTCTCGACTGTAATCTCAAACGCTTCATATTTGCTCAACGTGGACTGCGATCATTACATAGATAACAGCAACGGGGCGTTATGCTGCGGCTTAGTGACTGATTGCCAGACTCTTGCAGATAATCGTCACAATTTGATGTTGCGCAAATTGTCGTTCAACTGCCATGGGTAGCGGGATCTTTCAAGTTAGTACTATGTCGTATTTCTGGGTGTGGGTTTTTGAATGTATAATGTGATATCGTATAATCATATGTTGTTGTTGTTCTAAGTATCAATTTGGGATTCTGAATGCATCATATGATATTGTTAACTGATATGCTGTTATTATTCTGAGTATCAATTTCCGTTCGTACATTGTTTTAATACAGACAGTATTAGAAACACAGTTCCCCAGGGGTTCTGTAAAGGCGGGAAGAGTGGTGATATTTGCCGCTTATAAAGATATATGCACGCATCTAATGGAAATCTTGAATAGAGCAGAGATAGCCGATATGGTTTTAAAAGGCCAATTTGGACGTTTAATAGTGCTGCAGACAATTTTCAGTTGTCAGGACAATTGTTGTGGTATCTGATGCAGTGTCAAAACAAATACGATGACACTGATGAGATGTGGATGGTTATCGAGGATAGACCCGTACGGTTTTCGTCGGTTGAATACTCGCTGCTGACAGGCCTCAAATTTGGCGCTGAGGATCCCATAGAAGTCAATACAGCCTTTATTACAAGACATTTTGGAACAAAAAAATTATGTTGCGAGACATAAAGAACCGACTGAATACGATGAGAAGCCCTTCAGATAGTACCGTTGATATTGAGAAGCTAAAGATGGCGAGTGATGTTTGTCGCTGGAGTCGTTCAGTTACGAAGTAATAGAGATACTGCTTACGTCGATTCTGCAATAATGTATTTGGTGGAACACTTTGAGAAATTCAATGCTTACCAATGGGGAACCCTAGCATTCAATGAAGCCCTAGCGTCACTTAAGAGGGATCTGTCCCAGTACAGTGCTGAATCGACAGATGAGCAAGTGAACAAAAATCCAAACTTAAGTTTAGGAGGTTTTGTACATCCATTTCAGGTAATAGTACTGCGTTTATTATTTCAGTTACTGATATCTATTATTTCACATTGACTTCGAAATAAATTGTTCATTCTTATATACTTGCTTATGAATGTATCCCTGGAGTTGCAAGTTCGTTTGCAAAGAGACTTGAAGGAGTGGAACCTGGCATTCCACGGATGTGTCGGTGGAAGACAAACGATTGGAGTACTAAGTACTCGCCGAGGTTGGACCAGGTCACAGAGGATGTTTCTTCTAAAGGTGTTGTCAAATGTATTTTGCAGCCAACTGTTGAGGAATCGGCTTTGTTCTTTATTAGATCAAGTCACGTCGCACTCCAAAACTACACTCCACTACTGCAGAAGATCAATTTGTTTTTGGAGAAAGGAGTCACGGTTATTTGTCCTCCAGTAGCAGGAAAAGTTTCAGCTAAGCATGCTAGAAGTGTTGATGCAACAGAGATCGAGGAAGAGTGTGACGTAGAAGAGGACAGTGAACGCAACATTTCGAAATCATCAGGTAGGAAAGATTCAGCCAGTGGTGACTCTATATCAGAAGATGTTGTTGTTGAGAGTAGGAAAATGTCTGGTAAGAAATCAGGAAAGGGAAGAAAAAGGTGACTGGTCAGAAATCCACACCGAAAAAACTTACGCGTCAGGCAAAACGTCTGAGTGAAACTGACCCGTCAAGTGGGTTCGTCGATTCTGTGAAGAAAGCAAAGTTATCAAATAAGGAGCACATTGTCACGGATAATGCAGAGAGCGAAAGAGACGATGAGATGGAGAATGAGGATGTTCAGCCGGGAACACCACATGCTCGAGGAAATAAGCACATGCCTGATGAAGACGTTCGACAGGCGGAAGGAACTTCGGGTTTGTTAGATTTATTCTGATTTAATTATATGTTTTATACGTCTCTATGTATCATTACTAACATTATGTACTTGATTTGGTAATTGTCCTGGTCTAATCGCTTAACTTTTTACGTGCAGTTGTGCAGAAAATGAAGTCGCTGGAACGCAAAATGCAACTTCAGTCAGAGGAAGTATCTGCTGTGAAAGTCTCATTTCAAGAAGCATTGGAGGGAATTCGAGAAAGATTGACTGGTGTTGAAAGTAACAGAGGCACCTTTTTGAACGTTAATTTCATAACTGAGAAGATGACGTCCATGGAAGAGTGTTTGAAGGTCTTAGGCGAGAAGGTAGTACAGCTCAAGGTGCAGGTTGATGTATTACCAGACCCTCAGTGGACAGGTGGTAGTTATTTTTTTATTCTCGATATTGATATTTGAAATAACATTGGTTACAAATAAATCTACCATCTGTTCACAAATTATTTTCGCAAGACAAGGCGCTGACATGGTTGTCAGTACCAAAAACGTCAATAATATCGTGCACAATATAACGTCATGTGCAGTTGACGGGAATCAGCAACTTCCAGCTTCTAGGAGGCTTAAGCTTGCAGAGGATGCCTTTCTTCGTAACAACTCTGCTGTTTCAACACAAGCTTATACCCATCGTAAGCTTGACGAGCATATCCTGTATAAGCTAGCATTCTGGCCAATGGCAGAACAAGAGATTAAAACTATGCAGCAGTGCCGCAAGAGTGGCCTTTCTGGAAATACTTTGTCGCCAACTTTCTTCAGGACCCTAATGACAGCAGCCAAGCACTCCAAAACTATGTAAGTCTATAATTGAATATATATAGTCATAGTATTATGTAACACCGCTGTTTACAACGATATAAAAAATTTACGTATATATATGTGCATATTCATGGTTCTCTGATGAATTGTTTGATTCTTTGTTTTTAAAGCATGTTGCTGAATGCATCCCTGGTTTCATTGAGATGCAATTAAAGTGCGAAATCCCAGCGAAGAATGTTGCTTTCATGAGCACGCTATTCAGTCAGACTATCATGTCGCTCTCCGGTGTAAACGAAACTGTTAGCTTGAGTGAATTTATGCCATACACTCTTGGAAAGTACCCATGGTGGCCTTCGTGCCCATGGAGCAGAGCGGAGACAATAGTTTTCCCGCTGGAAGTCAATAGCTGTGAATGGATTCCGTGCGTTATTCGTCCGAATAGAGCTGAATACAAACTTGGGACCCACAGAGGGGAGCTCATGCAGATGCCAAGTTCGTCGATAACGCAGTAGACAATGTTTCTATCATAATCAGACGTTTGCTACAGGAATTATCGCTCTTGGCAATGGACTGCACGTTATCCATTAAGAAGTATGAGCGCCTCCCACAGCTAGATGACAGGCAAGATCTAGACGTTTGTCAGAAAAAATATATGTTTAATAATATCTTGATCCTCTTTTGTTTCTATCATATAACTTTTATTTTAGGTGCTAAGAAAATCCCTTTCTTGACATGGTATTCTAGTTTAAACTTACCCATTTCTTTGGATGATACTAAATCCTCTGACAGAGGACTTCCTAGAACAATTGAGTTGCTTTAATCGCCTCCCTTAAGCCTTTACGCAGCCCACTCATAGCGGGATTGAAAGGTAGTACTTTGCCTAAGATCAGAAGAGTTCCATCGCTGCCAAGCAAGATCGCAGTCCCGAAGTCCATCATTAGTACGGTTGTTGAATGGTAAAGAGGAAAGGTTGCTGGCTTACCTACTTCTATCCTTGCCTTGCAAACACGACATTGTTCTTACCGTATGCAGTGGTGATAACGGCGTCCAAGTACTTTTGAGCGCATTTTCAACGACGTTTTCTGAACATATTGCCGGTGAGGTAACCAAGTCCCATTTAACGGAGTTCAGAAAATATTTGGCGGCAAGTGTGTTCTTCTCCTACTGGCACTGGCCGCCGTGGAATGAGTGAATGAGCGTGTATCATCGTTAATTGCTGCAGTTTCTATTATGGACGTTTCTTGACAATAGAAAATTGCATTTTGTGATGTACGGTATAATTTCTTTAGCTATCTATGTGTTGACATTAGTATCTAAGTATGTCTGTTAGGTCGTATCTTGAACCTTTTCATAACCTATGCGTCGAACCTCTGTGTGTTCACATTAGTATCTAAGTATGTCTGTTCTAATGTTAGGTCGTATCTTGAACCTTTTCATAACCTATGCGCCGAACCTATTTCCTAATTATTTTCTGGTTTTACTTTTATAGATTAATCCACATTATACACCGACTTCATTGATTATTAAATTATGGAATATTTCGTTTAACACTTTTAAAACTACCATAATTTATATTAAAGTATTCTAAATAAAGCATGTGTTGGACATTCCGTCAACAAAATACGGGTGCGTGTATCATATACATAATTATAATATTGCAGGATACCTTAGAAATCATTTTCGTTGATATGGGCTATAATAATATTCCATTCATTTGTTGTAAATATTGTCAAATATAAATTTTATACGTGTGGTGATGTAAAAATATTGCATTATGTTTTATTAGTTGTGAACTAATTTACCTACAGTCGTCCAGTTTCTTGCGGCTGTAAAGAAGATGGGCTGAATAAATCAATAGTATACAATATAAGGTTTAAACGAACCTCCCAATTTATTCTCCTTCCGGTTTCCTGATAGTTTACAAGATATGTTGTATATTGCACGACTGATGCTGCGCATATCGTGTAATTTAACGGTATCACATATTTTACGCAACTGTTATTGAATTCTTTGCAGTATTATACTAATAAATAAATTTTCCAAGTATACAATTATGCTATACTGTTATGTACCTCTTTGAGGAAGTCAGAGAGCCAAAACCTGTCTGATAAATTAATTCACTTTAACGTTTTTACATGCATGTATTAACCTTAACGCACCCTTATTAAATATGGATAAATTCATTGAATATATGCAACAATCAGTGATAGCTTTATGTTTCGGCGAATTGAAAAATTTCATGCAATTGTCTTACATTGTATGTATCTGATTCCAAAGCAACGTATCTTAATTGACTCCTCAGATCTCTCCAACAGCGTTAACAACTTGCCTTTGCCGAGTATAGAATAAGGAGTCGAAGTACATTTACTAAAGAGCCAACAGTCAATAATGAAAGAGAATTTTGAGGTTTCCATTGACAAGATATTTCGCGAGCTACTCGATGTGATTAATCATTTAGCAGGAAGAATTGCAAAACAAGTCGATTGTTATTCAAGAACTGAAAATCAACAGTGTGGGAATTTGCTAATGAGTTACGATTCACTTACGCAATATATGCAATACAGATCACGAATTGTTGACAATCGTTATCAATCAATATTGCAGGGAAATTCCAGAGCAGCTCTGCAATTTGGTATTGCAATCTTTCCTTAATTACAAGTATATTGCTATGAAAATTATCCATTTCTTCAATTATTATTTGATGTTGTAGATTATAATACAGAGATGCAGCATAGAAGGAAAAGACTATTCTCTGAGGCAAATAATGTCAATGATTATACGGATCGTCGCAAAACTGGTACTACGAAGTTGCCTTACAATTATATTACATGCATGTGCTGGTATGCTCGAAGATAATTTATTTGAACATTATATCGACATATGTAATCTGCAAATCTTCTAATATCAGTGTCAAAGAGAAGCCGCAGCATGCACAGCAATGATACAGAAGCTGTTGGATACAACGAAGAAAGATCTCCAACTTTGTTACACGGTAATTGAAAAACTTACTTTGTTTGGAATTTGTCATAGAATAGTTTAAAAAATGATGTTCTTGATTGATATGAATTCAAGAGTCGCTCAGAGAGCTTCGTTGTCAAATAAAAAAAAGCTCAACTTCTACAGTGATTACCACAGAGAACATTAGCCAATGTCCTCACTGTCATGCATTGATGTGGAAATCAGAGTCAGCAAAAGCAAGAGCGAGTAGCAACAATTTGGTATTTTCGCTCTGTTGTGGCCAAGGAAGAGTTTCACTACCTCCACTTGAACGTCCTCCGTTATATCTCGAAGAAAAGTTGTCAGTTATAACTTTTCGGCAATCTGTACGAGTCTATAACTCAATCCTTTCCTTCACATCAATGGGTGCAAAAATAGACTCAACGGTAAAGCAAGAACAGGTTCGTATGTCTACAGAATACACGGACAAAACTGTCATAATATTGGTTCATTACTTCCTGCTAAAGGTGAGTCTCCAAAATGTGCCCAGCTCATATCTATGACACATCAAATGAAGTTTCAAACCGTTCAGGTATGTTGACCAGAAAAAGTTTAGAAAATTTGGATAAAGAGGTGGTTTCAGCACTCATTCAAATGATGGATACATAAAATAAGCTGGCCAAAATTTTCCGAATGGCACGAGAGAGATGAATCTGGTGAGACTGCTGAACTATCAATATTACTAATTGGACGAGGGCGTAGAGGAACAGTACGAACTTCCCTCCACTGATGAAATTGCTGGATTGATAGTTGGAGATCTTCCTGAAACGAATGCAGAATAGTTCAGACAAAAAATGGTCCGCTAAAGAGAATCAGTGAATCGCACCCTTCATTTATGGCAATGCAATATCCTTTATTATTTCCGTTTGGATAGTCTGGATTCCATGACCAGATACTCTGCTCAGATAGAGTCCCCAGCTCTAACAAAAGAGAGTTCATAACTATGCGTATCAAATACATACTAGATTGTCGGAAGGACAAGGTATTCTACGATCTGGACGTCTACTCCATCAGTATGTTGTCGATGCTTACACCGCGATCGAACAGGAAAGACTGCGCTGGATAAGAAATAATCAAAAGACATTGAGAGCGGATATTTACAATAACATTGCTGATGCTGTACCAGAGGAGAGACAAATGCAAGATCTATTGGCAAGAAGATCATATTACCGTCTTCGTTTACTGGGTCTCCCAGATATATGTTGGAAAACTACCATGACGCTCTGGCTTTATGTAGGTGGTACAGTAATCCACATCTATTCATTACTATCACAGCAAATCCCAACTGGGACGAAATAACAGATCATTTGCAAAAATATGGCAATGATAGATCTAATGATAGGCCAGACTTGCAGTGTCGGGTTTTTAAAATAAAGCTGGACAGTTTGACTTCTGATATTCGGAAAGGAATATTCTTTGGCCCCGTGGTTGCAGGTATATTTTCTACACGATACCCTCAGATATTTTATGTCATTGATGAGGACGACATTTTACATAAAGTATTTAACGGTACAAGAATTATTTATTTAATTTTTTTTGTAGTGTTGTATACAATAGAATTTCAGAAAAGAGGCCTACCACATGCACATATATTGACTTGGCTAGCTGGGCGTGATGGACATCCAAGTCCTTCAGAAGTAGATTCAGTAATATCAGCAGAAATTCCAGACATACAAGTAGACGAGGAAGGATATCATTTGGTCAAACAATTTATGATGCATGGACCATGTGGTTTGGACAGACCAAACAACGCTTGCATGGAAAATCACAGATGCACAAAAAAATTCCTTAAACAGTATAGTGAGACGACGACCATCAATGAGTTTGGTTATGTCAGATATCGGCGGAGGAGAATAGATAAGATTTATATTACAAAGAAAATCCGCATGGATAATAGTTATGTTGTGCCGCATAATCTGCCACTGCTGAAAAAATATCATGCTCATATAAACGTTGAATGGTGCAATAGGAGTAAAGCAATCAAATACCTCTTCAAGTATATTACGAAGGGAGTCGATAAAGCAACGATGATCATACAAAGCAGAAATCATGTAGATGCTGCAGTTGATAACTCTGCAAAAATGGCACATAACAGTGATGAAATAAAGAGATATCTTGACTGTAGATACTTATCTGCTTGCGAAGCTATGTGGAGAATATTTTCCTTAGACATACATTATAGATCGCCGGCTGTTCTGAGACTTCCACTGCATCTCGAAGGACAACAGAGTATTGTTTATGATGATGTTGCTGATTTGGAGTATTTATTAGCGCGAGATGGTATTAAGAAAACTATGTTTACCGAATGGATGGTAACAAACTCGCGTAATAGGGAACCACGAGCTCTAACTTACATACAGTTTCCTTCAAAATTTGTATGGAACAGTTCTAACAAAACTTGGACACCACGCAAAACAGGAATTGTTCTTGGAAGAATTGTGAATATTCATCCAACTGCTGGTGAAATATACTACATGAAAATGTTGCTTATGTTTGTGAAATGACCAACATCCTATGAAGATATACGAACTGCGGACGGAAATGTATTACAAAGTTTCAAAGAAGCATGTTACAGAAGAGGATTGTTGGAAGGAGATTCTGAATGGCATCAAGCCATGGAAGAAGCTGTTCACTGGGCGACCCCATATTAGTTGCGGCATTTATTCACTACACTGTTGACATACTGTGAAATAACGGATCCTTTGCGACTATGGAATAGTTTCTCGAAATCTATGTCAGAAGATATTACGAGGAAACAAAGGCGTTTGTTTACATTTTCATCTTTGGAGCTTTCAAACGATGAACTACAATGTTATACCCTGATAGAAATGGAGAAGTTATTGAATCAGAATTCGAAAACACTAGGTGACTTCCTTGGAATGCCGACTCCCTCTGACAGTGTTCTCAGAGATCTTGGAAATAGATTCCTAATGGAAGAATTGAACTTCAATATTGTAAGAAGCACGGTGGAAATGAGGAACTAATTGCTACGCTGAATGAAGATCAAAAAGCGGTATTTGATGCTGTTATTGAATCCGTATATGCGAATGATGGTCAACTTTTTTTCCTCAATGGTCCGGAGGACACAGGAAAGACTTATTTATACAATTTGGTAATACAAAAGCTGCGGTCAGAAAACAAGATAGTAATTCCTGTAGCATCATAGGGATTGCTTTGTTATTGCTACCGGGAGGAAGGACAACTCATTCGAGATTTAAGCTGCCAATATCCTTACGTGAAAATTCCATGTGTGATATACGTCATGGTTCAATGTTAGCAGAACTCTTACGTCGTTCAAAATTAATCATTTGGGATGAAGCACCGATGATACATAAATTTGCTTTCGAATCATTGGACAGAACAATGCGGGATCTTATGTCAGTTGAAAACACAGGTGCTGATAGAATGATATTCGGAGGGAAAACTGTCCTCCTTGGAGGAGACTTCAGGCAAATACTGCCGGTTATTCCAAAGGGTACACGGCAAGACGTTGTTGAATCTGTTATAAACCGCTCTTACCTATGTAAGTATTGTCATTTCTATAGCTTGAAGAAGAATATGAGAGTACATCGGTCTGAAATAGATTTTGCAAACTGGATCTTACAAGTTGGAGATGGTAATCCAACGACACTTCAGTCAATGGTACAGAAACAATTAGACTTCCCAGTGATATCATTATTCGTCCTTCTACGGATCCGGTGCAATAGATTGCAGAGTATGTTTACGCAGATTTTGGAGAGAAGAATACTGATCATACATATCTCAGATTGAGGGCAATACTCACCCCAAGAAATGAGACTGTTTATGAGATTAACAGGTACATGTTGTCAATGTCCCCTGGACAACCAACTGAATATTTAAGTTCAGATAGCATGGAAATCAATTCTGGGGATGAAAGTGAAATCGAAAAAATGTATCCAGTTGAATTTCTTAACACTTTTGAATTTTCTGGCCTTCCAAATCATAAGCTCTTACTCAAACATGCAGTTCCCGTAATGCTGTTGAGGAATCTAAATCAGAAGGACGGATTATGTAATGGGACAAGGATGACAGTTTCGCGTATGGGCAGTAGAGTGATTGAATGTGAGATTATTACAGGATCGCATGTTGGAAATAAAGTACTTATCCCAAGAATAGTTCTTTAACCAACAGAGTCAACATTGCCGTTTAAGTTGCGACGCAGACAGTTTCCGATACGAGTATGCTATTCAATGACTATCAACAAAAGCCAGGGAGAGAGTTTAAAAAATGTTGGTGTATATCTTCCAAAACCGGTATTTACGCATGGGCAACTATACGTTGCTTTGTCTCGGGCGACATCATAGACCGGAATAAAGATTCTCAGTTTGAAGGAAGGTGAACTCGAAGACGATGAAATAGTTAATATTGTTTACCATGAAGTCTACATAGGTGAGAAATTTCTACATAACATTTTTTTAATAAAAGAGCTCATGGGTTCCTCCACTAAATTATCAGACTAACATGCATTTACTTCACATATATCGAGCAACTGATGATGTCTTATTTTTTATTTTTACAGGTTAGGAAGCTTCAAATTTCCATTCTGTTTGACTAGAGTTTTGGGAGCTGTTGAGATCATTGATGAAAAGGGACTCTTCGAATATAAGGATTGCATACATACATTGAAATACTAATAAAAGTTTCCCTAACAGTTGTATTAGTCCTATATAGTTTAATGCCAGAAAGGCGATTTCACAAATATCATATACAGGACTTCAGAAACAATTGAGAAAAATCTTCAATTTTCTTATACGTGAATGGCTACTAACTTATATTGTTGGAAAATTGTCTTGGAAACGTCACTTTCTTCTATGAGTGAGCTATAACTAACACGACTGAAACATTAACAATAAAGTCAAAAAAGGGAAAATAAAATTTAAGGAAACAAAACTTCTTTCAGATCTATGAAGGTTGCATCACTCGAGACTACGGCGTTACCGACGTCACGGAACAGATATTCAGCTACCATTGACAAAACTATGAATTACACGACTGATACATTACTAGTCGTCTAAATTATAACATTGCTTGAATAATTAACGGTTTCAGAACGTTTCGGGAAATAGTGCATATGCTTCGAATGAACTACTGATTCATTAACAGTCGTGCGAACAACGCACACCCTAAATGAACAGTAATTCAAAAGGACAGGATATCTTATTACAGTCATCCAAAGTCAATGGGTATTATAAATTTAATTAATTATTACAGAGAATAACTTAATTTAACTACAAAGGTTGTTGTTAGTAATAAGACTTACGTTTTCCTTTAATCATTAGCACAATGAAAACAATGTGTTGAGATTTATTTATTTTTTGGGCAGTACGTAATTATATATGCCATGGAGATTCGTGATCATGTATTTGAAAATTATGTTGTTTTCGTCTTATATACCTTATATATTAACTGATATGTTTACATATGCTTAGCAAACATTTTTCGTCCGAAAATTCACATGACAGGTTTAGCAACTTCTTTATTACTAAACTATGATTAGATGACTGATACATTATCAGCCGTGTAAAACATGACAGCCTATAATAATGATCGCTCCAGTAACGTTCGTGCATTGTAGCATATGTTTACATAGACGACTGATTCAGAAAAGTCGTCCAAAAGGAAAGTATATGTCATTAGGATCGTCAAAAAACAAAAGACGCAAAACAACTCAACAAACCATCAATAAAATCGACGGTAAAACAGATACGAAATGTCGGAGATAAGTGATATGGGTCCTCAAGTGCATTTATAGTTTATCATTCTGAATGCAGTTACAAAGAATGCGTTTTGTTGGTTATGGTCTATATGTGTTGTATATCATTTATTAATATATTTTAGGTATTTATATTCTCAATTATAGTTTCATGGAGACGATTGCGGTTTTCAGTAATTTAATTACTAATGGTTGTTAATAATAAGAATTTTGTTTGACTTATCCAGACAATAATAAACATAGTAAAAACAATGTTTCATATTTATTTATTTTCTGGCCAGTCGGTTATATGCAATTGCTATTGCTCTCAATTGTGTATTTGAAATCTATGTTACTGTATTTAATTTTATAGAATTTAGGTGTAAATCCATTATGTTTACGCATGATTAACAATAATATTGCTTTTATGTGTATTAGTTGTATTTCTATTATTTAGATTGACTGTGTAATTTAAGTAGGTTATTGTTCTACTATTTGGTTTCGGACGGCGTGAATAGCTATTATAGTCAATGTCGACACAAAATTGAATTTGCCCAAATTGAACTTGGAATGCCTTCACGTTTTGTACTCTACTAATAAGCGCGCCTCAAAATTTCCCTCATTTATTGTTCACACCCTAAGAAAAAAATCGTGCCCTGACGAAGGTGCAGTATCGAACATGGAATCACAGAAAGCAACGTTTACTGACATTAAGTGTCTGCATGTTTGCGAGTTCTGTTTGGTTTTCTTAGCGTGTGTGTTGTGTTATTTTATCTGCTCAGGAGATTCTTGACACACAACTTCCTACAAACGTGGTCCCGCGGTATTAGCTAACAATATCCGCTGATTATCAAGAGATTAGTCAGTTCATTATTGATAATTTGAGCAAGAATGAACTTTAACAGATGATTAGTTGCACGCAGTTTGGAAATCTTATTATGTCTGCCGACCATTTCAATTTATCAAGCCAGCTCATTTGGTATTTGATGAAGTCACAAACTGCATGTAGTGAATCAGATGAATTATGGATGGTAATCGACAAATCGCCAATGCAATTTTCCTGTATAGAGTTCTATCTCTTAACAGGAATGAAATTCTCTGTGATTCCCAACATTGCTGACAACAAACAGCTTATGTCCAGACATTGTCCTGGAAACAGTAAGGTTCATCTAGATGACGTTCGTAGCCGGTTATTGGAATTAAAGAGCAGCTCATCCAGTGTAGTTAACATAGAGAAGTTGAAATTAGCCTGCATTATATTTGTCGTTGCAGTGCTAGAACAACGTAGTTCTCGGAAAAATGTAATCGTAAGTCCTAAATTATTTTCTTTGGTGGAGGACTTCGACAGATTCAACAGTCATCCACGGGGAACTATTGCGTATGAACAAGCTCTAAAGTCGTTGAAAAAGGACTTATCACAATATGCAATTAGCAATAGAACAGATGGAGTTAAGAAGCCACCGGCATTCACCCTAGGTGGATTCGTGCATCCTTTGCAGGTATGTTTAACAAACTGTGAAATTATACGTGATCTTGTGTATAATTTTATCAATATGTACAGTTTCATCTTTTTGTTTTATGATATAGTGACTAATGACGTATGTGTGTTCAATTTGCTATTGCAAAGGTTCTTGCATATGAATGCATGCCTGGTGTTGCTGAAAGGTTTGCAACGCCTTTGGATAAGAGAGAACGAACAGTTCCTCGCATGTGTTTGTGGAAGACAAATCCGTGGAACACGAAAGCTTCTCCAAAAATAAAGGAAGTAATTAAAGTAGTGTCGAAGTTCGGTGTGAAGACAAGCATCATGCAGCCTACAGTTGATGAGTCTAGAGCAGACTTCTTTGCTACAAGTAGTTTTGAACAGAGAACCGGTTCTGATGTTATCAAGCGAATAACAAATTTGTTATTGAATGGGGTCACAGTTCTATGTCTGCCATCCATTTTGTCTAATCTAGAGGATGATTCCGAGCAGCGGGGGCTTCATGAGACAGAGAACAAACAAATTTCTGCATGTGAGCCTGCTGGAAGTGCCTGCAACAAAAGTGTGCATAATACACAAAAAAGAAAGGAGAAAACCACAGTTGGCCACACGTCTTCTCAGCCACTGAAGAACAATGAGAAGGGTCCCGTATCTTGCCAACTGAATGTTGAATTGCCTTCACAGACCGAATCTGCACCTTCCTCTTCCTCTGTTCGTGACGATGACGCTGGACGCTCCTTGGATTACCGCTCTTCTGAAGACAACGCTGAACAATTTCCTCGCGAGCATATGCCTGATTATAGCAGTGCTGAAAATGTACAGGCAGAATGTAATGTTTCTAGGCATACAGACAGTGACTGTGAGGACGCTGATTTTGAGACAAAAACTTTATATGAGTTTTTGACGAAACTGCGATCAAGAAGGACGGAGAGAAAATTGTCTTATAACAGCCAGACTGCTGCCGTTTCTTCAGTACTTTCTCTACCTACTGTACCGCATTTAAAAGTGGGAGAATCAGAAGATAATGCCTTTTCGAACTCATACCAACTTACAATAGAAGTAGCCAGGACCAGATGATTGTTCTAGACCAGCAACTGCTTATTGAATATCACGAAGATGTTTGTGCCGGTTTGCAAGTTGAAGGAGGCGTGGCCGTATCTTCTCAGAATCTTGATCAATCATTGGGTCCTGATAAAATATTGAAGGACGGAGTTGCAGAGACCGATGAGAATTCTGGAAATGTTGGAGAAATTCCACTTGCCGTGGGACAAATCAGAAAGAATGCTAAAGTCACGATATTCAAGGACTGATCAGCTAATGCTCGAGCAACAGTTGGTAAATGAACATTCGGCTGAGAAACTGCACGGCGTATGCTATAACTGAGATTGTTGAGGAGTCTTCTAATCATTCCGCTGACAATAATGAACATATTGTAACAAGTCATCCGTCTGTCGCTGATGAGGAGATGAATATAAAGGAGATCGCTAAAGGTTTTGATGAAACGAGTGAAAAGTGTGATAAATCAAAGACTAAACTGCAATGTATTCAAGATTCCGCTTATCGAAGAATTGATCAAGGAATTGAAGGAATGAGCTTGCTGGAGTAGGAAATATAGTTGATTTTCATGCTGGCCAGGTTTTGCGCATCAAGAATCAAATTGAATCGTCTTTCATTGAAGTTAATGAAAGATTGTTTAACATAGAAGCAAGCGAAAATGTTCAAGAACAGTGGTTTGATAAGAAATTTCAGCCCATGGAGAAAACTTTACAATACATTGATCGCCAGATTCATTTTAGGACTGAAGCAATGAAGAAGATAATTTAATCGGAGACTGGTCTGTACATTACGTGTTTGACAGACACTGCATGTGTCATTCTTATTTTGATATGTCCACTAAACGCATTTTATTTTACTTTGGTTTTATTTGAAGATAATGTCTTATATAGTTGTACATTCATTTCAAATCAGAAAGGCAGAACATTGAAAAGATTCAGAATGCAAAGAGGCGGAGAATTGAAGAGGCAGCCATCGCTACACCTGCAAACAGTCAGAGGGTGCCATACAGAAACCATCTAATTGACGAACATGTGTTGTATAAGATGCAAATGTGGCCTCATGCAGCCAGATTAATTAGGCAGATGAAACCAGAGCAGTCTCGAAGAGGACTGTTAGGTGTGTCTTTAAGACCTGAGTTTTTCACTGAGCTCATGACCCCAGGAATCTGGATCCGTGATATTTGTTAGGTCCTCAGATTAACAACTCTACGATCCTAGGCTAGAATCCATAGTAATTCGATCGTTTAGATAATCAATTGAACTCGATCGAAAAACTCAAGTTAAGAACACGAGTGAGAATTCAATTAGAGTGAGAAAGTTACTATTGTTTCTCTCTCTAGAAATTGAATTGCAAGCCCTTCGGTTCGATTCTCTAAACTTTCTCTATTCAGCTCAATCAATCTCCCCCTTTGTACTTGATTGCGTCTCCATGCTGTTCGTCCCTGTCGGGCATAGTACGATCTGCGCAAGCCCAGCGCATGCTCGTAGTCCCTAACGGTCTCCCTGAGCTTCAGGTGCTCCTCGATGTCATCCAACAATTCCATCAGGAGCGGCTGTTCTCTCACAAACCGGTGGATCCTCAGCATCGTGTCTCTATTTATCTCTTCCAACCTCTGTTCGATATTTCTCCTGACGATCTTGAGAGTTCCGTCGCAAAACTTGTGAATTTCTGTCTTCAGCATCAACCTATTCTTCTTGGCAATTGAGTTGTTGTAGGTGATGCTGATGACAGAGCTGATATGGACGTGATTGCTTGGAAGCCTCTCGATCTCAGGTCCTTTGAAGAGTGGTTCGGCCATGTTGACCTTCTTCATATTGCTCTCAAGCGCCATTTGAAGGTCGTGAGCGGCGAAGTACTTGACTTGTCGCATCATGAACCGGTAGAGCCCTTCGAGGCCTTCTTTCCTGATGAAGCCCTGAGGACCTTTGTACTTCTCCACGTATAGCTGATAAAGATGGTACACTTCATCGGCGGGAGGTACGGCAGGTCGCTCTCGCTCAGTTCCTCTCGGGTCCTGTCCACTCGTTCGATGATGTAGTGAGGTGTTGGAAGTCCTCTTTTGGCACAATGGACACTGAGGAGTTGGCAAATTGGGAGAGTTCCCTGAAGTGACTCTTCAGTCGATCCTTCGGGATCCGCAGCCTCACATCCGGTCCTAGTTATGTCAGCATCCACAGATATATCATTCTCTTCTGCTGATCCCAGTGAGAGATCCCTCTCAGCTCGAACTCATCCGGCTTCTTAATTCGAACCGAATGACCTCCAAATGTTTTCCCTGACTTCTTCAAGGAAAGGTATCTCTATGTGAATGTTCTCCCACGGCGTGTCGATCCGAACGGTCCCTGGCATCTGTCTTGTAGGGGAGGCCACTCGTTGTGCGATCAACTCCGGTAGCCTTGGGATTTCACTTTGGTAGTCTATACCTTCTTGAAGTTCGTCGTCTTCTATGATCACGAGGTCCACGGATGCTTGTTGTAAGAAGTGGCGTACATTCTGAAGCCGTTGTCTCTGATGCTCCTCGGGCATGGAATGGGTCATCCACTGGCCTTCGAAAATGTACTTGTCTAATACTTCGTGTGGATTGACGCCATGTCCAGAGGGTCCCGGTTGGTCTGGAGTGACGGAGGGAGTAGCTTGGGTAGCTGCCAGAGCTACAAGCATTGCAGCACTTGCTTCTTCTTCCGGAAGCAAGGGGCTTGAGTAGATCGGCGCTGTGGACGGAGGCGTCCGTAGGGTAAAGGTTGGTTGGTCGATATTTGGTAGAGTGGCGGTGCGGGGCGTGGTGTGGGTGGTTTGTGTTTGGATTTGTGTTTGGGTTTCACCAGCTCCAGCGCTCGTCTGCGTAGCGCCCGAGCCTTGTCCTTGACCGGATGTAGATGTCCTCGGCCTCTTCTCCCCCTCATGAGGATCCTGATCGTCAGGATCGTCATGTCTGCACCGTGAGTGGGAGCTGTGGCCTCGGCAGGTGTCAGTCGGTGGCTCAGGATGATCCACCAATCGCCTATAAAGGGATTCTTCTTGAGGCGACCGGATGGGGATTGTGTATGGGTTGATGAGGATGGAGGAAGTGGCTAGAGGGTCGGTGGGTGTGGGTTGTGGAGGTGTGGGGTTGATTTGTGACGAAGGCCCTTCTGAGACAGGTGCTTCCCCGGTATTTCGTCGGGATGTCTCGATGGCATGTAACACTCTCTCTCTGATTGTGTCTTCCATAGTTCTCACAGCGGCAGAGAGAGCGGCATGGAACTGCTCGATTGTCACAGAGGGAGTGGACGCCTCCGTGGATGGACCAGGACGACTGATGTCGCCTGTTATCAACCCTAGAGTAGACACCGACTCGTCAGGTTGGCTCACAGTCACTTGAGGTTGTGACTGTATGAGACTTCCACCCAATCCTGAGGATTCGCCTCTATGGGTGTTATGGCAGGCTCAGGTTGTGCCTGCGAACCAGCACCACGTGAGATGGTTGCAGCTCAAGATCGAGCGATGAAGTGCCGGCAACACTTGTCGTTGTGGTCAGCGTAGTATCTGGTGCGGTGGTGACTGCTGGAAAGAGCGACTCCAATGAATACTGAGTCTTCTGGGAGTCCTCCTGATCAGACTGATTTCCTCGTCAGACTCTGTGTCAGACGGGGTGGCGGTGAGGAGTAAGGTCCCGATCGACGTTCTCCAATGTCTGATCTGTCACCAGTGGAAGTGAAGTGTGCCCCATTTCTGTTTCGGGCTGTGCTTCTTGTTGAAAGACTTCCTCAAAAGTTTCTTCGAGCACGCCAACATTTACGGGCACTTCTACTTGTAATTCGAGTGCAGGAGCCTCGAGCCCTATCTATGTAGCCACGACGTTGATTAGGGTATCTTCCACGTCGGGCATTGGCTCTTCGATCAAAGAGGACTCCTGTTGAAGCTCCTGTGCGACGACGTCTATCATCACGTCGTCAGGGCTTGGTTGGTGTTGGGGAGGGCTCACATGGTGATCTGCAGGGGGCCCTCTAATCATTTCTTCCGTTAAGTTGTGTTCCCGGCAGAATCTCTGATACTCAGCTCCCGCGGGGTCGGCGAGCCTGAGTAAGTTGAGTGGAATTGGCATCGACGGTTGGTCCAGGTCCGTGAACCATGGATTGTGGAAAAACTTTAGCCTTGGCGGCTGATAGTTTCCACCAGGAGGCAGCTGGGGAATGTTCTCCGCATGTAACTCCATGAACTCCCTGATGATCACGTTGAACCATCGAGCATATGGCACGTTCTTTGATCGCCGGTTCTCCTTCTGCCGAATCTGGTCCGCGAGGTCGTTCCAGATCAGCTGCGCGTAGTCATAATTTCTTGAGAAGGTGATGTCGTGGAAGATCCTCAAAATATTGCTGTTGCCCTTATCGAATCTTGCGTGCTTGGGCGACAGACACTTATTCACTATTCCGAATAGTGTCTTCCACGGGTGTGGGATTCCGTTGCTCTGGAACTGAGCTAATCTTGCGAGCGGCGGTTGGTATCCCATGTGCAAGAAGTCCTTAATCATCTCTGCGTTCGTCGGGAGCGGGTCGTAGTTGTCGTTGTGGGGCAAGTCCAGCATCATCCCGAACTGGCTCTTGCTCATAAGAATGTGCCGCGTCCCGAGTTTTGTTGTGAAGGAGAATGCCCCATTTGCTACAACTCCTTGTATATATATCCCCAGAATTATTGGAGATAGACCATCGGCACTGATGCGATGACCCATTAACGCATGCCAGATGGGGTGGCCTCTGAGGATGGATACGATGATCTCGTCCGGGCACCGAAATGTGCTCAGATCGAGCTGAAAGTTCGTATCCTGAACCTTCAAGTACAGATTGTGATCATATATATGGTTGTATCTTGGGTAGCGATCCATCTGAAAAATAAGATATATAAAGGTTTATTAGATCAATTTTATTTTCAGTCGAAAGATGAATAAATTTCATCAAACTATAGTAATATTGCAAATAATAGCATGTTCGATGAATTTTGAATTGAAATCATATCAAATGCATAGAGTATGTTCAATTTAAAAAATCGTGATGGCATAAATGTAATTTTGAATGAAATATATGTCGCGTGAAAAATAGTTCGAAATTTCGCTAAGTGTTAAATCAGCAAGTCACTGTTCATGCCGAGAAAATTTTCGGTCGATAAAATTGAATTGCGATTTGATTTCATATATATTGATTTCAATTGAAAGAATTCCGTCTAAATTTTGCGATCGAAGAATTTTATCTGCTATTATTAGCTACAGTGTAAAAGACTTTGAAAAAAAAAATTCTAAGTATTGAAGTTGAAAGCTAGACTGTAGTCAATCAATTTTACGATCGAGAAAAATTCCGTGTAAATTTACGATCGAGAAGGTATTTCTCAGGTAAATTTACTGTTGGAGACTTTTCTTTGATTGAATAAAATTCTCGATTTGAAAAAAATGTCCAGCGATATTTAGTTTTCGATTCTAAGTGAAATTTTCGCTACTGAACTTATTTATCGAGAAATTGGTCAATGACGAAACTAAGTCAATCGTCGAGAAATTTTTCGATCAATTTATTCTAAGCGGCGAATTTTACGATCGAAAAAGTTAAGCATTGAAATAAATTTCTCGCTGCTAAAATTTTTGCGACCGAAATAAAGTGAAATCGAAATTTTAATTTTGCGACGGTAAGTTTAACGCTCGATTTGAATTTGCATCTAAATTATCTATTCAGTGCATAAGTTTTTCGCTCGCAGAAAATCATAATTGGATTTTCGATGGTAAGTGTAACGGTTATAATCTTTTATCGTGATGACTAAGTCAAAATTTTGCGATCGAAAACTAAGTCGACACAAATAGTATCTCGATTGAATTGAAATCCAATTAAGATAATTTGCGATCGACAAAGTTCTTCGACAGCTTCAAAACTTCAAAATACCCAGTTTCATCGAAACTCATTTTATCATCAGAGATGGAAATTTTCCAACGATTTACGCTATCTGTTTCATCAAAAACATCGAATCTGTCTAAACAACAGGCATTTAACTCAGAAAATCCAAGAAGCATGCCTAAATTTAGTGAAACAGTATACGTTTAAATGGTTTTTGAAGAACAGTCGAAAAATCTTAACTAAACATGCGAAAAACTACAGAATTTAAATGCAAATCAAGTTATAACATACGCACTCGTTAACCGAATCGAATTTCTACCTTAATCAGACGATTTGGAGTGAAAAATTGAAAGATTTTTTAAGGATTTTGTACCGTCTGAGAAAGTTTTGCGAGAGAGAGATTTTTTTCGATTAGGGTTTGCCTGAGAAAAAATTTTTCGACTGACAAAAGTTAAACTTTTATTAACTAGCATTAGTTTGTTGCCGGGTTTGTGATTTGACATTTTGCGATATAAGGGATCAGGCCCATTACTATTTGCACACGAAAATTCTAATTTTTCGATCGCAAATTATCGCAGTTAATCAAAATCGATCCAGACACTGTTTACGATCGAGAAACCTTAGATTGCGAATTAATTCTAATATTCAGTTTCTCGATGGTAAGTTCTCTAAGGAATTTCAGATTGACCCCTATTTCAAAATAAAACCCAATGTAAGGCTCCCCTTTAGTAATCATAAATGCAATTAACTCCCTGTATTTTTCTGTGTAGTAACGTCTAGCTCCCCTGGCATAAATTAAAAATTTGTACCACTTAGTGATAAACATTAGTAATAATGGAGTTAATCAACAAATAATTTCAGCAATGTTATCTTTCGAATATCTGGTCTTGTGTCTAGCTCCTCTCTTTGTAGTGGCGACATCTCACTCCTTAATTTTGAAAGATCTGAAATACTCAGAGAAAAAACGTTAAAAATATTTGGAGCTAAACCACGATTTTTATACTTGCTCCCCCTCAAATGATGCACAAGAATTGGCTAATTATGCAAGCATATTAAATCAATTCAAGTCACGAGCATATAAGACACAAATATACCAAGTAAGTACGTATACATGGTCCCCGAAAACATGTACTTCGAAATATTGTGTGAGGGTGGAAGAAAAAAATTTATCGCATTTAAACAATTCAGTACCAATGCAATCTAAAATTGCATTTAGAATGTGCGATACACTAAAGAAATTCGCATTTAATCAATTCAATGTATATGAAACATAACATTTCATGTCAAAATGTGCGAATTTTATTATTTATTATATATATTTTTTAATTTTTAATTTTTTTTATTATTACTATTATTATAGTCTGGGGTCAGATTATTTTGCTTCGATCAATCGTCATTCTTAAAATTTTACGAGATATTTGAAAGACGAAAATGCCGTCAAGTCTTGTCGTTAAACTAAAGTCCTAAGTTCATAGACTGCTCCATTTCAACAACTCTCACTAGGTTCGCTCTTGCTCTCAATAATTTCTATCTTGGGATTTTTATATTTTTATCACTCAAGTCAACACAAGCAGTTTCAAGTCAATTTACCTGTGATCGAGACGTGTTTGATCATTTCACCCAAGCGAGAGACCGTCGATTGGAATCAAAGGGGTGCAAAGGTTTTAGTTTGGCTAGGACTTAGAAGGGAAGGAATTTAGAGGAAAGTGAGCTTATCTCTTCGTCATCTTCCATTTCTACGTCCATCTCCTTTCTTTTCGGCGTCTTTCCCTCTTTTACTATCCCTTATGAAGCTATGCTCAAGCTGAAGCTCCGCTTCTCCATGAGGCTATAGGAGATTATCGTAGGCGAAGTTCTTCTCGTTGGTTCTCGAGCCGATACCGTGCTCCTCTTCTCTTAATCCTAGAGAGGTTTCAGAGATTATCTTTTTGGAAAAGTTCACGGTTATGGAATTCGTACCCGAGGCTGCGATCCTCTTCTCGTTTCCCGATATAAAACCGGATTATCGTTGGAGAAGTTCACTTCGTGGTGCTCCTCTTCCAGCCGTACGAGCGTACGAGATTGTCGTTGCAGAAGTTCGCAGCAGGAACCATGCCACTTTCTACAAGGTAGTCGGAATGCCGGTTCCGTTGGTCTTTGCACGTTGAGCGATGCCTTCATTTGTCATCATCCTACTTTTCTTTTGTTATCTCCCCCTCCTTTTCTCGTTTGAAAAACCATTCGAAGAGTATAGAATTCGGTTGAAGGCTGGGAATGGATTTCAAATGAAGAAAAGGCGTCGGAGAAGGCTCAAAGTGGATGACTAAGGGCAAACGTGGGGAATTTATATAAGACCGAATGAGGAATATCCTAAACTCCCTTATCATTTTCCTAACGGTCTAACGCAAGATGAGTATGACACCAAGAATCACTAGGTAAGACAAGTAATTTATGTGTGACTCACTCGAGAAGTAGATCCAAAGAAAGAAAAAAGGAACAAGGCTTGAATCCTCACGCATGTAGAGTGGCTTTGTGTCTGGTGGAACAATCAAATGACCTTTTAGACACAAGAATGCGACGTAGACTGACAAAATTTAAGCAATTAAATCGATCGCATGTCGGGGTAAAATACTTGGTGACTTTAGATCAAAAGCATCCTAAAGGATTTCGTCATACCCCATCATATTATATATATATATATTTTATTTTTTTTTTATTTTTTATTATTATTATTATTTTTTTATCACGCAAGATAAGGACAAATAAGCATAGAAAACACATAGAATAGAGCATGTGATAGCACAGAAGATCAGGTAATGCACATATTACAGAAGATTCAGCATGCCTAATTTTCCGACAAGGAATTGGAATCGTTTCTCATCCAAGGCCTTGGTGAAAATATCGGCTAGTTGAAACTCCGTGTTCACAAAGTACATCTCTATCGTGCCTTTTTCTACGTGATCTTTGATAAAATGATATCTAATGTCTATGTGTTTTGTGCGTCAATGATGAACAGGATTGCAAGTAATGGCGCTTGCACTTTGACTATCACTATATATGGGTATTTAGATTGTACCCATAGTCGCGAAGCTGTGTCCGCATCCACAGCATCTGTGAGCAACAACTGACGGCAGCTACGTATTCTGCTTAGGCCGTCGAAGTGGACACACAGTTCTGCTTTTTGGATGACCAGCAGACCAGCTTTTCTTCTAGAAATTGAGCGCCGCCGGACGTGCTTTTCCTGTCCATTCGGCAACCTGCATAGTCAGCGTCAGTGTAGCCGATAAGTTTGAAATTCGTACCCTTTGGATACCATATTCCAAGGGTAGAGGTGCCCTTAAGGTAGCGTAGAATTATTTTGACCGCGAGCATATGGGATTCTTTGGAATCGGCTTGAAAACGAGCACACAAGCAGGTGGCAAACATGATATCCGGCCGGCTCGAAGTGAGGTAGAGAAGAGATCCAACAATACTGCGATACAGTGTGATGTCGACCGATTTACCAGAGGGATCGGCATCCAACTTTCAGCTTGGTGACATAGGAGTGCTGAGAGGCTTGCTCTGGTTTTGATGGAACTTCTTCAGAATATCCTTGATGTATTTTGTCTGACTGATGAAAATTCCATCATTGAGCTGCCTGACTTGAAGGCCTAAGAAAAATTGCATCTCTCCCATGTGACTCGTCTCGAATTTGCTCTTCATGAGATCTCCAAACTTCTTGCAGAGCCGAGGATTTGTTGATCCGAAGATAATGTCGTCAACGTATGAATCCAGACTTCACGAGGAAATCACTCAGGACATCGTACCAAGCACGTGGGGCTTGTTTTAGTCCATAGAGAGCTTTGTCCAAGCGATAGACGTGATCGGGATGTTCTTGATCAACGAAACCTTCCGGCTGAGAGACGTAGACTTCTTCTTTTAACACGCCGTTGAGAAAGGCGGTTTTAACATCCATCTGATAGACTTTGAAGTCTTTCTGAGCCGCATAAGCCAGCAGGAGGCAGATAGCTTCGATACGGGCAACAGGAGCATAAGTCTCGTCGTAGTCGATGCCTTCCTGTTGATTGTATCCCTTAGCAACTAGCCTTGCTTTGTTCCGGATCACTTCACTATCTTCATTTTTCTTATTCTTGAAAACCCATTAAGTTCCGACCACTGTTTTCCCATGTGGACGGGGTACCAAGGTCCACACTTGAAGACGTTCAAATTAATTGATTTCCTCTTGCATTGCAATTGTCCAATCCGGGTCTCGAAGTGCGTCTGCTACTTTGGTAGGCTCGTTTTGGCTCAGGAAGAACTGAAAAGACTGTGTTGACGATGTGTCCTCACACCAACCGAAGGTCGCCAATTATCTGAACAACCGGGTGGCCTCTCGTCCACTTGCGCTCATGAGGCAAGGCTGAAGTCGATGCGTCAGCCATCTGTGGATCTAGATTGCATATAGTCTCAGATTGATCATTTGTCTGAGGAAGTTCCAATACTGCACTTGGATTGATCGTCTCTGATGATACTTCCTCGATGACCATTGTAGGTTATTCGGTATTCTGTGGCAATTCTGAATCGGGTGGGATAGAGGTGTGAGATGAACTTGGTACGTCGGTCTCATTCGGTGGAGAATCCATTGTAGGTGTAGTCGTGTATGACCGATATACCGGTTCGAAGAGAGAATCCAAGTCGTCTATTGCAAGTCTCGTTGCTTCGTCTGACACTGATCCTGAAGTTGTTGCCATCTTCTGTTGGTTTTGTGCCAACACACTAGTGATTACGGGTTCTAAAATATTGTCTTCAGAAGCCAACGGATTGAGCACGGGTCCTGAACTGAATTGAGCAGGAACCAACGGGTTAGGCACGGGTCCTGCACTGAGTTGACCAGAAGCCATTTCTGCCACTTCGTGGAAAGTAACATTATAGCTTTCCTTAATAGTTCGGTTGGACTTGATGTATACTCGGTACGCTTTTGATGTTGAAGAATACCCGACAAATATAGCTTCGAATGCTTTAGGGTCGAACTTTGCACGTTGCTCTCGGTCGTTCGCCACAAAGCACTTGCACCCGAAGACTTTAAGGAAAGAGATGTTTGGCACTCTATTATCCACAATCTCGTACGGGGTCTTGTTGAACCGTTTGTGAACCACCGTCTTGTTTTGAGTGAAACAAGCGGTATTGACTGCTTCAGCCCATAGAAAGTGTGGAAGTCCCGATTGGATCAGCATTGTACGAGCGGCTTCCACTAGTGTTCGATTTTTCCTTTCAACGATCCCATTTTGTTGAGGTGTTTTGGCGGATGAAAATTATTGACTTATTCCAAGTTTCTGATAGAACTCACTGAGGTGATTGTTCTTGAACTCAGTGCCGTTGTCTGTTCTAACAACTTGAATAGTCTGTTGCAGTAGATTTTGAGTTGTGTTCACAAAATTGATAATCAAGTCACCGGTCTCATCTTTCGTTCGGAGGAACTTTGTTCACGTGTAGCGAGAATAGTCATCTACAATCACTAGGACATACTTTCTTCCATTGATACTCTGAGTCTGCATCGGACCACAGAGATCCATGTGAATTAGTTCCAATGGTCGAGAAGTAGATGCAATTTGCTTGACGTGATGAGATGCTCGCTTCATTTTTCCTAGGTGACATGCCGAACAATAATGCTCCCTTTGTAGTTGTATAGTTGGAAGACCATGAACCAACCTTCTCGTAGAAAGACGTTGGAGAGCTTTCATGTTTAGATGAGACAGTCGTTGATGCCATAGGCTGTTCCTCTGTAAATCAATCTGAGAAATGAGGCATACAGCTGTCGAGGGCCGCACGGACGTCAGGTTGATCGTGTAAAGATTGGATCTCCGAAGTCCTTGAAGGAGTTCTGTGTCCTGACTATCCAACGGTCAGCATGGAGGACCATCTGGAAGCCTTTGTCACATGATTGGCCTATGCTGAACAAGTTATGGCGGAGGCCTTCAACGTATGAGACATCTTTGATGGTCAGATTCTTCAGAATGATATCCCCAAGTCCTAGAATCGGGGCTGAATCGTTGTTCCCAAATCTGACTTTGCCGTTTGGTCGGTCTTTGTAGTTGCTCAGCAGCTCTTGTTTACCAGTCATGTGTGTGGAGCAACCAGTGTCGAGGTACCACACATGATGGATCTGCAAAAACAATTTAGAGAGATTTAGGTACCCACTAAAGCATGGGTCCTCTCGGATTAGCAGATTTAATTTTGGGTTCAGATATGTCTATTTTTGGAAGAGTCTTAATAACCCATTGCACTTTCGGAGAAGTGGGTTTGGGTTTTGCCTCTGTAGGAGACTTGGCCCTTTTGGCTTTTGTCGTCCTAGGCGGAGAATTAGGAACCACCCATTTCGGTTGAACCTTACAGGGAAGGTTAATTTCAGCTCGTACAAATGCCTTGGAAGGTTTGACTGAGGAAAAGATCTTTTCTTGTGATAGTCTCCTAAGGTGCTTGGGGGATTTAATTTCTACGGGATACCTTAGGTGAGTACAGTCATGTACGGTGCCATAAGCTTTCTTTATGGCTGGATCTTGTTTTCTACGAGTCTGCCTTATGGCATTTGTTTCAGAATGATTAGTAGTAATTCTCGAGGTAGAGCCTATTTCGATATTTTCACTTCTATAGGTGATAGGCTGAAGTGAGCACGTAGAAGCAATTATTTTGAACGTAGAAATGGCTCTTTTATTACTACGAGTGCCTTTTATTTTGACAGAAGGAATAACATGTTCAGAAACATTTAAATCTACTAGCTCCTTCTTTATTTTAGGACTAGACACTCTCGCCTTCGTAGTCGGTGCTGGCTCTACGCTCCCTGTGGACGTAGGTGAAGTAGAATTAGTCTTAGCACTTGTAATAGAATTATTAATGCTCTTACGATCTTTTGAAGGCGATTCTTCTATTTTCACGCTTTTTATGATAGCGTGTGAGGAAGTTTGGGAGGACAGGGAAGCCTTGAGATTTTCCATCTCTTTAAAGAATTTTTTCTTTTCAGCTTCGAAATTCTCGCTTTCTTTGTCTAGTTTCGCCTGTGACTCCTCTATCTGTTTTATGATATGGGGTTTGTAGAGGGAATATTGATAATTAACCTCTTGACTTCTTCGTAGTGTCCTTTAGAGTCAGGAGGTAAGACTTGAGCTAAATCACTGACAGGTGTTAAGGATGGTTTCCTATTTTTGCCCTTTTCAATTAGTTCATTGTAGTCAAAGGGGATCTCAGGCCCATGTGAGGCTTGTTTGATGGATGAATCAAACGCATTTTCATACGTCGATTCCGTAATGTTCCTAAGAGAGGTTGCAGCTAAACCCATGTTCTTAATGTCATGCATTTCTTTCTTCCGTAAAATACGGGGTTAGTGTAACATATGCCTTCTACTGGATTATAAAACTCTATATCCTTGGGCTTGTTTAAGAATATCGTCTGTTCGGAGTGTCCCCTACGCCTAAGAAGATCATCTAATTTTTTAATTTTTGCATACAACTTCCTGCGTTCCTCACTTAGGAGAGCATAATTATCTTCTACCGTCAGTTTGGCGGCTTGACAGGTGTATAGATCCTTACTAAGCTCACTAACCTTAGCGTTAGATGTTTCTAATTGAGCTTCTAAGTCGGAGATCTTAGAGGTAGCTTCGGTTATCCTACAATTTGAAGTAGCTTTCTCGTCGAGTTGCCTAACCAAACAATTGTAGTTATTTGCTAGCCTATCTTCTAATTCTTTAATCTTTTCACTATGCTGTCCTAAAGGAGGTTGACTAGTCTCTCTAGAATGTAGACTCTTAGTAAGTTCTTCTATTTTTGCACTCGAGCTTCTAAGTTCTGATTCGAGACTATATATCTTCTCCTGAGCTCTCTCAAGTTTGTTCTCTACTTCCTTTATGCTTTTCTGCTCACGTTTCATGTTAGCATATTGCGGTTGATATGATTCTAACATGGTCAATAATGTGGAAGGAGTGACTACCTCATTTGAAGATGTGGATGCGTTGTCGTCGTCCGTATGAGTGGATGTTCGGCGTTCAATTCATTGTCGAGACGGGCCATGAGGGCTAAGTTCTCTTTTCGGAGCTTGACGTGTCCTCGAGCCATTGGTCCTGTTCGGCCATGAGAGCTACTCCAACTTCTTTCTGTTTTGTCAATCTTCCTGGAGTAGTAGTTTGCATCTCTCTTCTTCGGGAGAGTAACTCTCTGGCGAAGTGACCTGCTTTGCCACAGTTAAAGCATTTGTTAGTCTCTTTGGGATTCTTGACCTCGGAACTCTCCGGAGCACGTTCTTTGTTCTTGGAGCTTGTAGTCCGAAGTCTGTTGGCTGAGGTTGAAGACTTCTTCTTGAAGTACGTCTTGCTCATCATTTGTCCAATGAGAGCTAACTGCTTTCCAAGGGCTTTCATGTTCGGCTCGATGTCGGAGTCCGATTCTCGTTCTGACTCTGATGATGAAGGTGGCCTAACGATCTTTTCCTTTCTTGATCTTGTGCTCCTCTTCTCCGAGACTAAGGCAACCGTGTCATCGGTTTGTTTGCCTTTCTGCTCTTTGATAATCTCGCGGATATCATCCTCATGCTGAGCGAGATTGTCGAACACGGCATGGACATCCAACTCCTCTAGATCTTTATTTTGTCGTATTTGTGTGGATATTTTCTTCCATTCCGTGGGCAGAGAAGATAGAAATCTTATGTTTGTTTCCATGTTTGTCTTTGTTATTTCTATCTTCCTCATCTCGTTGAGAAGAGTGAGGTATCGTTGGTAGATTTCGTATAGACTCTCCTCCGGCTTTGCTTTGAAGGAGTCGTAAGCAGTGAGAATGTTCGCCTTCTTGGCCTTTATGCCAACTTCCGTCCTTTGCATCATCCTATGCAGCTCATCCCACATCCCCTTAGCCGATGTAAGGCTGTCTATTTGTCTGTATATATAATTGGGGCCCTGCATAAGGGTATTCATGGCTACTAGATCAGCCTTAGCTCGAGCTCTTTCCTCCAGAGAGTATTCTCTAGGCTCCTTTGGTCGCCTGGAAGCTGGAATTACTGGAGTAGCTGATTCGTCCCCGGGTACATGAACCCAGAACTGTGCCGGTCCCTCTTCAAGGGACTGCAGTAGATTTTCGGCTTGATCCTTTAGAGCTATGAAATTCAGGAAGCAGCTTCTCCACACTGTGTATTCGCCTCTTTGCAAGATTGGCGGACGGTTGTCATTTCCGAGTGAGTATGCATCCATGTTTGTATTATAGTAGTCGAGTTGTTGAAGGACATTCGTTGATTGTTTTGAGAGTTGAAGACGAAGTAAAGTGCTTCACAAGTGACGAAATTTGTTAGTAGCGTTTGATTCGAAGATTAGTTCGAGAATTATTTTCGATTCAATCTTTAAAGTATGATCGAAATTAATTTCGTCGATATAGAATGTATTTACTGTTCTCGTGCGAGAAATTTTGTCAGCTAAATATTTTACGAGCGAAATAAATTGCCCAAAATTGTTCAGTCGAGAAAAGTTTCCTGATCGTGAATTTATTTCGATCGTAAAGAAACAGTACGCTAGTAAGTTTCTCGACAAGTCAAAATAAATCCGTTGACTAGAAAAGTTTCTCGCGTATAAATGATTTTCGCCTGGTCAAACGTTAAAAGGTTTGACTGAAAAAGTTTTTCGAGTGGAAGTTATTACGCATGCAAGGTCAAAATTGGTCTCACTCGAAAAAGTTTTTCGCTGGATAATGCTCGAGAAATATTTCTAACTAAAATCGTTTCTGCTGATGACGATTCTAGCGCTGACTTCGTATTCTGACCGAGAAAAATTCTCGCGCTATGTTTATCGATCGAGAAACTAATCTGATCGCAAAACCTAGCGAGAAAAATTTGAGCAATCGAGAAAAATTCACAGAATACGATTAACACAGATTCGAGCAAAAACAAATAATCAGATAGTGAAGTTTGAGGTAATTGCTCGCAATCAAGTACTAATCACGCACGAACAAGCAATTAAACACGTTATGAAGCAAAATATATCGAATTTGATCAAAATGAGAACGTGATCTTCATGTTTTCCGACAACAGTAAAATTTCAGAATCAAATTAATCAAATTCGAAGTTCAAACTGCTACTGATCTAGTCGCAATGATCATTTATCACTTAATCTAGCACTGAAACATCAAATTCAAGTCAATTAAGCACATAATTAAGCTATTGGATCGAAAAACTTTTCGCGCCAAATCTGTTCTTCGATGGAACAGTGTTCGAAATAAAATTTCGATCCAATTCTAACAATTTACGATTCAAAACAGAACGAATCTGCTCTGATACCAATTGTTAGGTCCTCAGATTAACAACTCTACGATCCTAGGCTAGAATCCATAGTAATTCGATCGTTTAGATAATCAATTGAATTCGATCGAAAAACTCAAGTTAAGAACACGAGAGAGAATTCAATTAGAGTGAGAAAGTTAATGTTATTTCTCTCTCTGGAAATCGAATTGCAAGCCCTTCGGATCGATTCTCTAAACTTTCTCTATTCAGCTCAATTCATTTACAAGTATTTATAACAAACAAGCTTGGTATAAATATCAAGCCAGTCCTTAATAAAAAGACTAATACAAATAAAGCCCCTACTTACAAGGACAACTAATGAAATCAAACACAATTACAAATTATATTCTACAATATTGTAAGTATATCTTTGGGATCTCCCAACCATTTATTTTCATGAAAGTATAATGCCAACTAAATATTGCCAAATGATTTTATAACATATTGCAGCATATTGATGAGTGTCTGCGTGGATACATCGAAATGCAAGGACTGTGTTACCATGCAGTCAGGCAAGTTGCATTTATGAACGCCGCATTCAGCCAGTTCGTGACAAAGTTACCTGTAAAGGATGGACTGGCTGATCTGACCGATGTAATGCCATTTATTATGGGACAAGTTAGTTCATAGCCATCGTGTAGTTGGAACACAGCTAAAGTTGTTGTTTTCCCACTGAACGTGGATGAACAACATTGGGTTCTATGTGTTGCTTCGCCTGAGAAACAATCATTCGCCACTGTTGATTCCAAAATAAGTTTTGACAAAAATCTACGTTAGGAAGAGCTGTTGATGTTATTACAATAGCTTTCAAGATGCTGGGGATCGTGAAATCTGATTTTAAGTTTAAAGCAGGGACAGTAAAACTCCTCAGCAGGAATTTGGGTAATGTTCACACGGATTCTTTTACAAATTAATATTTATATCATCATACATCTGATTTGTTTGCTTTGTACAGTGGAGAGTGTGGCGTTTATGTATTGCGAAATGCATTTTCCATGATGTTACGCGGGGATGATTTTCACAACTTCCTGCCCTCTCAGATAAAGGAATTTCGCCAATACCTTACCACTTCTGTGTTCTACAGTGGCATTGGCCCCCGTGGAATGAACAAACATCCATAGTGCTCAGTGATGTAAAAAATGCTAAGGCTGACTGTGGTACAAACGTTTCTTTTTTTTTTGTTGGAAAGCTTTGAGTAGGGAAAGCTTATGAACAGAAACATAAGCATAGCTGCGATTGTATTACTGTGATTTTGATAATTTTGTCAAACATATTGTAAGCATTTTTGTATCCTGTTATAACTGCGTATGCCGACTGCGACTGTTTTTACATAGTATTTATTGAACTTGCATAGTAAGCATCAATTCTGCCATAAAATTCCAACTCGATCTTCATTTCAAAAAATAGGGCTAACACAATACATTGATAGGAAGGACTTCATAAATACGCCAACTACTTAAGTAACAATCCACAAATAAGAAGTAAAGCAGCGCTTGAACTGTATTTTATCACTTTTGCTGTCATCTCAAGTGACACTAATCTCTTTTCAAAATCATCGCACATAGAAAACAAGTCTCCAATATGTTGAGCATGAATATCACATTTTCTTGGTTGGAACACTTCCATATCTGGTATTGCTACATCTTCCTCAATATTGCTGCCTATGGGATTCAACCACATGAAAAAATCACAGTAGCCACTCTTGCAGATACAGAACAGCTTACCTTCCGTGTTTTCTATCGGTCCCACGATCTTAATATCACACTCTCTGCCACATTTGCATTTGTGTTCTTTATATCGTAGGTCAGTTATTTCGCTCTTTGTCACTGTGAGGCTCATTGTGGGATGAAAGGCCGAACGTTATACCGTGTAGTATCCATACATGGCAGAAGACGTTAATAACTATGTTTCTATGAGATGCAATTAAATACAGATAATGTTCATAAATGAAGTTTCCTCAACTCTTCCTTCAAATTGTAAGCTGAAAAGTCGAACATGTAAACGGACTGACCCGTATTCATTCCCAATATAAAATAGACCTCATTATGTTCTTTCCTTATATTACTTACCTGGGAAAGAGAGTCAAATTAATAATGTACTATTCTTATAGTAAAAACACACACATTCATAGAATTATTATTTTTATCATGAAATTCGTAATGTATTTCATAAATTTTCATTGCTAGATAAGATTATTTATTTTTATTTGATTCGGTTTAATAAGATTTTTTTTATCATTAATCGAATTCACAAAATTATATACAATTGAATTAAGCCAGTCATAATATTAAAATAATATATAACATCATTGGCTGTCTTAATGGAAGGCATTACAATCTTAGTCTCCATACGCCTATCTGCATACTTGAACAACAGCTAATAGCAAATGGGAAAGAAAAAGAACACGGGCAAGACGGCTCTGCAATTGAGGTAGCCACGATAATGTCTTCGATTTACACCCTGCATTATTTCAACTGCTGGGTGGGCAAATATATATTAGCTCTTTCAAGATTCCTACTAAGAACTTAGCCCTATTTAAATGTCCGAAATAACATCCCAAACCCTAGATGCTACAACGCGAATTTGGGTGTAATTGTTGTTTTTTGGGTTCAATTCGTTTAAGATTAAGTGGTAAAGTAGATTCGGCCATCTGCTGTATGGCTAATTTTGGGAATTTTTGTAGGATTCAACAACAAATCATGGTCAAGGAACTTCAACTATGCTTATTCGAAAATCAAATCGTCCCAAATCTGCAACTCCCATAAAAAGGATCAAACAGGAAAAAGAATGCCCAGTGAAAACCTCTCAAATTGACGACACCAGGGACAATGGAGAAGAATTTGTTATTTACAGTTTAGAGGAACCAATTGAGGACGGAGATAAAGTTCAATACTGGGAACCTCCAAAGGAACCAATAGTTGACAGAGTTGACGACTCGGAGATGCAACCTGAGAACATAAGCTATAAAAATTTGTACATCAGATCGCAGAAGAAGGTATATTATTCTTTTTCCTACAAATCTATTTCCAACCTAGCATATATTTGCGTAAAAATGTTTTCTACCTTCTACAGATTGATGTGTTAATGGAAGAGAAGTTTACGCTGCTCCAAGAGCTACAATTCGCGCGTGGCCAGATTATTGCGGTACTCTTTATCTAAGCATGCTTTCCCTATTTGAAGATCAAAATCTCTGAATTTCACTGCTGATTTCTCATACTATTTCTTAACCAGTTTGAGAAGATGAAGTGCATTCTTACTTCTTCCAGGCAACCAGTGGTTGATGTTCCATTATCTCAGAAAAAAGAATCAACCTTTCATCACTGAGCATTCTACCAGTGGATCATAACAATGCTGCCTCAGGTGCCGTAGGAACTTAAAAGAGGAAAGCAAACTACTTCTTCCTCTATTAGGAATTTAGTAATGTTAGACAATGTTTTTAATGTTTCGCCAATCATGTTCTGAACTATATTCCTCTGTCATTTGACCATTTCAGATTTCGTGCGTCGGTTTCATTCTGATTATTATTGGTATTTCTTCTATCTGCGGCACAGAGGATTCATAGACATTAAAAAATTACTCGCTGATATTTATCTAAGCCGAATGAAATGTTCTTCATTCTTCATTGTAATGAACTTCATGACGCTAACGAATTATTAAGCTATATTTAATGATGTGTTATACTAAATATATCCATATACAATACCGAGTAATATTTAAACAACCTGTCAAAGTCATTGAACAATTTGCATTCATCACCACCTCCCTTCCAGAATTCGTAAACGGCTGCAATACATTACAAGATTTTACTTGACAAAACTCACAAATATTTACAGTAGAATTCAGATTCCTTTCAACGTATTGATGAATGAGCGACTGCAATCCATTGTGTCATGTAAATTTACTATTGAAACTTTGTGCACGAGTTTAGTCAAATGACTCAATGAGATCATTGTTTCTTAAAAGGGGATTCATACATACTCGGTTTTAAACGTGTTAATGAATGAGATCGTTGTTTCTTAAATATGGTCTCATACATACTCAACTTGAAACGTGTTACAGCTACGGTACACTAGGGCGTATAAATTTACACTATTGATAATAATATTTCCAAGTCTGAAAAATAGACGACTGAATGCCGTCTAATGGGAGCCAAACAGTCCGTTTTAGACCGGTTCCAACTACATTGCCTGGATTTTATCCTATTGTAGTTGAAAGATTTGCCTTTTCATTGTCATCATTATAGGAATTTACTAATGTTTCTACAATTGCATTAAACGTATTAGGATGACACAGCTATAGTCAATGTTTGGAATCGGATAAGAATACATTGCAGCTCAAAAGTCGCGTACAAATTATATGCCTCTTTGCTTTCCTTTGCACCTGACTATAAATATGCAAACTTCACAGATGAAGAGCCCAAGGTGCTAAATAAAACAAAACCTTTAGAATCCAGATTCTCAGTCACAATGCCAACGAGGATCTTTAGTGTACAATTCAGCAATGTGACCATCGAAACAACAGTGACCAGCAACTCCATCACTGTAACGGAAAGGCTTCAACAAGTCGACGTTTCCATCCCAACGCTTGTTGGCCTAGACGTAGAGTGCAGACCGGTTTGGGTGCGCGGCATAGTCAACAGAACAGCGACTCTGCAATTGTGCATCGACCGTAAATGGATAATCATTCAGCTAACTCATCTCGACGAAATCAGTGAGTCACTCAAGAATTTCATGTTAAATCCAAATGTCACCTTTGTCGGTGTTGTAGTTGCGGAAGATATGGCGAAACTGATCCGTGACAACACGTTGTTTAACAACGGGAATGTTGTCGACGTGGCAGCTGTTGCAAAAGCACGTTGGCCCCCAGGGTATTTCTGAGGACCAGGATTGAAAGAACTAGCCCGGGTCGTTTGTGGGATGGTCATGCGTAAGCCAAAAAGCGTGACTTTGAGCAATTGGGAGAGCAGATTTCTTAGCTACGTTCGGATAGAGTACGTATGTATAGATGCTTTTGTTTCTTACAAGATCGGCTACCATCTTCTCAATGAGTAGTCGTGATAAACCAATCCGTCTTACGCCTTCAATCTTACTGTTTTGCAACTTAAGTTTCGAAGGTTAACCTTCGTAAATTTGGAATTACATTGTTGCAGTCTTACACAGTCTTATAAACCTAAACACATTAGCATTACACCGACGACCTACATAAAAATTACGCCCGAAAAATTCGGTCACATATTTACAGTAAATTACACTTTTGCCAAATATTCAATGCACGACTGGATTCTCCAGTCAGTCAGAAAGATTTTCCCCACGGTGGAGACAAACTTCTTCCTAAATATACGACTGAAAAGTGCATTAGTTATATATAAGATTCCTATTAGCCGCTATGTAATACAATGCTAAAAAAACACGACTGAAAAGGAAACTACTGAAAAATAGACGACTGAACCCTCCAATCATCGTGAAACACGTTAGTTAAATAACAACAAACGAAGAAATGTTATCAAAAGTATCTAATCAATATTGATTTGATATTTATTCTGAAACTAAATGGACTTATTTTCCTTATAGGACCATGAGCGAAAAACCCCAATATAAATTCATTCGGTCCAACAAAATAACTAACATTATAATTCATAGCCATATATTAACTATAAAACTAGAGCATTATTTACACGACTGCACAAAGAGATGGATTCAGTAATAAAATTTATAATGAGAGATTGCCCCACTGTGATTAATTACACGACTGCTTCAATAGCAGTCATGCAAAAATAACACAACGCAATATCATTTGTAATGTATAATGCTTATTTCACAGTCTTTACTGAGTCTACTTCTAATGTATCATCACTAAACAGCCCGTGCATCGCACGGGTCTAAACCTAGTATAGAAAAAAGAACACCCGTGAAACAGAACCGCACAAGGACAAACTTTCTTTGAGGAAATACCACAAATACTTGGTAAGCGATATAAAACGTACAACTCCCCTTCTTTATTGCTTTATTTTTAAACTCACGCTCTTAATATAAATTGAAAATATAAAGATGAAAAAGACTAAGCTCTACCGTAACATCCCGTCCCATACCGAGTGTCACTGTAGCATCCGTCCCTACCGGGACCTGTGGGATTGGGCCCACCACACTCCGACTGATAGTCTGGCCCCACTGTACCACCATTTAACCTTTCAGCGTGCTTCATCCTCGCTCACACGCACCCTGGGCAAACTTCCCAAGGGGTCACCCATCCTAAGATTGCTTCAAGTCAAGCACGCTTAACTTCGAAGTTCTTTCGGATGGGCTCCCGAAAAGGTAGGTCGACCTTGGTGATATGAGTAGTTCTATCAATTCTTTTATACGTTTCTTAGCCTGACACGCCCATACATTGTCAATCTCAGGATCCCCTCTCATTCGGGTGTCGGATTCGGTTCGTTCATGTACCCCTTCGCCTAGAAGGCTGCCAGGAGCCGCTCCTTGTCCATGCACTTCTCTGGCACCGGCGATCACTCCCCGCCCTCATCGGCCCCGGGTGTCACATGCCCACCAGCTTCCGCCTGGTTCGTCCCCGAACCAGCACCGTACTGCGAGAGGTTGTGCTCTGATACCACCTGTAACATCCCGTCCCATCCCGGTGTCACTGCAGCATCCGTCCCTACCGGGACCTGTGGGGTTGGGCCCACCACACTCCGACTGATAGTCTGGCCCCACTGTACCACCATTTAACCTTTCAGCGTGCTTCGTCCTCGCTCACACGCACCCCGGGCAAACTTCCCAGGGGGTCACCCATCCTAAGATTGCTTCAAGTCAAGCACGCTTAACTTCGAAGTTCTTTCGAATGGGCTCCCGAAAAGGTAGGTCGACCTTGGTGATATGAGTAGTTCTATCAATTCTTTTATACGTTTCTTTGCCTGACACGCCCATACATTGTCAGTCTCAGGATCCCCTCTCATTCGGGTGTCGGATTCGGTTCGTTCATGTACCCCTTCGCCTAGAAGCCTGCCAGGAGCCGCTCCTTGTCCGTCCACTTCTCTGTCACCGGCGATCACTCCCCGCCCTCATCGGCCCCGGATGACATGCCCACCAGCTTCCGCCTGGTTCGTCCCCGAACCAGCACCGTACTGCGAGAGGTTGTGCTCTGATACCACCTGTAACATCCCGTCCCATACCGGGTGTCACTGTAGCATCCGTCCCTACAGGGACCTGTGGGGTTGGGCCCACCACACTCCGACTAATAGTCTGGCCCCACTGTACCACCATTTAACCTTTCAGCGTGCTTCGTCCTCGCTCACACGCACCCTGGGCAAACTTCCCAGGGGGTCACCCATCCTAAGATTGCTTCAAGTCAAGCACGCTTAACTTCGAAGTTCTTTCGGATGGGCTCCCGAAAAGGTAGGTCGACCTTGGTAATATGAGTAGTTCTATCAATTCTTTTATAAGTTTCTTAGCCTGACAGGCCCATACATTGTCAGTCTCAGGATCCCCTCTCATTCGGGTGTCGGATTCGGTTCGTTCATGTACCCCTCCGCCTAGAAGCCTGCCAGGAGCTGCTCCTTATCCGTCCACTTCTCTGTCACCGGCGATCACTCCCCGCCCTCATCGGCGCCGGATGACATGCCCACCAGCTTCCGCCTGGTTCGTCCCCGAACCAGCACCGTACTGCGAGAGGTTGTGCTCTGATACCACCTGTAACATCCCGTCCCATACCGGGTGTCACTGTAGCATCCGTCCCTACAGGGACCTGTGGGGTTGGGCCCACCACACTCCGACTAATAGTCTGGCCCCACTGTACCACCATTTAACCTTTCAGCGTGCTTCGTCCTCGCTCACACGCACCCTGGGCAAACTCCCAGGGGGTCACCCATCCTAAGATTGCTTCAAGTCAAGCACGCTTAACTTCGAAGTTCTTTCGGATGGGCTCCCGAAAAGGTAGGTCGACCTTGGTAATATGAGTAGTTCTATCAATTCTTTTATAAGTTTCTTAGCCTGACAGGCCCATACATTGTCAGTCTCAGGATCCCCTCTCATTTGGGTGTCGGATTCGGTTCGTTCATGTACCCCTTCGCCTAGAAGCCTGACAGGAGCCGCTCCTTGTCCGTGCACTTCTCTGGCACAGGCGATCACTCCCCGCCCTCATCGGCCCCTGGTGTCACATCTACAGCCCTTTTCGTGGCTTTCTGTTGCGCTTCTTTTCTATGTGCTTCGAGTCCTTTAAATAGGCAAATAAATAGCATCTTAGCCATATCAACGAGGATTTCGTAGTCCAGTGGTTGTGTAGTCAGACGTTCAATTAGTAGGTCATGGGTTCAAATCCGCAACACGTATATATTTTTTATTTTTTTTTTTGCAACATGGGCGGGACCCTTGCAGCATGGGCGGCACCCCTGCCGTGTGTGGGGGACCCTTGCCTAGTGTGCGGGGGACCTCTGCGGTGTGTGCGGACAGCAGCGCAGGGGTCCCCGCACCAGCGTAGGAGACCCGCGCACACAGCATGGGACCCTGCAGCCGCACAGTGTGCAGGGGTCTCTGCACATACAACAGGGGACCTCGCACACAGCACAGGGTTCCCCGTCCACAGCGCAGGGGTCCCCCGCACACACAGCAGGGTCCCGCCCATGCTGCGCACCAGATGGGTGGGTCCCCTGCTAAATAGCATGGGTCCACTGAGCAGGGGACCCACTGCTATTTTTAAAAAGATACCCTGTCAAATGACGCAAATACCCCTAAATCGAATTTTTTTAAAAAAAAAAAGATGAAATCGACGGGGCTATTTTTTTAACGTTGACTATGACAAATGCCATTTTTTTTAAATATTCCAAGAAATTTTTTCTTTTTATGCAGCTGAACAGGGACACAGTGTTGAGCCCCCCATATCAGCGAGCGAAGCCGGATCGTCGGAAGGACTTGGCGGCGCAATGGGTATTACGAAGATTGAAGGCGCAAAAGACGAAGAGTATAACGTGTGCGTCGGGCTCGAACCAACTCTACCTGAGCCACAACTTCCAGACTCCTGATCGACATTTTGGGATGGCGCAAGTCGAATGTTACGCTTTATCTGATCCTATCCGCCGTCGCTCGAGACGTTTTAGCCGTGCAAGCATCTAGCGTCGCCTCCAACTCCGCCTTCTCTACATCCAGCCGAATTATCGGAGATCGGCGCGCGAGCCTTAGCCTGACTTCGCTCGCAATGCTCGTATTATTGAAGGATTGGTATTTGGCCGAATCGAATAACCAAAGGAAGAATCCCATCGATGAGTTCCGTTATTCTAGTTCGGACGAAGACGAAGAGGCATCAATATTTTCACATTTATGCCTCTTCGTACATGTTGATTTGGGAATGAAAAATATTTTCACATTTATGAGCAAGTTCTCAATTCGATATGAGTTGCGTCTGTTAGTGTTGTGCAGAAAATTGATCTATGTAGATTTTTGAAACCTACATTAGGACCCTACTTTCGATGATTACGACCAACGAGTAAAAAGTATCACTTTGGCAATGGCTCAAGTATTATTAAATATTTCTAATCCCGTCATTTATTTGCCAGGATCGAGGATGTAGGGGTGAAGCATGACTCGAGCCAGCTCATGACCTGCTAGAAATCGTGAAGTTAAGTGTTCAAATTAATAGTTTTGGTGATTGAATAAAACTAATATAATGTGCAGGTGCGACAAGTGACAAATAAAACGAATACTTAATCACTATCACCGACGTGCGATAGGCAGTGGACCTATCGTTTGTAGTGCAGTAAAGTGAGTAAACGAGTATCGAACACGAGGACGATTACTAATAATAACCTATCGACTCGATATCTAGCCTAAATAAAGTACGCGAGTTGTTTATATTACGAACTAACCTAACAGAACAATCCTAAAGCAACGAGAGATTCAAAGAACACTGCTAAAACTGGTAAGAGAGCTTTCAGATAATAAAGATGTGCTCGGGATTCGAATCCCGCTAGGTACTGTCGGCTAAGACAATAAAATCGCTCATACGTGATTAAGACTAAATCGCAGTAATTTTCTACCCACTCACGAATATGCTGTAGCCCTAAACGCTCGCGGGGATCTAACATTCAGTAATTACTAACGGCGAGGATCAAGTACTTGCTTTCACCCTATAACCGAATCCTATCATCTATGAACGGTCTAACCGTTGTTTAGCTGTCGCCCTAAACGATTTCCCACACAACTTTAACACATAGACATGTTACAACGAAGAAACACTTTCATATGATAAATGAATACACGAGTCACGATAAATATATGTCTTACCTACGAAATAACCCAGCGTTCATCTACTCCCAAACACACAGGAGATTTAGCTACTCGTAATTGACGGAAAATCAACGAAGGATATGGAGAACAAGGATAGATGACTCATGATCTTCACACGAATGGATATAGAATGGTTTCGTTGTAGAGTCTTCGTTCCTTGTTCGGTTAGGCATGAATTCGGCGTTGATCCATCTCTTGTGCTTCGGGGATGAATTTCTCTGTTTCTGGCATCCTCTTTCATCTCTCTATGATTAGGGTTATGATCTGATAAGTGTCCCCTCTTTTTGAGTCGAAATCGGGCTATTATACTGAAATTCGCTTTCTTCACGGCCTGGGACATGGGCCTTCAGGGCCGTGACTGTCATTGTTTTACTTCTCGCGCTCTCTGCCCTGTGTCACGGCCAAGTGCACTGGGCTTCACGACCGTAAATGACTTCGTACTAGCTCTCTGCCCATCTTCACAGCCTGGTGCTTATGCTTCACGGCCGTGACATTGTTATGCTTGGGATTCGTTGCTCACTACCCGATGTCACGCCTGGTGCATTAGTCTTCACGGTCGTGACTATCAAATGCTTCGTTCTCTCCGAGATTCACGGCCTGGTACACTCCACGTCACGGCTGTGACTCATAACTGTGGCACTTTATGTCGCTTCTGCCCGCTTTCGCTGCCTGTGACATGATGTGTCACGGCCGTGACTTATTCCTACGGATTTAGTTTTTCGTTTTGCCTCGTTTTCGCTCATTTTCCCCCGATAGCCGTCCTAAGGTCTTTTAACATCAAATATGTATAATTAGAGCAAATGAGTGCATAATTGATTACGAAAACTCTATTATAACCTAGTAGATACTACATTAAACGTATTAAAATACGTTTATCAAACATCTCCACACTTAAGCATTTGCTTGTCCTCAAGTAAATTCGAAGTCAGAAAAGGCACCAAATCAAGATGACGGCATAATTTGTTCGCAACTTATCATCATAGCTAGAAAGCACAAAATGGAATCAAGCAAACAATCATGAACATTACCCTAATGATCGGCACCTATCAAACTGACCCCATACCTCATACGGAATTGCTCATGCCACTCAGTGTATGGGCTAGTATATAGTGAATCGCTCAAATCGTGCGCTAGTCCAACCCTTACTATAGGCTTGCAAGCTAATCGCATATCTACTACTTAGAGTAGTGGCAAGCGTAAATCTGAGGGTCTTTTCGGGTCGACATGGGGTCAAACAATACTGATGTAACAAGCACAGACACTGACACACGTAATCTTAAAGCTAGGACACATAAGCGAAAAATCAAAGAGTATAGCATGATCGAACTGACAGTCACATGCCCCAACATAAGACTCAATATTCTCGCTCTGAAATCCTAAACTTTTCTGCCCGACCCTCTCAACTCAGTTCCCATTCATTTTCTCCCCTGTCACCTTAGTTACGCTCTAATTTTGTGCACTGCCCTTACTCCCTAAACATCAAGGTTGGCTTTTGTCGGAAAGAATACATCGGCAGAGCGAATGCCAAAGGGATATTTATTACCAAAATCTATATCTTGCAAAAAGTTTATGGGCAGGCTTATACAAGGGATCGGGTCATATCAGGAAACGATCAAGTAGGATCGAATCATTTCACCGAATAACAGAGAAGAACATTAAATCAGACAATGAAGCAGTAACCCTTAAGTTCGACTTCTGCTCTATTCTAATCAACTCAAGTTCAGACGATCTCTAGAGGCTTATCGGGTTAGCGGCATTTTATAATATACTAGGTAAGAAACGACCAGGTTCAGGCTCAAAGTGGCTGACTACCGGGATTGTCGTGGTAGGGAAATTTGGCCATGGACTTATTTCCTAATGCCCTCATCATTTCCACACTAACGCACCAGAAATAGTTTCAACACGTATCAGACAGGCAAGTTCTAGAGAGATATAGACTAGGCACGTCACACAACCAAGAAAAATGAGCACAAGCTCGTCAGGCTCAAACTCTCACAACGTAACTGGGTTATGTGTACGAATCTCTCAAAGCAGCGCTATATCTATTCAGGCAGGCATGATTCAATCAATCATGCATATCCTAATCGCTGACAAGATTTCATAAAAATGCAGACCAACTCGAGATAGATATTAACAATCATGCTTTATTTCAGTCATTCATGCCTTTATGAAGAAATTGATAGCTCACGGACACGTCATAAAAAACAAATTCACGTAATTTCACGTAATTTCACGTAGTTTCTCAAACCTAATTCCCCTCCCCACACTTAACACCTACGTTGTCATCAACGTAAAAATTGAATAAATGAAAGCCAAACAAAGATCTAAGAGATCGAGACTCTCCCGACAAAAAATAACGTGGTTGTGACTGAACGTGTGACGATCGTTATGTCATAACTCGTTTTGCATATCCTGCCCTAACTAAAGGGTGAAATAGACAAAAAAGAGAGTTGTCATAGATTAATCTTATAAACATAGTTATATATATCGCAGGCATAAACAAAATGAAAATAGACACAAACGACTAATCGAGGAAACGAAATGTCTAAAGAAAAGAGAAGAAAAGAAAAGAAAGCATCACTAAGGGGGTGGTGGCGAGGAGGGTGGCATCGGGCGAAGGTAGGACAACGACTCTTGTGTAAGTTTGATCGCGGTGTCCATTGCTTGAAGTGCCCGGTCATAATGCTCCTGCTCCTCAGGGTACCGGCGTGGGCTTCCTCGTTCCGGCGCTCTTACTCTTCTTGTCGGTGCCGAGTCTCTGCCGAGCTTCTTCGTCATGTTGCAGCGACTTGTGGTTCAGGCGCATCATCTCCTGGAGCAGGGCGTCGAGCTCCACTGTCGATGCGTATGGGGCGACAGTGGACGACTCGCCCTGGTGGTAGCCGGAAGAATATGATGGCCCGGAAGTCGTGTCTGTCTACACCAGATGAGGGCCCTCGATGTATAGCTGATCGGCGGGGATGTCGACGTGGTCCTTCAGGCCACGGTACATCTCGTGCAAGACGTACACCTTATTTGCTCGAGTCCAGGTGGGTGCCTTACCAGCATCTTCATTTTCACTTACATTTCCTCGTCAAGAGGGTTTTTCCCGCCAACAACCTCCATCTCGAGCGGGTTCTCTGGCCAAAGTTGAAGTCCATGTACGACTATGGTGATGAACGCCCCCACAGCAATCTTCCCACGTGTTCGGGTTTCTGGCTGAGTGCTGAATGCGTGGGCCAGTGCCATCCCCAAGTGGACCAGTTCGCCTCACTGCATCTGGGCTAGGTAGAAGAGGTCACGGAGAGTGATCGCTCTGTGTGAGTCGCCCCTCGGTGTGAGTGAAGTCGTCGGAAGGCGGTGGATGTAACGTAGTCCTGGGCTCCTGAGCGAAGATGCCTTCGATGTCTTGATGCTGAATCAGGGCTCGCCGGCTCATGTAATCTCTGCCCAGTAGGCCTGTCTGACCCCCGGGTGCTGAAGATAATCCTTGTAGTGCTTGTCCGGGAATAGTCCTTCATAACCGAAATATGGCACTGGCACTCCAACACCCGGCAAATATCGTTGACGTCTACCGTGTGCTCAACGGGAAATGCCCGAAATTTGACTGTGTTGACGCCATATTCATCGTGGGAGAAGGTGGATAGGAACTCCAGCGTCAGCTCCTTGTAGGCCGGCTCGTCAATGTGGAAGAGGGTGGCCCATCCACTACACGACAAGTATTGGGCCACTTGTTGGTCGACGTGGTGTTTCGCCAGCGTGTCGTGGTCGATTTGGTCCATGGGGATGAACTCCATCGCCTTCAGCCTGTTGTACCGTGTCGTCTGGGTCTCATCATTAAACTGCTGCATAGCACCTAGAAAATGCATGTGAGCTCGAGGCTGGGTCGCGCTGAGCGGTGGAGCGACTTCTACCCATAGTACCTAGAAAATGCACGTGAGCTCACGAAATATAACAAACAAATTCAAGCAGCCCGACTCTACCAAAATAGCGACAGAATTGACGGTTCTTAAATACGAACCTATGAACATGGCAAAGCGGCATTCTGTCGAACATGTTATGGGCAACTAAATTATGCACTTCAAGCTCGAAAATTAACCAACAAGCTTAATCTTAGACCTCATACGATACATTAAAGCTCACTAACACCCGTAGAGGTGCCAATATCGCCATGAATTCACAAAAATCCCAAAATTCAAAGGTTTTATTATTCCAAAATCAAAATTAATGAACGAATTCAACATATTAAGCATTCCCAAGGTGTTAATAGCATGTATATAACCATAAAAGAGCAAGAATAACACCAAATTAAACTCAATTTCGAAAATCCCCAAATTCAAAAATTAATGTTCGTCGTAGATTCGAATTCATGGACGAAATCAACAAATTAAGGGAACCCACAATGGTCGTAGCATATATCGAAACACGAGAAGCACAAAAACACGAAAATTTCAACCCAATCATCCCCAAATTCGTGTGTAATTAGAAAGGAGAGAAAAAAATACATACCGCGTGAGTTTAAGCAAATGGGGGTTATGGAGGCCTAGGGATTTTTGCCGGTGTTGGCAGCGCGGTGGTCGGCGTCAGTACGCGGTGGTCGGAGATTTAAGGTGTTTTTGGGTGGTGGTTGATTTTGTGAGGAGAAGTCGCGAGAGAGAGGAGGAAGAAGGAGAGGAAAAATAGTAAAGATAGAAAGAAAGAAACGATTTTTAATTTTTTTACAAAAAACGTAAGTCTCAGGGCCATGAAGCGTAAGCTTCTGGCCGTGACACGAGGCAGTGTGAGCCACTGATGAAGTCACGGCAGTGAAGCTTAAGCTTCTGGCCGTGACAAAGCACAGTCAGGTGCTTCCGTTTTATTTTTTTGCCCCGCAGCTGTCACGACCGTGAAGGTCACCAGAGGCAACGAACTTGACTCCCTTACCGTCACGGCCGTGACGGCTTAAGTTGTAGGCCATGAAACGGGACAATGTGCGAAAATAATGAACATCACGGCCGTGAGTACTTAAGGACAAGGCTGTATATTTTCGACTTATGAACGAAAATACCTGTATTGCCTCCCAAGAAGCGCTTCCTTTACCGCCTTTAGCTAGACGTACCTTTTTCCGCTAATGATGGCTGGAAGTCCAGGTACACCGCCTCATTTCGCTCACGTCTCCCTCGCCTCCTTGATAGTGCTTCAACCTTTGGCCGTTCACCTTAAAAGTTCCCTGTTCCATTCCTGAAATCTCAACAGTACCGTAAGGGAAAACACGAGTAACGGTGAGCGATCCCGACCAACGTGATCTAAGTTTGTCGGGAAAAAGCCTATGTCGAGAGTTAAAGAGGAGGACTTGGTCCCCTTCCTGAAACTCTCGCCTTTACCTAATTGTCTTGTCATGGTAAACTTTTGAGCCTCCTTATACATTCGAGCGTTATCGTAAGCGAATAAATGCCACTCGTCTAACTCGTTAATTTGGAGCTGTCGCTTTCCGCCAGCATCCCCTAAATCAAAATTTAAGGACTTAACTGCCCAATAAGCCTTGTGCTCGATTTCTACGGGTAGGTGACACACCTTCCCATAGACCAGTCTATACGGTGTAGTGCCTATGGGTGTTCTATATGCAGTCATATATGCCCAAAGTGCATCGTCAACTTATTCGCCCACACCCTACGGTTCCCTTCTATGGTTTTTTCTAAAATGCGTTTCAATTCACGCTTCACTACCTCGGCCTAACCGCTAGCTTGGGGGTGGTAAGGGGTGGATACACAGTGTATCATACACTATGTCTAACACCGTAACGCTCTAACGTGCAATCTGGGTGTTACATAAATGAGTGCCTCGATCGCTAATGATGCATCTAGGTGCCCCAAAATCGTGAAAATAATGCTCGTAAAAATCTTTAGCCGAACGTACCTTTTTTTGCTCATGCTGGTTGGAAGTCCAGGTATAACGCCTCTTTTTTGCTCACGTCTCCCTCGCCTCCTTGATAGTACTTCGACCTATGGCCGTTCACCTTAAAGTTCCCTGTTCGATTCCTGAAATCTCAGCAGTACCATAAGGGAAAACTTGAGTAACGATGAGCGCTCCCAACCAACGTGATCTAAGTCTGTCGAGAAAAAGCCTAAGTCGAGAGTTAAAGAGGAGGACTTGGTCCCCTTCCTAAAACTCTCGCCTTTACCTAATTTTCTTGTCATGGTAAGCTTTTGAATGCTCCTTATACATTCGAGCGTTATAGTAAGCGGATAAATGCCATTCGTCTAACTCGTTAATTTGGAGTTGCCGCTTTCAACTCACTACCTCGGCCTGACCGCTAGCTTGGGCTGGTAAGGGGTGGATAGGATATGTCTAGCACCGTAACGCTCTAATGTACGTGCAAACTGAGTGTTATAGAAATGATTGCCTCTATCACTAACGATGCATCTAGGTGCCCCAAATCGTGAAAATAATGCTCGTAAAAATCTAACGACTACCCTAGCATCTAGGTACCACTGTACCACCATTTAACCTTCAGCGTGCTTCGTCCTCGCTCACCGCACCCTGGGTCAAACTTCCCAGGGGGTAACCCATCCCTAGATTTCCCCAAGTCAAGCACGCTTAACTTCGGAGTTTCTATAGATGGACTCCCGAAAAGGTAGGTCGACCTTGGTGATATGAGTAGTACTATCAATTCTCATATACGATTCTTCGCCTGACACGCCCATACGTTGCCAGTCTTAGGATCCCCTCTCATTCAGGTGTCGGATCGGTTCGTTCATGTACCCCTTCGCCTAGAAGCCTGCCAGGAGCCGCTCCTTGTCCGTCTCTAGCACCGGCGATCACTTGGGTTGTCGTAGACCGGTTGACTAAGTCTACTCATTTCCTACCAAGTAGCGCAATGTTTACTATGGAGAAGTATGCTGAACATTATATTCAAGAAATAGCTCGGCTCCATGGGATCTCGATTTTGATCATTTCCAATCGCGACAAGAGATTTCTGTCCAATTTCTGGATGAGCGTACAGAAGGCTAAGAGGACACTTGGGTAATTATCGATCGCCTGGCAACCCAACTCCTTTTTCATCAATCATTATCCTGAATTAACTTGGTTGGCGATATTTCGGGGGCAAAATCCTTTTCAAGGGGGGAGGATGTAATACCCTTAAAATTTAGTACGAGATTAGGATGTAAGTAATCTGGTAGAGGTTCGAATTAGTAAAGCCAAATTCGGTTTGGGCTCACAAATGGAGATCGTCAATTAAAAGGAAATTCTGCCCAATTCAATCAATAAATCAAATAAATAAATATGGACCAAGTTACTAGTTGTGCCCAACTAAACGAATTAAAGACCTATATAATAGAAAAGGCCCAAAAATAATCAACAAATGGGTTGCTTAATTAAAAGGGATCTTGGCCCAACTCAAGTGGCCTTACTTAATGACAAGGGAAAGTACACGTATGGACACCAACACCCCATGCTTGCCCTATGTAAAAACAATCATTAGTACCACAAAAGAAAGAAAAACAAAAGAGAGAGAGAAGAAAACAAGAAGGGGGATTACTATTCACCGCCCCCTTTTTACTTGTTAGCGCCCCATAAACGACTGTAAGAAGACGCTTTTACCCTTAGGGTATTTAAATTAATTTAAAATGAAAAAGCATAACGTCTATCAACGATTTCGGTATGAAATAATGAAAACTACATACACAATTAAATTGGGACGATCTCCGGCAATGGATGGAAACGAAGCAACGAAAAAAATCGATTTAACATTTTACGACCGACCGATCGACATTTTTGGCCCTGCAGTACGCGGGCCTAACGAATTTTTTTACCGGGCTGTGTGCGGGCCGATCAATTTTTTCGTCCTGAACACTGCCCGACCGAAATTTTATGTTTGGAATATTTTTTGCATCTTTATTCCGTTTCGAATTACAATACAATAGATAGTCACAAACTATAACACAAAAAATTACTAATACAAATAATTATTCCCGAAAAACTTAGAAAAAAAATAGGGCCGATCAATTTTTTCGTCCTGCAGTGCACGGGCCTAACGACCGATAGGTCTGGCCGAAAATATCGATCGACCAGTGCACTGCAGGGCCGAAAATTTCATTTGGCCCGTGCACTGCAGGGCCAAAAATCACGATCGACCGTATTTTTTCTAAGTTGTTCGGGAATAATTATTTGTATTAGTAATTTTATTGTGTTATAATTTGTGACTATCTATTGTATTAGTAATTCTCGGAATAAAGATGCAAAAAATATTCCAAACATAAACAGTACGCGTCCGATACATAAACGAAACATAAAAAAAATAAGAACACATCATGGGGGCTGACTCCACCGGTCGTTGAGCTCGTCGAGCCTCTCTCTGAACTCGTCCGTGGGCGGATAGCTGTCCAGATGCATCCTAGCTAGCATATTGCTAGTCAAGGTGCACATCAAGCTGTACCACTATATATAGAAATAATACATATAAAAAGTGATTAAACATATAAATATAAAAAATCGACATAAGATTAAATTACATACGTAGTCGCCGTGCTGCATGGTGGTATGCCGCCCGTGAGGAACCCGGCTCCGACGAAAGCAGGCGAGGATGAGAATGCCGCTGATACCAGTCCATGTACCCCTGAACGGTTTCACTAAGGTACTCCACGGTGGCCCGGTTGATGTAGGAGAGGTTGATGCCGCTGATACCAGTCCATGTTCTGCTGAACCGGCAGAATAGTCCTCCTTATACCTCGTCGGGCTGGCATGACCGCTTTCTGTGGCGGACTCATCGGTGGCGGGATGACCTGCACGTACCCCAGCTGGCGCAACACTCTCGAGGGTGCGTAGGGCTCAATGATATCGTGATATCTAACCTACCCCACGAAAAGCGTCACCGGGTGCTGCGACGCTGGATTGGGACCGTACGGCAGCCAAGCAACCTGATAACAGTTCACAATTTCCAAATAATTTTCATAAATATAGAATATAAATTGTTAAGATACCTCACTAGAGGTCATGACATCTATCTGACGGCGGATCTCAACCAAACGGCTCACCGTATTCTTGTGCTGAGATACAGACCACATGCGTGATCGTGCCCGCCCAGGCTCCACATGGTGGGGGAGACGGTGTGGGCGAAAGCATGGGAAGTACTCGCAGATCCACGCCTGTCGTAACGAGAGGCACCCAGCTACACCCCTCGCATCCACCCTGCTTGCGAGGCCAAGCTGGCGATAAAGGTACGCAAGGCGGCCGATCCCCACGAGTACTGACTGGCAGAGGCCAACGAGCGGTAGAACCCGTGCATGATGTCAGGCTTCACACGGGTCCTGCTCTTGTCGACGAACAACGTCGACCCCAAGAGAATCCACAACCAGGTGATGGCCTGGAAACCCACTGGCCGACCCCCCACATCGTGTGCATCATGTCTTTCTTCGCAACCCCACCGTTTCTCCAAGAACTCCTCAGTGCGTCCGCGGAGATGCCCATTATCTCCCTCGCCGCAATCAGCCCATCGGAGATGACTGGGGTGCCCGATACCGTCGCCCCGTCGATCGGGATACCCAGGATCTGCTCGATGTCGTGGAGCATGATCGTAATCTCCCCGAATTGCATGTGGAAGGTGTTCGTGTCGGGCTGCCAACGCTCCACAAAAGCGCACAGTAGAGACTGGTCCAAGTGACCCACCATGGCATCTGTGAGGTGCCCAAGTCTCGTGCCATCAATATGGCGCTGCGTCTCCGGCGGGAATTGAGAGTACCAATTGTTAAGCTTCCCAACCACTAACAGTCGCTGCTCGCACTTCAGCAGGGGCCTCTCCTGCTCACCCATCTAAATGCAGGGCGCGATGTGCTCCAGATAACTAGGGATCACCTCGTCATCATCTGGACCACCGGGCTGTGGCCCTGCACCCTCCAGGAATCGTCATCTACGACCCTGAAGCACTTGCTCCCTATTTCATTTTTACGAATAACGCAAAAATAAAATTTAATTTCTTTTACGTATATTAAGACACGATGTCAATTTATAGAGGAGAAAAATACTTACCTGAGGAAGCCGGTGCAGCACCGATCGAATATATTTTCGCCCGTACTGAAACGGCCGAAAATTATTTTCGGCCTCAACAAGGCATGGCCGAAAATATTTTTCGGCCCTGCCCTAAGGTGGCCAAAAATTTGTTTCGACCATCCATGCCCGACGTTCGATCGGGGCTTTTTTTAAATGATTCCGGCCCGTGCTCGATAATCCATCTACGTACGAACGATTTTTACGAGAACTTGCTAACTAGTCGTCCGAATAGTCCTTTCCTTTCCCATGTCCCTGTTGTCGATCCATTGCGATTTGAATTTTTTTGTCTGATTAGAGTCTGATTTGGATGTGTTTTTCGATATGGGAAGTGTTGTCTGGAAAGGGACTTTAAATAGAAATTTTTATTTAAAAGGGCAATATCGTCTTTTTATCGTCCTTTAGGGGGCGGTGATTAGGAAAAAGGGGACGGTGAATAGTATCCAGAACAAGAAGGGACAACGAAGAGAAATGAAGGAGCAAAAGAGTGGAATCAAGAACAAGTAATTCAGCTAAGCTTTCTTGAGATATCCTCTAACTCGTTCTTGTTAAGGTCAAATTCTTGAAAGCAATTCGTTTCGTGCAGTCTCTGTAATTCACGTGTTTGACCTAGTTAATGTGTTCCAGTCCTCTCGAAAATAGTTTCGTTTGAAAGCTTATTTCTTCAGCTTTCCATAGCCTTTTGAATCGCTTTGATCCGATATCTCTACGACTTTGTATGTATTTTTGAAGATGGTATCGCGAACTGAAATCTGAAATTTGCTGATTCTGGGAGAACAGTTCGCGCAGCCTCTGTTCTAAACGATTTCGACTTAGATATAGTTCTCGTATGCTTATCAAACTTAATTCTTTTGAAAGAAACTTTCCCCGCTATTCACAGCCTTTGGAATTGGTCCAATCGGATCATTCATCGATTTTTTGTGAATTTTTAAAGTGGACAGCGCAGAACAGAATTTCATTCTGAAGTTGCTGTTTTCGATACGTGTGCAGTTTCCGTTTTCAGAACATTTGACCTAGTTATTGTGATCGGATTCCTTCGAAACTTATTTCTGATGAAAGCTAAGTTCCCATATTTTTCACAGCACTTGGAATCGAACCAATTCGACGTTTCTACGATTTGTTATGAATTTTTGAATTTGATAATGCGAAACTGATATTGACTGATATCTGTTCTTCTTAGATCCGTGCCCAGTCTCAGTCCTTAACGTTTTTGACCTAGATAATGAGTCGATTCTTTCGAAACTTGCTTCTTTTGAAAGCTTACGTCTTCAGCTTTTCAAAAGCTTAGCTGTATCTGTTCTTCCTACGAATTGCTATGCATTTTCGAAATGTATGTTGCGAAACTGGATTTCTGATCATTTCTGTTTTCAGATTCGCGGCCAGTTTCTATCATCTGCTATTTTTACGCAGATATAATGCTCCAAATTTAGTAAAACGGATCCCGTTAGAAAGCTAACTTCCGTAGCTTTTCACGGCCGTAGGAATCAGCTCGTTCCGACACTCGTACGATCAGATACGAATTTTTGAAGTTTCTGCTGTAAACCAAAAATTTTTCTGGAATCTGCCAGCTTATTTCGAAATCTCTCCTAGCTTGTATTTGAATTTCTTCGGACCGTAACGTTGAGATATTATGGTGTCTTAAAGCAGTTGTCAGGAGTTCGTAGGATCGTGGCGGAAGAAAATTCGTCGAGAGTGAGAACAACTTTGGAGGATAGGTAGGTGGATTCTTCACCTACAACACATAAAACATTGTTGGGAATATTCGAAACTTGAGTGATAAGACATCCAAGTTCGAAAATGATGAATTTTGACTATGTGGTAGTTATTTTGATTGTTACTTGAGGTGTTATGATGTGCTTTGAACCCAAAATATGGGTTTCTATGTGGATTTACATGCTTACAGGATCAGGAAAATTCTATTAGTCGAGCGTTTAGGATTTTTGGTTAGATCGTCAACTGAAAATGAGTTTACGAGTGAAAATAGAAATTTTGGGTGAAGTTCAAACCTTAGTTCATGGGTTGGGGAAGTTCACGAATTTGGGAGAGGGTGCCGATCGTAAAGTAGTTTCGCGGGCTAGGGACATTCGCGAATCGTGAGATAGAGTGGGCTGAAAACTAGTTCACGGGTCGTGGGTTCGCAAATTGGGAGAATAGGTTTTGGGTCGAAAAGTAGAATCAGGAACTAAGAATTTCACATGTCCCCAGTAGTCAATAGCGCAAGGACGACGGTAGGTGGAAATCCCAACTACAACACAGAAACTACACGTTTGTATTCGAATTATGTGGCTATTTGGGTTGAATGATCCTACGTGATATAAATTATCTGCAATTTACGTGATTACGAGGTATCCTGTTTGTGGTGTATGTGAAGTTCTTCACTGGTGATAATGAAAACGCACGGTGAGCTGTTATTTATGATTGTGCAATGGCGTGATGAATGGGTTGATGCATCACATTATTTATATGGCATATCGTATGCACGCATGTTTTGTATGGAGTTATTTCAGATATGAGCATGCATGGTATTATGCAGGCTGCAACTCGCCTGCATGAAGCCGGAATCGCTAGTAATTGCCGGTCAGCCATACGGCGGTGAATTCGTTCCCGGGCCTTGTACACACCGCCCATCACACTATGGGAGCTGGCCATGCCCGAAGTCGTTACCTTAACCGAAAGGAGGGGGATGCCGAAGGCATGGCTAGTGACTGGAGTGAAGTCGTAACAAGGTAGTCGTACTGGAAGGTGCGGCTAGATCACCTCATTTTCAGGGAGAGATAATGCTTAAGGTGTGAATATGTAGATTGATACATGACATGAAATGTTTTGACATGTTTTGCATGGAAACTATTCATGACATCACTCACACAGCATGTGCATACACGGATTATGTGAGGATTTCTAGTTATGTCTATGCACAGTACATTGTCGATTGAGAGTGAATATTATGAGCTACTTCTACAAAGGCAACATGACGGGATGTAAGCCGTCTAACGTATGATGTGAGGCAGGAGGAGCGACCTAGGCAGGAGGAGCGACCTAGGGAAACCTAGCGTTGATCGCCCAGTGTGGAGCAACTGTCCGACAAGAGGAGCGACCTGGGCCGGGGCGACCTAGGTAAAGCTAGTGTAAGCCACCCAGCGTGTAGCAACTGTCATTGTCATTAGCGGGAAGAAGTGACCTGGACGAGACACATGGTGAAAATCAGAGTGCCAGGGAAGGCGACCGCTAGCAGGAAGAAGCGACCTGGACGAGACACATGGTGAAAAACCAGAGTGCCAGGGAAGGCGACCGCTAGATAGAGGGGCGACCTGTCGAATGGTGACCTAGGGAACACCCTAGGTTTAGCCTAGCCGGTGTGGGCCACTATCTTACTTTTATCCGTATAGGATTGAGCTCATGATATGATGGTGCATAGCAAGTAGCTAAGGACCCTGAGAGAAATGAGAATGATATAAGAATACGAGTGTTAGTAAGCATTGCCGCGGATGCCTATGCGAGTTTGGCACGTGCATGTCATGCATATTTTCACTTACTGAGCTTTATAGCTCATTCCACGTTTTGTGTGTTGTAAGTACGATTGAGTCGGACGTTGAGACACGTCACGACTCATGCAGGCTTATGGCGGTGATTCCACGTACTTTTGGGGGCTGGGCGTACATGGATGCGACCTGTGGGGTGTTATTAGAGTGTTCCAAATATTCTGATTTTTGGGCTAAGGTTTTGTAAACTATAATGTTTAAACAAGGGGCTTGTGTTTGTACAATATTTAATTATGTAAAAAAGGTTTTCGTAAATAGGGTCTTCCGTAGCTTACGTTGCGAAAAATCCGCCAAACTAGTTATAGGAAATGTGGGTCGTGACAAAATGGACCCATAAAATCTATACCCCATACGTAAAAAATCCAACAAACTAAAATAAAGTCCTGGGACATTTCGTCGCATTTTGAGAGATTAGCTGCGCGTTGACACTGATCACAAGTGTCAACGTACCTTAGGGCGTCTTTGAAAATCGTGGGCCAGTAGAATCCACTCTCCAGCACCTTCCGAGCGGTTTGATTGGCTGTGTAATGCCCTCTGGTTGGTCCGTTCTGGCAATGCCTAAGAATCTGTGTTGTCTCTGGGAAGGAGACACATCAACATATCACCTGGTCTGCACATAGCGTGAAAAGATACGGATCTTCCCAAAAGTAATACTTCAGGTCAGAAAAGAATTTCTTCTTTTGCTGACTAGTGTACTCCTTTGGTAGGACTCTCGCAACAAGATATGAAGCAAAATCTGCAAACCACGGGGTAGCATCACTTACCATCTGTATCGAGTCTAACTGCTCGTCTGGTAATCTATCTTGTATTGCCCATCAGTCCTTATGGTATATCTCGGACTCCTCAAGTCGAGAGAGGTGATCCGCCGCCAAATTTTCTGCACCTTTTTTGTCTCGGATCTCTTTGTCGAACTCTTGCAGGAGTAGGATCCACTTGATCAGCCGGGGCTTGGCATCCGGCTTTGCTAACAAGTACTTAAGAGCAGAGTGGTCAGTAAACCCAATAACCTTAGATAGGATAAGATATGACCTGAATTTGTCGAAGGCAAGCACGACGGCTATAACAGCTCTTTTTCAGTGGTCGTGTAGTTGGCCTGGACTGCATCTAACGTCTTACTCGCGTAGTAGATCGGCCTAAAGTGGTTGTCCTTGCGCTGCCCTAGCATGGCTCCAAGTGCATAATCACTAGCATCACACATTACTTCAAAGGGTAGCCCCCAGTCGGGGGCAACCATAATAGGTGCTGCGATTAATCGCTCCTTTAAGTAAATTAAAGGCATGCAAGCACTCATCATACTCAAACGGAGCATCTTTTTCTAGCAATCTCGACATGGGTCTTGCAATCTTAGAAAGATCCTTAATAAACCTACTATAAAACCCAGTATGACCTAGAAAACTCCTAATCGACCTCACGTTCGGGGGCACGGGCAGTTTTTCTATAGTTTGTAACTTAGCTCGGTCCACTTCGATTCCTCTAGAGGAAATCTTATGGCCCAGAACTATAGTTAGACAAGCATTCATCGAACGACGAACCAAACACAGAAAAATCATCCATAAATACCTCCATTACCTCACCTACCACTTTATGGTGGCTGGGCCATTCCAAAGACCGAATGGCATCCTTCGGTACGCGAATGTCCCGAACGGGCACGTGTATGTGGTCTTCTCCTGTTCCTCGGGTGCTTTGGGAATCTGCAGATAACCTGACAAGCCATCAAGAAAGCAATAAAATGAGTGACCAGATAATTTTTCTAACATCTGATCAATGAATGGTAAAGGGAAATGATCTTTCATATTGGCGTCGTTGAACTTCCTGTAGTCGATGCAAATGCGCCACCCAGTCACGGTACTTGTCGGAATCAGTTCGTTCTTCTCGTTGGTGACGACTGTCAATCCCTTTAGGACCACTTGGACCGGGCTGACCCATGCGCTGTCTGAAATGGGATAAATCATTCCTGCGTCTAGTAACTTGATCACTTCCTTCTTGACAACATCTTTTATATTACGATTTAGGTGCCTTTGACGTTGAGTGGCCGGCTTGAAATAGTCCTCCATGAGGATCTTGTGTGTACAGTAGCTCGGGTTGATACCCCTTATGTCGGATATCTTCCACGCCAAAGCCTTCTTGTGCGCTCTCAACACGTCCAAGAGCTGACCCTTCTGTCCGTCGTCGAGGCTTGATGAGATGATGATTGGTAGCCCTCCATTGCTGCTGAGATGATGACTCGAGGTAGTCGGGCAGCGGTTTCAATTCCAGGACTGGTGGCTCCTCGACCGAGCTCTTTTCCTTGTCCTCTTCGTTGCTCTCGTTGATGGCTATAAAGGGCTCGTCGATCTCCGCCCCACACTCATCGATCGCCATAATCGTTTGCATATCCAGCTCGCCGACCTGTGACAGACCTTGCACAGAAAAAGGAAATCGTGCTCAAAGACGTCTAGAAAATAACATTTATCATCTTACTCGTTACTCTTTTTCATGGAGTCGGCCATATTAAATGTAACTTTTTCTCCATATACCGTCAAGTTAACGTCACATTCCTAATATCTATCATCGTCTCACTTGTAGCTAAGAATGGTCGACCGAGAATTAACGGGACATTATCATCTTCTTCCATGTCTAATATAACAAAATCTGCAGGAATCACAAACGTATCGACTTTAACTAGTACATCCTCGATAACACCTCGAGGGTATTTAACGACCTATCGGCTAATTGAAGGCTCATCCTAGTGGGTCGTGGTTCGCCTAATCTTAAACGCTTAAACATGGTATATGGCATCAGATTAATACTAGCGCCTAAATCAGCTAACACACGCTCAAGTACTGAATCGTCTATAAGACAAGAGATAGTAAAACTTCCTGGGTCCTTCAGATTCTTCGAGATCTTGCTTTGGAGTATCGCCAACACTCTCCTCGCAGGCATACGGTGGAGACCTACTCGAGCTTCATTCTGTTCGTCAGCAGGTCCTTTAGGAACTTCGCGAAGTTGAGCATCTCCCTAATGGCTTCAATAAATTGTAAGTTAAGATGCAATTCCTTACACATACTCATAAATTTACCAAACTGTGCCTCGTCCTTGTCCTTCTTTAACCGAGTTGAAGAAGGGATCTTCGGCTGGTATGGCTTCACCGGTGGCCGTTGGATCTCCTTCACCGTTTCCTTTTCGGGCTCGACCTATTTGGCCTTATCAATATCGTCGCAGTTGATTTCCTCCATCTCTGGTTCGTCACGGCTCTCGAAGTTGGCATTTTCCTTCGCCTCCTTCTTCGCAGGCACTTCTTGCAATTCTCGTCCATTCCTCAAGGTCACCGCCTTGCAATACTCCTTTGCGTTCGGCTCGGTATAGCTCGGAAGTGATCCTGAGTATGCCTCCCCAATTGTTTCGCCATCTGACCCACCTGTTGCTCCAACTTCTTGAGCGAGGCAGTGTCTGGGCACGTACGTCGTTCGCTTCCATATACTCCTCCATCTTCGTCATTCGACTCTCGTGGCCGTGGTGGTGTCGCTGAAATTTGTGAGGAGCGTCTTCATCATGTCCTTCATCTCCTTCATACTGCCAGATCCTCCTGCGAGTGCATTCTGATACTGTCATGGTGCCCCGCTTTGAAAATTGGACGGTCTAGGCTGAAATCCTGGGGGTACATGCTGGTGGTTTGGATTCCCGTACGCCAAATTTGGGTGTGCTCGAGGTTGGAAACTCCTCTGGCCACCTTGGTAATTGCCCATGTAATCTACGTGCTCCAGCCGCTGCCTAAGTTGGCATTAATGATGTAGTGAGGTGTTGGAAGTCCTCCTTTGGCACAATAGACACTGAGGAGTTGGCAAATTGGGGAGAGTTCCCTGAAGTGACTCTTCCGTCGATTCTTCGGGAGCCTCACGTCCGGTCCTAGTTGGGTGAGCATCCACATATATGTCATTCTCTTCAGCTGATCCAAGTGAGAGATCCCTCTCAGCTTGAACTCATCTGGCTCCTTAATTCGAACCCGTGACCTCCAAATGTTTTCCCTGACTTCTTAAAGGAAAGGTATCTCTATGTGAATGTTCTCCCACGGCGATCCGAACGGTCCCTGGCATCTGTCTTGTAGGGGAGGTCGCTCGTTGTGCGATCAACTCCGGTAGCCTTGGGATTTCACTTTGGTAGTCTATACCTTCTTGAAGTTCGCCGTCTTCTATGATCACGAGGTTCGAATGCTTGTTGTAAGAAGTGGCGTACGTCCTGAAGCCGTTGTCTCTGATGATCCTCGGGCATGGAATGGGACATCCACTGGCATTCGAAAATGTACTTGTCTAATACTTCGTGTGGATTGACGCCATGTCCAGAGGGTCCCGGTTGGTCTGGAGCGATGGAGGGAGTAGCTTGGGTAGCTGCCAGAGCTACAAACACTGCAGCACTTGCTTCTTCTTCCGGAAGCAAGGGGCTTGAGTAGATCGGTGGTGTGGGCGAAGGCATCCGTAGGGTAAAGGTTGGTTGGTCGATATTTGGTAGAGTGGCGGTGTGGTGCGTGGTGTGGGTGGTTTGTGTTTGGATTTGTGTTTGGGTTTCACCAGCTCCGCGCTTGTGTGCGTAGCGCCCGAGCCTTGTCCTTGGTCGGATGTAGATGTCCTCGGCCTCTTCTCCCCCTCATGAGGGTCCTAATCGTCAGGATCGTCATGTCTGCGCCTTGAGTGGGAGCTTTGGCCTCGACATGTGTCAGTCGGTGGCTCAGGATGATCCACCAATCGCCAATAGAGGGATTCCTCTTGAGGCGACCGAATGGACAGTGCCGATCAAGCTGGCGAGTAATATGTCGTGGAGCTCGGTTATGGGTATGGTGTATGGGTTGATGAGGATGGAGGAAGTGGCTAAAAGGTCGGTGGGTGTGGGTTGTGGAGGTGTGGGATTGGTTTGTGACGAAGGGCCTTCAGAGATAGGTGCTTTCCCGGTATCTCTTCGGGATGTCTCGATTGCTTGAAGTACTCTCTCCGTGATTTTGTCTTCCATAGACTGTACAGTGGCAGAGAGAGCGGCTTGGAACTGCTCATTCGTCACAAAGGGTGCGGACACCTCATTTGATGGACCAGGACGATGGACATCGCCTGTTATCAACCCTTGAGTAGACACCGACTCGTCAGGTTGGCTCACAGTCACTTGAGGTTGTGATTGTATGAGACTTCCACCCAATCCTCGAGTTGAATCCAGAGGATTCGTCTCTATGGGTGTTAAGGCAGGCTCAGGTTGCGCCTGCGAACCAGACACCACGTGAGTTGGTTGCGGCTCAAGATCGAGCGATGAAGTGCCGGCAACACTTGTCGTTGTGGTCAGCGTAGTATCTGGTGCGGTGGTGACTGCTGGAAAGAGCGACTCCAACTGAAGACTGAGTCTTCTGGGAGTCCTCCTGATCAGACTGATTTCCTCGTCAGACTCCGTGTCAGATGGGGTGGCCGTGTGAGGAGTGAGGTCACGATTGACGTCCTCCAGTGCCTGATCCGTCACCGGTGGAAGAGAGCTTTGCCCCATTTCAGTTTCGGTCTGTGCTTCTTGTTGAAGAACCTCCTCAAAAGTTTCTTCGAGCACGCCAACATGTACGGGCACTTCCACTTGTAATTCGAGTGCAGGAGCCTCGAGCGCTATCTCTGTAGCCACGACGTCTATCAAAGTATCCTCTACGTCGGGCATTGGCTCGACCAAATGAGACTCCTGTTGAAGCTCCTGAGCGACAACATCGATCATCGTGTCTTCAGGGCTTGGCTGGTGTTCCGGTTGGGGAGGGCTCACATGGTGATCTGCCGGGGGCCCTCTGATCATTTCCTCCGTTAAATTGTGTTCCCGGTAAAACGTTTGATAGTCAGCTCCCGCGTGGTCGGCGAGCCTGAGTAGGTTGAGTGGAATCGGCATCGACGGTTGGTCCAGGTCCGTGAGCCGTGGATTGTGGAAAAACTTTAGCCTTGGCGGCTGGTAGTTTCCACCAGGAGGTAGCTGAGGGATGTTCTCCGCATGTAACTCCATGAACTCCCTGATGATCACATTGAACCATCGAGCATAGGGCACGTTCTTCGACCTTCGGTTCTCTTTCTGCCGAATCTGGTCCGCGAGGTCGTTCCAGATCAGCTGAGTGTAGTCATAATTTCTTGAGAAGGCGATGCCGTGGAAGATCATAAAAATATTGCTATTGCCCTTATCGAATCCTGCGTGCTTGGGCGACAGACACTTATTCACTATTCCGAATAGTGTCTTCCACGGGTGTGGGATCCCGCTACTCTGGACCTGAGCTAATCTTGTAAGCGGCGGTTGGTGTCCCATCAAGAAGTCCTGAATCATCTCTGTGTCCGTCGGGAGCGGGGCGTAGTTGTCGTTGTGGGGCAAGTCCAGCATAATCCCGAACTAGCTCTTGCTCATAGAATATGCCGCGTCCCGAGTTTTGTTGTGAAGGAGAATGCCCCATTTGCTACAACTCCTTGTATATATCCCCAGAATTGCTGGAGGTAGACCATCGGCACTGATGTCGTGACCTTTAATGCATGCCAGATGGGGTGGCCTCTGAGGATGGATACGATGATCTCGTTCGGGCACCGAAATGTACTCAGATCAAGCTGAAAGTTCGTATCCTGAACCTTCAAGTACATATTGTGATCATATATATGGTTGTATCTTGGGTATCGATCCATCTGAAAAATAAGATATATAAAAGTTTATTAGATCAATTTTATTTTCAGTCGAAATATGAATAAATTTCATCAAACTATAGTAACATTGCAAATAATAGCATGTTCGATGAATTTTGAATTGAAAACATATCAAATGCATAGTGTATGTTCAATTTCAAAAATCGTGATGGCATAAATGTAATTTCGAATGAAATATATGTCGCGTGAAAAATAGTTCGAAATTTCGCTAAGTGTTTAATCAAAAAGTATGTCACTTTTCATGCCGAGAAATTTTTCGGTCGATAAAATTGATTTTCAATTTGATTTCCTATGCATTGATTTCAATTGAAATGTTTCCGTGTAATTTTTCGATCGAGAAATAGGCTGAAGTGAACAAGTAGAAGCAATTGTCTTAAGAGTAGAGATTGCTCTTTTATTACTACGAGTGTCTTTTATTGTAACAGAAGGAGTAACATTCTTAGAATCAGTCAAAGCTACTTGCTCCTTCTTTACTTAATACTAGACACTCTCGCCTTCGTTTTCAGTGCTAGCCCTACGCTCCCTCTAGACGTAGGTGACATAGAGTTAGTCATAGCACTTATAACAGAATTATCTTTACATTTTTTATCTTTCGAAGGCGATTTTTCAATTTTCACGCTTTTCATATTAGCGTGTGAGGTAGCTTGGGAGGATGAGGAAGCTTTGAAATTTTCCATCTCTTTAAGAAACTTTTTCTTTTCAGCTCGATTCTCTCGTTCTTTATCTAATTTAGCTTGAGATTCCTCTATCTATTTTATGATAGGAGGTATGTAAAGAGAATTTTTATAATTAACGTCCTTGACTTCCTCGTGGTGTGTTTGAGAGTCGGGAGGTAGATCTTGAACTAAATCACTGACAGATGTTAAAGATGGTTTCATATTTTTGTCTCTTTCATTTAGTTTCGTGTAGTCAAAGGGAATTTCAGGCCCATGTGAGACTTTTCTCATGGATAAAGCATTTTGATATGTCGATTCCGTATAATCTCTAAGAGAAGTTAACGCTAAACACATGTGCTTAATATCATATATTTCTTTCTTCCGTAGAACACGTGGGTTAGTGATACCTAAACCTTCTTTTGGATTATAGAAATCTACATCCTTGGGACTCATTTAGGAATATCGTCTGTTCGGATTGTCCTCTACATGTAACTATATCATCTAATTTCTTAATTTTTGCATATAGTTTCTTGCGTTCCTCACCTAGGAGAGCATAATAATTTTCTATCGTCAATTTAGTCGCTTGATAGGCATTTAGTTCTTTACTAAGCTCATAACCTTGGAATTTGATATTTCTAATTGAGCTTCTAAGTTAGTGATCTTAGTGGTAGCTTCGGTTATCCTACAATTTAGGATAGCTTTCTCATTGAGATTCCTAACCAGGCAATTGTAGTTATTTGCTAGCCTATCTTCTAATTCCTTAATCCTTTCGCTATGCTATCCTATCTGAGGTTGACTAGTCTCTCTAGAATGTAGGCTCTTAGTAAGTTCTTCTATTTTAGCACTAGAGATTCTAAGTTCTAATTCGAGACTATCTATCTTCTCCTGAGATCTCGAAAGTTTATTCTCTACTTCCTTAATACTTTTCTGCGCATGTTTCATGTTAGCATATTATGTTTGATATGATTCTAACATGGTCAATAATGTGGAAGTCTACCTCTGTGATGAGGTGGACGCGTCATCTTCGTCCGTCTGTTTGGATGTTTCGGCGTCTAATGTGTCCAGGCGGGCCATGAGGGCTAGATTATCTTCTCCAGAATCGGGTGTGTCTTCGAGCTAGTGGTCCTGCTCTGCCATGAGGGCTACTCCTGCTTGCTTCTGCTTCGTGAGTTGAAGCTTCTTGGAGTAGTAATTAGCATCTCTTTTCTTGGGAAGAGTGCATTCTCTGGCAAAGTGACCAGGCTTGCCACAGTTGAAGCACTTGTTGGGCTCTTTAATGTTATTGACATCGGGGCTCTCTGGTACATGTTCCTTGTTTTTAGAGCTTGAGGTCCGAAGTCTGTTGGCCGAGGGTGAGGACTTCTTCTTGAAATATCTTTTGCTCATCATTTTGCCAATTAGAGCCAATTGCTTCCCCAGTGCCTTCATGCTAGGCTCGGTGTCTGATTCTGAATCGTCCTATGACTCTGATGGGGAGGGAGCCCTAACGATCTTCTCTTTGCGAGGCTTTGTCCCACGCTTCTCTAAGACTAGGGCAACGGTGTCTTCAATCTGCTTGCCCTTCTGCTCTCTCTGAGTCTCGCTAACATCTTCCTCGTGTTGGGCGAGATTATCAAAGACGGCATGGATATCCAATTCTTCCAGGTCTTTGTTTTGTCCTAGTAGGGTGGATATCTTTTTCCAGTCCGAGGGCAGTGAGGATCGAAATATGATATTTGTCTCCATGTTCGTTTTCGAGATGTCTATCTTCCTCATCTCATTGAGAAGAGTCAGGTATCTTTGATATACATCGTATAGGTTCTCCTCCGGCTTTGCTTTGAAGGAGTCATAGGCGGTGAGAATATTTGCCTTTTGGCCTTGATGCCAACTTCCGTCCTCTGCATCATCCTATGCAACTCGTCCCACATTCCCTTAGCCGTTGGAAGGCTGTCTATTTGTCTATAAATGTCGTTGGGGATGCCTTGCATGAGTGTGTTCATAGCTATTAGATCAGCCTTTGCGCGGGCCCTTTCCTCGATAGATTATTCCCTAGGCTCCTTAAGTCGCCTAGTAGGAGGAATACGAGGAGTAGCCGTGTCATCACCGACTACGTGGACCCAAAATTGTGCCGGTCCCTCTTCGAGTGACTGCAATAGATTTTTAGCTTGATCTTTCAGTGCCATGAAGTTTGGGAAGCGGCTTCTCCATACGGTGTATTCGCCGCATTGCAAGATCGGTGGACGGTTGTCATTTCCTAGCGAGTAAGCATCCATCTCTTCCTTTTCTTTTGTTTGTTGACAAAGGATCTTCGTTGGTTGTTTTGATGAGTTTGAATGATGTTATGTGCTTCACACGTAGCAAATTAGTTAGTAGCGTTTGATGTTAAAGCAGTCGAGAATTATTTTCGAATCTATCTTTAGATTTTCGATCGAAAATAATTTAGTCGAAATTAGAGTGCACATCACTGTTCTCGTGCGAGAAAGTGTGTCAGCGAGAAAATTTAGGAGCGTGAAAAATTCGTTCAAAAACTTTCAATCGAGAAAAATCTTTTAATCGTGAATTTATTTTGATCGCAAGAAACAGTACTTAGAGTAGGTTTCTTGCTTAGTCAAAATAAATACGTTGACTTGAAAAGTTTTTCGATCGTAAGTAATTTGCGCTTGGTCAAATTGTATTAGTTTTGACCGGAAAAATTTCGACGGTAATTTTTTGCGAGCGCAAGGTCAAAATAGGTCTTCGTTGAAAAAGTTTTTCGCTAGATGACGCTCAAAAACTCTTTCTACTAAACTCGTTCTTAGTAAAGACGATTTTAGCACTGACTTAGTGTAGGACCCGAGACCCGCAGGTCGGCCAATAAATTATGTATATGACCTAAGTAGTTTTGTGCTAATTAGCGTACATGTTATATGTTTATCTGACTTTATGAATTTCATGCTCATGTTGTTATGAGAGTTACGTGCAATTACATGCCGATAAATATGTACTTATGACGACCCCTAAATTATGTGAGGGATTTTAGAAAATAATGTTAATGAGGGACAGGACAATGATAATAATAGTAAAAGAGAAAAGAGATAATGACAATAGTAAATGGGAGTTGGGCTAGGATTTTCTTGGGCCATGAATTATTAAACTTGGGCCAAAACATGTAACACTTGGCCCAAATCATGAGAGAGGACAAATTGGAGACAAACATCCCTAAAACTAGGAAAAACCCACGCCAACCCTAAAGCAAGGAAGACATCGAAGGCAGCTCAAGATTTCACCCTCAAGATAGTTTGGAATTTCGGATTTAGTAAGTAAAGCTAATTCCCTAAGCTATTGCAATTCCTTTTACTAAGATCATTTAGTTAAACACGTGTAGGATTAGGAGAGTTATGAAATGAGATGTTACATAGACGGCAAAAAGCCCTAACCTTGGACGATAATCCATAGTTAAAGATTCCCTTGAGCTTAGCTAAGTGTTGGGTAGAATAAGCTAAGAATCTAGTTTCGATGGGATGAAGATGGAAGTTTGTGATACATGTCGAGATTCATGTCGAAATGTCGACATTTTCTGTTTCAAATGTTGAAATACAATGTCGAGATGTTAAGGTAAATATCGAAATGTTGGATAGGATGTCGAGTTAACATATCGAGATTTACCTCAATAACTATGTCGAGATTCTTCCACCCATGCCGAGATTTATTAACTGTCGAGGCTTATTAAATGCCGAGATCCATTTACAAGCTATGTCGAGATTCCTATTGTATAAATATCGAGATCAATCCCTATATCAATGTCGAGATTTACCCTACACTAGATATCGAGATTTAATTTATCAAAATCTATGTTGTCGACATCTTGGTAAATCCATGTCTGACAATCATGGATTCAACTTATATAAATCTCGAGATTTACCCTACACTAGATATCGTATCGAGATTTAATTTTATGTCGAAATCTTACGTGTTAACTCGAGATCATTTGTCGACATCTGTATTGTTCAGTTGAATCTCGAGGTCCTTAAATATAATCAATGAAGGCATACCTCGAATTATGTCGAGATTGAAGTGTAATGTCGAGTTTACCTCGAAATCCTTGTCCATAATGTGATACATCTCGACATTTATCTCATACCGAAAACAATGTTAATACCGAAATCCTTATATAAATCTCGACATTTGTACAAAACGCTTAACATATATCTCGATATCTTGGATATGCAATGTCGAGACCTATGTAACCCTAACTCGAGATCTTTGTTTATAATATGATATAAATCTCGACATCTATCCCATATCGAAATTTAACTAGTAATGTATTTCGAGATCCATATTTCTTAATACTCGAAATCGTTATATACATTATATCGAGATCTTTACATACACTATATCGAGATTCATATCGACAACTAACCCATGAGACATATCGAAATCCAATAATTTGTCCCGATATCCTTACTTATGTGTCCAACATATCACTCGACATTTAGATTAGAATGTCGACAACTAGCCCGAGATCCTACCTTATAATTTATATCGACATCCAGTTGAAGTTCGTGTCTTGTTTAATCAATGTCGAGCCTTTGTAGATATCGTATCGAGACTTTGTATAGTAATAAAATGTCGAACCCTTATATTATGTCGAGATCTATTCCTAATTCATGTCAAAATCATTTTAGTATGATGTTGAGATCCACTTAGGACATGTCGAGATCTATCTTGAATGTGTCGAGATCTTTAAATAGTCCAAATGTCGAATTCTTACACATACAATGTCGAGACTTAATTAACCATGCAACCCGAGATTTATCCACATGTCGAGATCAAGCTCAAAAACCCATTTCGTTAACCATGTCGAGGTCCTTAGGAATTTCAAAGTGGTATTTTTCAAATTAAATCAAAATTCGAAACTTTAGGGTTTCGAAATTCATGAAAGTCGAAATTAGGGTTTTCAAATTATGCCAATTTTGTGAAATTATAACTAGACTAACAAACCCTAATTTTGTATGTCTCTATACTTAAGGTTTGAAGATTAGCAATTTACCGTACAATATAGCTAAGGATACCAGGTAAGTAGAAATTCAACTACGACACGTAACTTGCCTGCGTATGATTTTGTGATTTCGTGCCTACGTGACCTTATGTGAAACGTGTACGTTACGACATGAATATTTATTTGCATGATAGCATGATCTGTATATTTACATGAACATGGCATGAGCATTTGCACGCATACGTAGTACGTAAGATGCAAGGGACGAGCGTGAGACATACAACCTGTATAAGAGGCTGGGGGAATACCCCGTATGCGGGAGATGCAACCTGGAGGATGCGACCCGGGGCACACACTGAGTAATGGAAGATTTCTTCGGGTGACCTTCTAGAGTGTAAACACTACCCGGATGGGAAGATTCCTTCGGGTGACCTCCGAGGTTAGTGGCCTCGGTGTTGGCTACCAGTGAGAAGCGTCTGCGTGGAGGCCACACTGAGTAAGGGAAGATTCCTTCGGGTGACCTTCTAGTGTGTGAACCCCCACATATGTACGAATCCCTAGTGGATTGAGATCTCTATGATATGGTGCATAGTGGGTTAGAAAGCCGAGGGCCCATATGATGTACGAGTCAAGAAAAGAGTACGAGTCAAGAAAAGAGTACGAAAAATAGTATGAGCGTTAGAAAACGACGGCGTGGATTGTCGGTCGTTAGGACACGTGCACACATGCATAATTTCTGCTTACTGAGCCTCGGTGGCTCATCCTTACGTTACGTGTTGTAGGTACTGACGATCACGGTACGTGATCTATCGATGGCGCAAGGCCAATCTTTTGGAGCTTCCGACTGCTTTTGGGGTGGGAGTGTGTGTATGGATGACAACCTGTGAAGGCCGGGCGCATAGGAAGCTTTTGCTGCACACACGCACCTATATTTGTGTAGATACGACTACAATGAACTGTAAAATGATTTATGAACATTCTTTTGACTTGTATGTAAGACCTCCGCGCACATTTAAAAAGGAAAAATTTTATTCGCATTTTTACGCTTTTGGACGATAACGAAGCATCAGGCACTTAGGATTAAAACGAATTACGAGGTCGGACGCCGGATCCTGACACAGTGGTATCAGAGCTTCGGTTACAGGTCCTGCAGACTGTCCATACACACACTCAAAAGTGCGGAAGCGGCCCTGCTTGTAAGTACCATGTTATGTGACTTCTATGTATGGTTTGATTTATTGGCCTTAGGAAATTGTCAGGATAGGTTAAGAATGGTAAGACTTAGGGGAGAATGAAGCAGGGAATCAGATCAGAGTAGGGATACCAATAACCCTCCCGACAATCGAGATGCTACCATCCTGCAACTCACGGAGTTGGTCCGACAGCAGTCGGCCCAAATCCAACAGCTGATCCAACAGCAAAACGCTTGGGGATAATCAGCTAACCTACCTCCCCCACCTGAACGAATCGAAATGATCGGGGAGAGGTTCAGAAAGCTTAACCCTCCGTTGTTTGAGGATGCCGTAGACCCCACCTCCGCCGAGGATTGGCTAAGGATGCTGGAGAACATGTTCCAGCACAGCCGCACACCTGAGGCGGAGAAAGTTATGTGCGCTACCTACCTGTTGAGGGGGAGCGCTGGGCACTGGTGGGACACCATCTCAGCTATCGAGAACCCACTAACAATGAGCTGGGATCGGTTTAAGTAGATCTTCAGAGGAAAGTACTACACCGCCGCTGTCAGAGCCCAGCGGATGAACAAGTTCATCAACCTCCGCCAAGGGGCGATGACAGTGGCGGAGTACATCAAGAAGTTTGAGCAGCTATCAAGGTTCGCTGCTCACATGGGCAGTACGGACGCGCTCAAGATCGAGCGGTTCATGGAAGGATTGAAGCCCGAGCTGTACCGAGAGTTGAGTATAGCAGGAGTACAAGGAGCCACGTATGCACAAGTGGCTGAGAGAACGCTAGTGGCGGAGCAAGCTGAGGCTAGGATTGCTCGCGCCCAAGAAGCGAAGCGCAAGTTCGTACAAGGTCCGCAAGAGAGCGAAAGCAACCCAAAGCGGCAGTCGTAACCAAGGGTGGAAAGCCGAATTTCCCGAATCGACCAGGACCACCCCACAGTTCAACCCCAACCAGGGTAGACCCCAGCCAAATCTACCCATATGCCCAAAGTGTGCACGAAGGCACACGGGAGTCTGAAACTCCCAGAATGCCACTTGCTTCAAATGTGGCAAGACGGGCCACTATCTGAGGGCATGTACGGAAGGTGGATCCGGAAGCCAAGCTGGGAACCAGGCAGAACCACCAAGGGTACCGGCCAGGGTTTTTACCATAACGTCTGAGAAAGCAGAAAACAACCCTGCAGTGGTGACAGGTACCCTCCTTGTCTATCAAACCCCCACATGCATCCTAGTCGACTCGGGGGGGATACATTCATTCGCATCTTTTAGGTACATTACGAGGGTAGGAGTTACGCCTCACCGGGCACAGTGCGAGTTTAGGGTAACAGTTCCGAACGAGAATCCCACTCAAACTAACCACGTTCTACGGGATTGCCCAATAGTACTCGGGGATAGGGAACTACCAATGGACCTCGTAATAATTCCTATGAATGATTATGAGGTGATCCTCGGAATGGATTGGCTATCGAAGTACGGAGCCGTCATAGACTGCCACCGCAAGATAGTCACGCTCAATATGGACGGGAATGAACCCCTCAAGTTCGTAGGAACTAGCAAAGGGACTATGATCTCTAGGATATCAGCGTTAAAAGCCCAACGATTGATCAAATCCGGGTGCGAAGCGTATCTAGTATTCGCTGTCAAGTCGGAGGAGAACTCCTCTCCGAAGTTCGAGGAAGTGCCGGTAGTTAAGGACTTCCCCGACGTATTTCTCGAGGAATTACCGGGACTACCACCCGAGCGGGAAATAGAATTTGCCATAGATCTGGTACCTGGAGCGGCGCCAGTATCTCAGACCACATATCGGCTAGCACCGACAGAAATGAAGGAGTTAAAGGACCAACTCGACGAACTCATGCAGAAGGAGTTCATACAGCCGATTTTCTCTCCTTGGGGAGCGCCGGTGCTATTCGTGAAGAAGAAAGATGGGTCCATGCGATTATGCATCGACTACAGGGAGCTGAACAAGCTAACAATCAAGAACAAGTACCCACTCCCTAGGATAGACGATCTGTTCGATCAGTTACAAGGCGCAACGGTTTTCTCCAAGATAGATCTAAGGTCGGGCTATCATCAGTTAAGAATTCGGAAGGAGGATGTCCCGAAGACGGCCTTTAGTACCCGTTATGGCCACTATGAGTTTCTAGTGATGCCATTCGGGTTGACTAATGCGCCCGCAGCTTTTATGGACTTAATGAACCGGGTGTTCAAACCTTACCTAGATAGGTTTGTCATCGTCTTCATAGATGACATCCTAATCTACTCGAAGACGAAGGAGGAGCACGAAGAACACTTGAGGATAGTTCTGAGTATATTACGGGACAAGCAACTATACGCCAAGTTCAAGAAGTGCGAATTTTGGCACGACCAAGTCGCCTTCTTGGGGCATATAGTATCAGGAGAAGAGATTTCTGTAGACCCGAACAAGATAGAAGCCATTAGCAACTGGCCCAGACCGACCAATGTAACGGAAGTACGGAGTTTCCTCGGTCTGGCGGGTTACTACATGAAGTCATCAAGGATTTCTCAAAGATAGCGTCTACACTGACGAAGCTGACCAGGAAGAATACGCCATTACAGTGGACCACAGAATGCGAACAGAGCTTTCAAGAGCTGAAAGAACGGCTTACAGCGGCCCTAGTTCTCATAATACCTTCGGGAACTGGAGGGTTCACCGTGTATAGTGATGCGTTGAAGAACGGGTTAGGGTGTGTGCTAATGCAGAACGGGAATGTAGTAGCATACGCTTCTCGTCAACTAAAGGAGTACGAGAAGAATTACCAGACGCACGACCTAGAGCACGCGGCAGTGGTCTTTGCTCTCAAGATCTGGAGGCATTACCTCTATGGAGAGCGGTCTGAGATATACACCGACCACAAGAGCCTCAAGTATTTCTTCACGCAAAAGGAGCTGAACATGAGGCAAAGGATGGGGTTAGAATTAGTTAAGGATTACGATTGCGTAATCAACTACCACCCAGGCAAGGCGAACATAGTAGCCGATGCCTTAAGTCGAAAAGCAGTAAGTGCAGAGTTGCAATTACTGGAAGTAGAAGTTGTACAACTAGGTGATGTTGAAGCGCAGCTAGCAGCTTTAACTCTGCAACCAACGCTGCTAGAGCAAATTAAGACGGCGCAGGAAGCAGACGAGCTTTACACGAAGATCAAAGAAGCGCGACCGGAACAACCGACAGGAGATTTCATGATACGGGAAGATGAAAGGCTGTACTTCAAGGATCGACTATACGTGCCGGAAGATGCTGAGCTACGAAGAACGATAATGGCGGAAGCACATGCCACTGCATACTCAGTACATCCCGGAGCAACGAAGATGTACAGAGGCTTAAAAGGAAATTACTGGTGGCCAGGCATGAAAAAGGACATTGCGACCTTCGTAAGTCAATGCCTGACGTGCCAGCAGATAAAAGCCGAGCATCAAAGGCCGGCGGGAACCCTACAACCGTTACCCATTCCGGTGGAAATGGGATAACATTACCATGGACTTCGTAGTAGGACTGCCGAGGAATGCGAAAGGGCACGACGCAATTTGGGTGATTGTCGATCGATTAACCAAGTCTGTCCATTTCCTACCGATTAGTACGACGTTCTCCATGGAACGATAGACCGAGCTCTATATCCAAGAGATAGTGCGACTGCACGGCGTTCCGTCGTCTATAGTCTCGGATTGTGATTCCAGATTTCTGTCGAAATTTTGGACAAGCTTGCAAAAGGCGATGGGAACAAAGCTATCTTTTAGCACCGCCTACCATCCGCAGACGGACGGTCAATCCGCGCGAACGATTCAGACGCTGGAGGACATGCTCCGAGCGTGTGTACTCGATTTCAAAGGAAATTGGAGTAGGTACCTCCCACTAATCGAATTCTTGTACAACAATAGCTACCACGTTACCATTGGGATGGAACCATACGAAGCACTATATGGGTGAAGGTGCAGATCCCCAGTACACTGGGACGAGGTAGGAGAACGGGCGATGTCAGGCCCCGACATAGTACGAGAAATGACGGAAGCCATTACCACAATACGAGAAAGAATGCAAACAGCACAAAGTCGGCAAAAGAGCTACGCAGACCAAAGGCGCCGACCGCTAGAATGAAGTAGGCGATCAAGTGTTCGTCAAGGCCAATGAAGGTTGTGAAAAGATTTGGGAAGAAAGGGAAGCTGAGTCCTAGGTATATAGGACCATTCAGAATAGTAAAAAGGGTTGGTGAGGTAGCATACCAATTAGAGCTACCAGCGTCATTATCGCAAGTGCATGACGTGTTCCACGTCTCGACACTACGTAAGTACATAGCCGACCCGAGTCACGTTCTGGAAAACGAGTCCCTACATCAACAATTGAAGCCGGATCTGAGCTACGAAGAGATTCCGGTGGAGATATTGATGTACGAGACTAAGAGACTTAGGAAAAAGAATATTCCCTTAGTGAAAGTACTGTGGCGGAACCAATCCACGGAAGAAGCCACATGGGAACGGGAGGATGAGATGAGAACTCGTTACCCAGAGTTGTTCCATACGGGTTGATTTCGGGGGCGAAATCCTCCTTAAGGGGGGGAGGATGTAGGACCCGAGACCCGCAAATTAGGTCGGCCAATAAATTATGTATATGACCTAAGTAGTTTTGTGCTAATTAGCGTACATGTTATATGTTTATGTGACTTTATGAATTTCATGCTCATGTTGTTATGAGAATTACGTGCAGTTACGTGCCGATAAATATGTACTTATGACGACCCCTAAATTATGTGAGGGATTTTCGAAAATAATGTTAATGAGGGACAAGACAAGGATAATAATAGTAAAAGAGAAAAGAGATAATGACAATAGTAAATGGGAGTTGGGCTAGGATTTTTTTGGGCCATGAATTATTAAACTTGGGCCAAAACATGTAGCACGTGGCCCAAAATCATGAGAGAGGACAAATTGGAGACAAACATCCCTAAAACTAGGAAAAACCCACGCCAACTCTAAACTCCACCCTCAAAACCTATGAAAATATCTAATCAAACCCACCCAAAAAAAAAAAAAAAAACTCCACAACCACACCCAAGAACCCACGAAAACGAAAGAAGAAGCAAGGAAGACATCGAAGGAAGCTCAAGATTTCACCCTCAAGATAGCTTGGAATTTCGGATTTAGTAAGTAAAGCTAATTCCCTAAGCTATTGCAATTCCTTTTACTAAGATCATTTAGTTAAACACGTGTAGAATTAGGAGAGTTATGAAATGAGATGTTACATAGACGGCAAAAAGCCCTAACCTTGGACGATAATCCATAGTTAAAGATTCCCTTGAGCTTAGCTAAGTGTTGGGTAGAATAAGCTAAGAATCTAGTTTCGATGGGATGAAGATGGAAGTTTGTGATACATGTCGAGATTCATGTTTGAATTTCATGTCGACATTTTCTGTTTCAAATGTTGAAATACAATGTCGAGATGTTAAGGTAAATATCGAAATGTTAGATAGGATGTCGAGTTAACATATCGAGATTTACCTCAATAACTATGTCGAGATTATTCCACCCATGCCGAGATTTATTAACTGTCGAGGCTTATTAAATGCCGAGATTCATTTACAAGCTATGTCGAGATTCCTATTGTATAAATATCGAGATCAATCCCTATATCAATGTCGAGATTTACCCTACACTAGATATCGAGATTTATTTATCAAAATCTATGTTGTCGACATCTTGGTAAATCCATGTCTGACAATCATGTTGAAATTTTATGTCGAAATCTTACGTGTTAACTCGAGATCATTTGTCGACATCTGTATTGTTTAGTTGTCTCGAGGTCCTTAAATATAATCAATGAAGGCATATCTCGAATTATGTCGAGATTGAAGTGTAATGTCGAGTTTACCTCGAAATCCTTGTCCATAATGTGATATACATCTCGACATCTATCTCATACCGAAAACAATGTTAATACCGAAATCCTTATATAAATCTCGACATTTGTACAAAACGCTTAACATATATCTCGATATCTTGGATATGCAATGTCGAGACCTATGTAACCCTAACTCGAGATCTTTGTTTATAATATGATATAAATCTCGACATCTATCCCATATCGAGATTTAACTAGTAATGTAGTTCGAGATCCATATTTCTTAATACTCGAAATATTATATACATTATATCGATATCTTTACATACACTATATCGAGATTCATATCGACAACTAACCAATGAGACATATCGAAATCCCATAATTAGTCCCGGTATCCTTGCTTATGAGTCCAACATATCACTCGACATTTAGATTAGAATGTCGACAACTAGCCCGAGATCCTACCTTATAATTTATATCGAGATCCATGTTGAAGATCGTGTCTTGTTTAAATCAATGTCGAGCCTTTGTAGATATCGTATCGAGACTTTGTATAGTAATAAAATGTCGAACCCTTATATTATGTCGAGATCTATTCCTAATTCATGTCGAAATCTTTTTAGTATGATGTCGAGATCCACTTAGGACATGTCGAGATCTATCTTGAATGTGTCGAGATCTTTAAATAGTCCAAATGTCCAATTCTTACACATACATGTCGAGACTTAATTAACCATGCAACCCGAGATTTATCCACATGTGGAGATCAAGCTCAAAAACCCATTTCGTTAACCATGTCGAGGTCCTTAGGAATTTCAAAGTGGTATTTTTCAATTAAATCAAAATTCGAAACTTTAGGGTTTCGAAATTCATGAAAGTCGAAATTAGGGTTTTCAAATTAAGCCAATTTTGTGAAATTATAACTAGACTAACAAACCCTAATTTTGTATGTCTCTATACTTAGGGTTTGAAGATTAGCAATTTATCGTACGATATAGCTAAGGATAGGTAAGTAGAAATTCAACTACGACACGTAACTTGCCTGCGTATGATTTTGTGATTTCGTGCCTACGTGACCTTATGTGAAACGTGTACGTTACGACATGAATATTTATTTGCATGATAGCATGATCTGCATATTTACATGAACATGGCATGAGCATTTGCACGCATACGTAGTACGTAAGATGCAAGGGACGAGCGTGAGACATACAACATGTATAAGAGGCTGGGGGAATACCCCGTATGCGGGAGATGCAACCTGGAGGATGCGACCCGGGGCACACACTGAGTAATGGAAGATTTCTTCGGGTGACCTTCTAGTGTGTAAACACTACCCGGATGGGAAGATTCCTTCGGGTGACCTCCGAGGTTAGTGGCCTCGGTGTTGGCTACCAGTGAGAAGCGTCCGCGTGGAGGCCACACTGAGTAAGGGAAGATTCCTTCGGGTGACCTTCTAGTGTGCGAACCCCCACATATGTACGAATCCCTAGTGGATTGAGATCTCTATGATATGGTGCATAGTGGGTTAGAAAGCCGAGGGCCCATATGATGTACGAGTCAAGAAAAGAGTATGAGTCAAGAAAAGAGTACGAAAAGGAGTATGAGCGTTAGAAAACGACGGCGTGGATTGTCGGTCGTTAGGACACGTGCACACATGCATAATTTCTGCTTACTGAGCCTCGGTGGCTCATCCTTACGTTACGTGTTGTAGGTACTGACGATCACGGTACGTTATCTATCGATGGCGCAAGGCCAATCTTTTGGAGCTTCCGGCTGCTTTTGGGGTGGGAGTGTGTGTATGGATGACGACCTGTGAAGGCCGGGCGCATAGGAAGCTTTTGCTGCACACACGCACCTATATTTGTGTAGATACGACTACAATGAACTGTAAAATGATTTATGAACATTCTTTTGACTTGTATGTAAGACCTCCGCGCACATTTAAAAAGGAAAAATTTTATTCGCATTTTTACGCTTTTGCACGATAACGAAGCATCAGGCACTTAGGATTAAAACGAATTACGAGGTCGGACGCTGGGTCCTGACACTTAGTGGTCTGATCGATAAAAATTTTCGCGCGAGTTTTGCGTTCGAGAAATTTGTGCGATCGAAAACTTTAGCGAGAAAAATTTAATTTTCTCGAATGAAATCAGAACCCTAATCTCAATTTAATTTTTGATCGTAATCAGATGCTTGATACGCACAAACAGACAATTAAACACATCATGAAGCAAAACATGTTGATTTTAATCAATATCAAGCTATGTTCAAGTTCGTTCTTCGCACGAACAGTAACGATTCAAATCTGATCTATTCTGCTTAATTGAGATTCAAACTGGTATGAATTGATTTCTATTGCTAGAACAATAGAAACATCAAAATCAAATCAGATAAGCACAGAATTAGGCACTTCAGATCGAAAAACTATTTCGCGCCAAAATTGTTCTTCGCGTGAACAGTTCCAGAAAATGAAATTCGATCCGAATTGTAACAATTTTCTGTAACGACCCTCGCTTTCTAATACTAATTAGTGGCAGATTTTCGCAACGTAAGTCGCGGAAGACCCCTCTGATAACAACTTTTTCTTAAACAAAATATATTACGACTAATTTTGTCTACATCGTCATTGGTATACAATACAAAACCCTAATCGCTCCACAGGTCGCATCCATGTACAGCCCCGCCCCTCAAAAGTCCAATGCTCGGGCGGCCAACTCAGGTCTCATCTCAGCCACTCATTTCTCATCTCTACCCTAGATCGGACTATACACCTCATAACTGAATCTACGGCACCAACCGTAGAGTCCGAGCGGCACCAACCACTCATCTCGACGGCACCAACCGTCATCAGTGGCACCAACCACTGATCATACCGGCACCAACCGGTCAGGTAAATCCAGGCGGTCACATCTACCCACATGCGCCTTGCGCCGACAACGTAAGGTGTCATCGTGTTACCACGGTCAATTCTCTCACCTCGAAACACCCCATACGTTAGCGTTCCGCACGGTACCTCGCACTGACGTGGTATGCAAGTGCAGTGCACAAATAATATACACATGACGTGCAACGAAATAAATACATATAAAACATGTAATTTACTAAATCACGTAATTCATCAAATTCTCATAAATCATTAAATCACATAATCATATCATCACATAAGTATCACATAGCGTTTACGTGTCGTAGGTGAGTTTCACCTACCTGACGTCCGAAGCTAACAGTTGAATACGGAAGCCCTTGCAAGATATTCGTGGACGTAACTTCAACTCAGTAGTTTCTTTACTGAAGTCAATAAAATATAGGTCACAAAACTATTATAGCTACCTATCTACGTAACTTGATTAAAATAACTTGATCTTATATTATACTATTATTACCCATGATTAATGACAAGATCAGAGCTTTACTTATGATTAGAACGAAATGAAGTAGGAAAATCGTATTGTACTGAGTGGTGATGAAAACAGCATTTGATAAAATATCTAATAGCGAAGCATATACATATACATGTGTTCTACATATACGTTTTTAGTATTACCGATAGTAAACAAAGCATAACTTCTACTAGGACTTACACGTTGAAGACATGGAGCTGCTTAGGGTGAAGATACGAATGAATATAAAGTGTGGTTGAAATATGATGATCAAAGCTAAAAACGAGACTTTACATGCTTATATGTATGAAATTTAAATAGATTCAAATATTACTTGTTGACAAAATGGAGAACGAACCGATGGTTTAAATGTTTAGTGAGGTATCTTATCAAGAACGAAGTAGGGTTTTCTACTTGCTTCCGTTCATTGTCTTCCTCTTTAAGTCATGAAGATCAGTTGATATGTCTGCTTATCCATAGGTGTTTTCTTATAATTATGATGCATATATTAAAGAATTACCTTAAGGCTAAGAAAACGTTTATCAGTCACACTTAATTATAATTTCAAGGGGCCACCACGTGTTACTCTAGGCCTTTAGGGTATAATATGTTTACACATATAGGAATGACTACAAAAACTCTTTTGCAATAAACATAAAGGTCATGAAAACTTCCACCCATATGAGATCTTGGCCCACGAAAGCTTTGATAGTCTTAATATATTTCTATTAACTATTTTAATTTCGATTCTAACTCTCTCAGCATTTTTAAATTCCTAAAATAAATAGATATTCATCCTATTTAATTACACCTAAGACCCCTATTACATTTTACGGGTATTACAATCTCCCCCTTAAAAGAATTTAGTCCCCGAAATTCGCCGACTGGTGAAACTCGGGGTAACGAATTCTCCTATTTTAGTGACACATTTAAATGTGTGACTAAATTCCTAAAACCAGTTAACTAGACATTCTTATTCCTATTCCCATCACACTTCCGCTGCGCCCTCTAGCTAAATATAGCTAAGCATACCTATTCTTATTGTATACAAAAATAACCACATAATCAAATATATCATGTCAAGCAAATAATCACATCATACCGTAAAACTTATAGGCAAGGCTGATCCTGCAGGCTTTTGAGCGGCCGTACATGGACAGTCTACAGAATCTATATCCTAAGCTCTGATACCACCTGAAGCGACCCTCGCTTTCTAATACTAATTAGTGGCGGATTTTCGCAACGTAAGTCGCGGAAGACCCGTCTGATAAAAACCTTTTCTTAAATGAAAAATATTACGACTAATTTCGTCTACCTCGTCATTGGTATACAATACAAAACCCTAATCACTCCACAGGTCACATCCATGTACAGCCCCGCCCTCAAAAGTCCGTGGAGCACCACCGTCAGCCCGCCTCAGCCGCGACACGCATCAGCGTCGGGCTCGGTACCACGTAAACTGAGCTCCTTGCCCAGTAGGTGAAACATGCATGAATGCAACGTGCGCTCAACCCCATCCCAAATATCTCACGATATGCACGCTCGCCCTCATCATGACCCATCGCCTCTCACAACGCCCCGTGACTTGTATCTGTGGGTCTCCTGCATGTATGCGCGGGTCCCCTGCATATATGCGCTGGTCCCTTGAACCAGGGGACCCGTGCATATAATCAGGGGACCCGCACATGTGCAGATCCCCAGCGCAGGTAATCCAGATTTTTTAATTGCAGATTCGAAAAAGTATCAAATTGAACTCAAATTCCATCGAAATCACTATCGTAAAACATATGGATCAGTGCCCACTCAGTTTCGTAGCTAATCGACTTTAAAAAACACTGATATAAAGTGCAATATCGCAGATGTTTAAATTGTGCAGATTCTGTCATCATCTACACAGTATGCAAGTGGAAAACGATACAATTCTAATACCGCTCGTGAAAGTCGAATTAAAATGAATCTTGTTGGTAACAAGTGAAATGAGGAGGAGCGAAGAAGTTAAATAATAAAAAGTGAAAGTAAAAAGGGAATATTTTCAGCGCTTTAAAAAGGAGGAAGACGATGAACAGTGTAAATGAACATTAATTTTCATTAATTAATTGAATGTTGAGGTCTTTAAATAAGGGTAGTATTGTCCTTTTAAGCTACGTTAGTAAGGGTATATATGTCTTTTTCTAGAGAGGAGGCCATTTTTTTAAAATTTCTAATTCAGAGGTCCATTTACTTTACCCAATAAATCCCTTACTTTTTCCAATATTTCTGAAATCATTGAGGGACCCAATCACAGTTCTTTAATTGCAAGGGGCCTATCTGTAAATACGTTCCAATCGGGGGACGATCGATAGTAAAACTTTCTGCGCTAAAGCTCGAAAAGCTATCGATGGCAGCAAATAAGCTTAAGAAAAAGAGCACATCGATATTCTACCAAAAAGCAAGTCCCACCAACACTGCGAAGATTCAGCTGTACAATCTTGAGAGATCTCTTTTTCTCCTGAATCTTAAGAGAGATTTAAAAAATGTTTCCTCGTTTGATTCAGCCCCACGACTCCATTTTGACCGGTCAAGACAACAACTCGCAGGTGGTGGTCAACGGGTACGGTCAAAGGCCCGACCCGACTCTCGTGCTCACGGCTGACCCGAAGCCGCGCCTCCGTTGGACCACCGACCTCCATGAACGCTTCGTTGACGCCGTCACTCAGCTCGGAGGACCCAACAGTTAAAACGCCATTCATTCCCTTTTCTTCTCTGTTTCTGTTTTTTGGTCGACTGTCTTGGTTAGTTGACTTGGGTTTCTGGCATTTCGTTGATAATTTGCTCGCTCGTTGACTGAGATTTTGGGGGTACTTTATGGGTTGTGTTTCAGAAGTATTGCTGAGTGATCTTTTTTCTGATATTCTGATACAGAAGCAACGCCAAAGGCTATTATGCGTACAATGGGTGTCAAAGGACTAACTCTCTTCCATTTGAAGAGCCATCTCCAGGTTTCACCTTGTGTTCTTTATTCAATGTTTCCATGGAGCTTGTGCTCATCTATCCTAGTTGATTGAACTTGATGATCGTTAGATATTTATGTACAGAAATACAGACTTGGGAAACAATCTGCAAAAGAAATTGGCGAGGCTTCAAAAGATGGTAGGTTTTTTTAGCATATCCAATCGAAAGCTGCTACATTTATGAAGTTATTCGAAGCTATTGATATGATATTTTTCTGGGCTTAGCAAGTTCGTTTGAGCAATTAATTCGATCGATCGGTATCTCTAAGCAGTAAGCTCAGCTGTGTCCATACGTGAAACTAGCAGGTTATCTGGACAGTCCACGGGCATCAGATTCTTGTCAAAACTTACAAGCAGCTGACATAAACGAGTAAGAGATTCTTACCTTGATGCGAAATTATCACTACAAAAATTTTGGCCTTTACACTATTTTTACGAACATGGTACTGCATAGGGGATACGAAGTCAAGGAGGCACTGAGAGCACAGATGGAAGTTCAAAGCAAGCTACACTTGCAAGTCGAAGTTGGACTCTTTCCCATTTGGCCATTCAACAGATCTTGACTTGTTCAGAATCCTAGATTTTGTTGGAAATAACGAGTAAGTGTTACTATGTCAAATAGTTTTACAGAGGAACCATTAGATCTGTCCCCTTAACCTTGGCATTTGCAGGCTGAGAAGCACTTACAGATCCGTCAAGAAGCTGAGAAACGATACATGATGATGCTCGAAACGGCTTGCAAGATGCTTGCAGAGCAATTCCTCGGAGATTCTGTTAACAACAATGAGGAAAATGGTTTCCAAGGAAAAGAGTCACCTCGTATCTCCAATAATAATGGGATTATATCATCTTATGCATCACATACTGTCGACAATTCAAGAATCCATGGCACATTAAGGGCAGATTGTTCCACAGAAAGCTGCCTCACAACCACCCACGAAGGATTGACTTCGCCCGAGAGAAAGAGGACCGTAATGAACATCGAGCCAGCTAATGCATCGATCATATGGGGTGCGTCTGATATGTACAACCCTGATTTGCAGATGATTCGAGATAGTTCTCACGCTATGGCGGGTTGTGGTCTGTAATCGTTGCTGATCAGTGATCGTAAGATGGGTTATGATCGTTGCTAATTTGCTGGAGTTTGTATATGTAAAACTGTTATCTTGATCCTTGACATCAAGAATGGTCTACTTTCTTGCAAGTTTCCTGAACTGATTTGATTGTCAAAAACAGCATTCTATTAGCTGGGAGGGACAATATCAAACCCATTGATACTTCTAAAAGCTCGAAACAACATACTTAGTTAAAAAATAGAAAATATATTCATATGTTGATTTGGCGCGTTGATGTGGTTGGTGCTACGAAGGTGCTCACAGCATTACTATATTATAGTAACGTGAGCACCAACCACATCAACGCGCCAAATCAATATACGATGGAATTTTTTATTGATCTACAACCTATACATGTGAATAGTGAGTCCGTCGGGGGTTGATTTGGTATGTTGACGTGGCACAAAAAAAATGCCACACAACAGGTGCCTACGGATGGTGCTCACGCAAGGTGAACACCATATCATTTATATATATATATATATATATATATATATATATATATAACAAGCATGTAATAGGCTAAGTTAGAAAGCTAGAGTACAAGAAACGAAGTAAAATGCTTTACAACTGCTCAAGCATGAGAAATGTTGTACAGGTTGAAATTACACATACTCAACAAGTTCTAAGTCATGTTACAGCCTAGACCGAACCGATCCAAGAGAATGATCCACATATGCTGAATGAACACATTTTGAGTTGCTTTTGGATACTCTGTCGAAATGAAAGAAATCTTTCCATCTTTGTTTGTTGCTCATACTAGGTTTTTGTAACTGCAGGAGATGTTGAGAGGAGTGACTTTTATCACTAAGCTCAACCCATTATTATCTTCTATGTTTGGAAGAAAGGTAGTTGGTTTCTTGCTGATTTAAAAACAGCCTATGTAGTCATGTCAGGCTTTACAACACCATGTAGCTTCCAACCACCGAAACCTGCCAAAGAAAATGCCTGAAAGAAGAAATCAAGATTGTTTAAGCTTATGGAGACAATAACCTATCATTGAACCATCCAAGGACGAGAAAGATTCCTACTTGTGAATATAAGAAGAGAAGAACCACATTAAGACCAGTAAGGTGCTAATGTCCCTATTGGACTCTCAAACTTGTAATTACAGATAAAAAACAAAAAACTACAAAAATGTCTAGAATTGGACCCCCAGGAAATGATGTAGTAGCAGTAGTAGTACATAGTTGTAATAGTAGAACTTTTCAATCTGTATTAACAACCTCTGCTTTATGTCTGAATCTCCTCTACAGAGTACTGGAAAATTATTATAATCAGGTTCAAGATGGAACTTTGGGGATCCGTAAAGATCAGAAATGACTTAACCTCTTCCCACGACTTTCCCATGGCTTCGAGCAATGCTGCGTTGCAAGTATCGAGTTCTGTGGATGCACCAGAAAACATGGATGCAGCCTCCTCCCACCCTCTATTATGCCCCATACACCTGACGATTCAAGAGAACAACATCATAAACAACTGCTTACATAGTTACTAAAACCACTACATGAACAATTGCACCCAACGAAACCAGTAAACTTAATGCACAGCATTGCCAAGTATAGTCATCAACTGCCAAAGAAACAAGACCTACATTATCGTGAGGATATCATCCCTTGAGTGTTTACAAATTGCCTGTAAAAGATGCTCAGCCGTTTGACCATCCATGGCAGCAATAGGATAAAAACTCGAGATAAAATGCACCTCAGCTTCTAAAAATCCATGAACTTCCTCCTGCATAATTCTTAATGTTTCACGGGTTCTTTCTGCATCACTACATCGAAAATAAAAAAAAATTAAAAATAAGACAATTACTGGAACTAAAATCAATTCTTTTATTTACAAATCACACACACACAACTAAAACGCGAACAAGCTACCTTGACAATATAAGTTCTGGAATCCAACCCAATTGCTCAAGTTTCTAAGACAACCTCACAGCATCATCTCGCCCTGATTTACTCAACGGACGATCATGATCTTCAGAAAATAAAGATAATCAACACACCACTAAGAGACTGATTCGTCTACTTCTAAAATCAGTTGAGGACAAAACTATCCTCATTAGAAGTAGGTTGAGCTCCCCCAAAAAAATACAGGTGACATGGTTACAATCAAAAGCCAAGCATAAGCTTTGCATAACCACTAAGAAGTTTTAATTTGCACAGTTTAGGAGTAGGAATGGAGCTGCTGTAAACCAAGCGCACACCAAAATTATCCACGTGCTCTCAACAAATGCCGCTCTTAGATAATAAACAACTTCAACAAATGACCCCCAATCAATCAGCTAACCTCTCAGCGAACGATCCTCCCATGAGCTTTGGGCGTGTCGGAGCAATATGAGGCGGCGTGAAACAGGTGCTCCAGCCACGTTCTCGCTCTGAGCCGTTTCGACTATCAGGGAATTCCTCGTAGGCTTTCTCGCACTAGTCGCCGTCGTCGCCGCCGCACTGCACGGCAAGTGAAGCGAGCTGAGGCGTAGCGTAGCTGCGCTCATGTCTTGTGTATCGAAATTACCGGCGATTCTCTCCCCCTTTTTTCACCTCAAATTATTTGGGAACCATAGCTGAAATGACGCTTTTGTTAATCGGAGGCATATTGTTCCACGACTTTAATTTCCTTGTCATTTTCAACTTCTATAATATGGACTCGAATAATCATACACCAGTAATGCTGTAATACATAAATTACAAAACATGCAAAGTTACATATATTATTGGGATTTTGTTTATATATTTATAGATATGTTCCTAATCCATATATATATCAACGCGATCTTCATACGCCGTGTAACATGGACATCGTTCTCTGCCTCACCTTATCTTATCGGTGGCGCGTATGGGCCACTGCCGCCAAATTTTGATAACTTCCCGTTCACCTAATTAAATTAGTTATTTTATTGCTTTGATTAAGTAAAATAAATTAATTTTAGGTGAATCTATAGTAAAACGAAACAGTTTTTTTATTATTATCCTAAATCTAATCAATAAAATTTAATAATATATATATGGGCAAAAACCATTTTTGGTCCCCGATGTTTAGCCTATGGGCGCTTTTGGTTCCCGATGTTTCGATTTGCCACATTTAGTCCTCGATGTTTCTTGATTTGAACCAATTTGATCCCTCCGTCAATTTAGACGGAATTGCAAAATTAGCGACGGAATTTGCGACGGAATTTCCGTCGCTAAAGGAAAAAATTAAAAAAAAAATGATAATTAAACATAAAAATGAGAAAAATTCCAAAAAAAAAAGAAAAAAATAAAAAAAAATCGGTAAAAATTTGAAAAAAAAGAATATTACTAATAAATTAAATAAAAATATATAAAAATAATAATAAAGATAATATTAGTTCCTTAATTTTTGTTCCTTTTTATTTAATTTTCAATAAATAAATATATTTTTACTTTTTAAAATCTTAAATTTATATTTATCATTTTTAGTTTATTATTTTCTTTTTATTATTATTTATTTTTTATTATTATTTATATTTTTATTTAATTTATTAGTAATATTCTCTTTTTTTGAATTTTTACCTATTTTTTGAATTTTTTACTTTTTTTTTGGAATTTTTTCTCATTTTTATGTTTAATCATCATTTTTTAGTTTATTATTTTATTTTTATTATTATTATTTTTATTAATATTTATATTTTTATTTAATTTATTAATAATATTCTCTCTTTTTCAAATTTTTACCTATTTTTTGAATTTTTTCTCATTTTTATGTTTAATTATCATTTTTTTTTTTAAATTTTTTCCTTTAGCGACGGAAATTCCGTCGCAAATTCCGTCGCAAATTCCGTCGCTAATTTTGCAATTCCGTCTAAATTGACGGATGGATCAAATTGGTTCAAATCAAGAAACATCGGGGACTAAATGTGGCCGAAACATCGGGGACCAAAAGCGCCCATAGGGTAAACATCAGGGACCAAAAATGGTTTTGTCCCTATATATATACATTGATTATGTAATCTGAAAGGAGCCTGTAATTATCTAACTCAGGTTTAACTGCTTCTAGAACTGAGCTAAATCGGCAGTTCTCCTTTTGCTGACTCAGGGAGATCGATCTCAGCCCTAATCACATCGGGCGGAGTCTGAAGGCTGCGTTGTTCGGTTTGGTTTAGCGATTAAGTTTATCGTGAGGTAATTGAAGCTGCTGCTGCTCATATTTTGCACGTTGTTTCGGGCTTAATTTTTCTTTATGTTGTTGATTCAGTTTTGATGTGCTTTCTGAGTTGATCAGGGGAATTGCTGTCTGTTATTTCTTAAAAACATAGGGCTTCTTTCATCTTTTTTTCGTTTTGTTTTGTTTTTATTGTAACATGGAGGTTTGAATTCTGTATTAGTTCCAAAAGAATTGGCCAACTTTTCGTTGTTTTTTTGGTGAATTCTGTACTTGTTCACACTTTTTTTTATATGAGGTTCGTATGACTATGCCGCAGCTTCCAGGAAAAAATTTACCATTTTATTGGGTTTAGAAGAAATGGAATATGCGGCTGCGGAGTTTGGGATGGCTGAAGTAGGTGATGGTATCTATTATGATGATCAGGTAATGACAGACGCTGAGTTGGAGGATGAGGCTGAGGATGAAGATGAGTATGACAATTTGGTTAGTCTAATCATCACTTGTTATTTCATCTAGATACTAAGTGATACTGTTTACCACTTTTGGTTGTTCTTATTTCTGTATTGAGTTAACATAATTCTGGGTTTAGGCAAACAAGATCACTGATACAACTGCTGCCGAGGCACGGAAAGGGAAAGATATCCAAGGTATTCCGTGGGAGAGGGTTGGCATGACCCGACAGGAGTATAGGTTGAATAGATTGCAACATTATGAAAATTATGAGAACATACCCCAATCAGGATCGAGCTCTGCGAAGGTAGCTTGATGTATTAAAAATAATAATGATATTGAGGTTGCCCATTGTGTGAGTATGTTGCTCTTAAATGCCATTGTATGTCATATTTATTTGGACTTTTAGGAATGCAAAGTAGCAAAAAAAGGCGCTGCATATTATGAGTTCTGGCAGAACAACAGATCAGTAAAATCCACCATTCTTCACTTTCAGGTTAGAACGGCCTGTCGTTTTATGAATGTCTACTGTTGGATTTGGTCTTCGGATTTATGATTCGGAAGACTTCTGTGTGGCCATTGAAGTTTCAGTCAGAAAATTAAGTATCATCATATATGCTTCTTTGAAGTTGAGCCACTTGAGATATATCATATTTAAATGCCATCATCATTATCCTTATGAGTCGCCTTACAAAAGTCAATTTTGTAAAACTTTTTTGCTGATTTTTGCTGTTCTCAGACCTGCCATGGCAATTTTTAGTTATCTGGTCGGTCAAATTTTTATTCGATTCTGATATGAATAGTTTCAATAGATCACGTAATAATTTGCCTTGTAGCTGGTATAATTGTTGTATGCTGTACAATGTTGCTTCTGAAGTATGATGATGTATCTTTTGACAGCTGCGGAACCTTATTTGGTCCACGTCAAAGCATGATGTTTACCTGATTTCTCATTACTCAATTATCCATTGGTCTACATTGACTTCGAAGAAAACGGAAGTTCTTGATGTCTCCGGTCATGTGGCCCCATCTGAGGTGCATTTCTTCTGAAAGTTCATGTGGCTAGTCATAAATTTTTGTCATTCTTATTCTTGCCTTTAGTAATTTTGGAGAGTTTGATGTGTTTCACTAACAGAAGCACCCAGGAAGTTTGTTGGAAGGATTTAATCAAACACAACTAAGTACCCTGGCAGTTTGTGACAACTTGTTAATTGCTGGAGGGTTTCAGGGGGAGCTCATTTGCAAGGTAATCATGTTTCTCGCTTGATAGAATGTATCGGGTAAAAGAGAAAAGACCTCGACAAGGCTGGTTCCTTATCGAAGATCTCGGCAAGGCTAGTTCCTTGTCGGGATCGGACTTCCTTAACTAATAAACTTTTATTGATAATAACTGATAATGAATAAAGAGGTATGTCTCCCCTTTTATAAGCACTACCCCTAGCTAAAATATCTCATATCCTAACTTACTAATTTAAATATCATATACTATCTAATAATAGAATATCTCTCCTAATAATTAGGTCTTCCTAATAACTAGGTCTTCATCCCCCCTTTTGTGCGCCACACATGTACTCTAATCGGTTGACTCTTTTCTTCATCTAACATCTCTCATTGGCCATCCCGTTTCATATCAACTCGTTGCCCCTTAAGACCAGCCTTGTCCTCAAGGCTGAAATGTGCGAACTGTTGAACCCGAAAGATCGTGTAGTCTCACTTTTTCTGTGACGAACTTCTCAGTTAAATTCCTTATTGTAACCGGTGTACTCAGTGTCACAAAAGACCCATACTTTAGTAACCCGTCTACAACAACCCAAATAGTAGTGTAGCATTGGGATTTCGGCAAACCCGTAATAGAGTCTATCGAGGTGTCTTCCCAGATTACTAGAATCAGTAGCGGTCGTAACGATCCGGCCAACTTTGGTGCTTCATACTTTGATTTTTGACCAACTAAGCATCTGTTCACGTCTTCCTTGAAGAAATGATACCTCCCTCGCCAATAAACACACGAAGCGATTCGCCGATAGGTACGAAATGCCCCTACGTGATCCTAGTTGGTGTATCATGAAATTCGTACATCAGCATCGGAATCCAGACTGAGAAAGTGGGTAAGACTATGCCCCCTTGGGAGTGGGTCAGATTTGGGGCTGGTGGCGGACGAACCACCGTCGATGCGCGGAAAGCGGATTGAGCCACGATTGCCGGAAAAATTTATTCTCTTTTCTCATGTTCCTCCTCGCTCCCGTTGATACTTTCTTTCAATATTTTAAGCCATGTGCGTTGCCGCCTCCAAGATTTCAGGATTCAGGATTCGAAGGTCGCAACGGACATCTTCCTTCAGCTCGTTCTTCTCCAAGTTTTCAGGATTCAGGATTGGAAGGTCGTAACGGACATCTTCCTTCAACTCGTTCTTGTCTTCGCTAACATCGAGCACTTGATTGGATATTTTGAATAGAGAGATCCATATGGTTGACGATGGATCCTGTCTGCTTAATGGCTGCCAAGTTTTCAGGATTCAGGATTCGAAGGTCGCAACGGGCATCTTCCTTTAGCTCGTTCTTGTCTTCGCTAACATCGGGCACTTGATTGGATACTTGAATAGAGAGATCCGTATGGTTGACGATGTAGCCAGTCTGCTTAATGGCTGCCAAGTGCTCGTATGGACTTATTTCACATCTTCCATCGAATCGAACCATTAGAGCATTGGTAAATTGCCTCCATGTGAATCTAGGTTTACGACGTTGAAGCCATCGAAACCAATTAAGAGCCAACCCCTCCATAGCCACGAGCACTAATGGAATTCGTTGATCTTCTGGAGTATCATGGATTTCAAACGATTGTTCCATTCGAGCAATCTACCCATGAGGGTCACTTCCGTCGAACTTGGGAAGGGAAAGATTGGTCGTAGACCGTATACCACCGGTTGATGTTCCCCCCTTAGCTGTTGATGTTGCGTGAGAGTTACTTGTTTCTTCAGACATGGGTCCCATTGAAATTCTCGATAAAACCCGTAGTATTTCAGACATCTGATCCTTGATGGCATCAATACATGCCTTTATCTGAATCTGTTCTTTACCCATAATTCTAGTATTCTCTACAAGGATTTGGAGTCTAGCGCTGGTTGAGGAACCTCGTGTTTCCACCATGATCAGATCCGGCGGTCGGACCAAATTGATAGAATGTAATCGGGTAAAAGAGAAAAGACCTCGACAAGGCTGGTTCCTTGTTGAAGATCTCGGCAAGGCTGGTTCCTTGTCGGGATCGGACTTCCTTAACTAATAAACTTTTATTGATAATAACTGATAATGAATAAAGAGGTATGTCTCCCCTTTTATAAGCAATACCCCTAGCTAAAATATCTCATATCCTAACTTACTAGTTTAAATATCATATATTATCTAATAATAGAATATCTTTCCTAATAATTAGGTCTTCCTAATAACTAGGTCTTCATCCCCCTTTTGTGCGCCACACATATACTCTAATCGGTTGACTCTTTCCTTCATCTAACATCTCTCCTTGGCCATCCCGCTTCATATCATCGCTGCTCATGAAAGTGTTAGAGCAAACTTTATCCTAAAAAATTGCAGAATTTGCTTGAAAACTTTCGTTGTGGACCTTTGACATGAGAAGTTGCTGACTGTTTGTGTAGGGAGTCGTCAGAGTTTTCAGTTCCCAAGACAAACACATCTGTTTTAACTCGTGTCCTCTATTTTACTGATGATAATTATCCACTAAAAAGCATTGTATGTTACTGATAGCAAGATGTTACTGGTTATATTATCCAGATGGTGAAAAATTGTTAACTTACATTTTTGCTGTCCTTTGTCTTCTAACATGGCTGTAGTCTTCTAACATGGCTGTATTTCCTTTTCTCTGCAGTATTTAGATCGCCCTGGTGTAAGCTTTTGCACAAGAACAACATACGAGGAGAATGCTATCACTAATGCATTAGAGATTTATGACACTCCAAGGTGAATTTTGTTTCCCACATTCCCAGATGCTTTATGACCTCTTAGTTTTTACTACGTTGCATCAGTATCATTAAATCCATCCATCCCATATTCCTGTACTAACTGGATCGAACCACTTTCAGTGGCTCCATCCATTTCACAGCTTCAAATAACGATTGTGGAGTGCGGGATTTTGACATGGAAAGATATCAACTCGTGAAGCATTTCACTTATCCCTGGCCTGTGAACGTAAGCTTCCTCTTTAGTTGATGCAAAATTGACAGTCTGTTCGTAGTTAAAAAATAACAACACTTATTCGCTTCGTTGACAGCACACCTCTTGGAGCCCAGATGGCAAAGCAATCGCCATCGTTGGGGACAATCCAGACGGAATGCTCGTGGACTCACAAACTGGAAAGGTACACTCTTCATCATCGATTTAAAACTAATATTTTGCCAGACCAATCCCAAAAATCTTTCGACCAACTATAAGACGATAAAAAAATATCATAATCTACCAATGTCAAACGCAGAATATTGCAACTCTCCGTGGACACCGCGACTTCTCCTTCGCCTCAGCATGGCACCCAAATGGGCTCATCTTTGCCACTGGGAACCAAGACAAGACTTGCAGAGTATGGGATGCTCGAAACCTATCGAACGCCCTCGCAGTTCTCAAGGGCAACCTCGGAGCCATTCGTTCGATAAGTTTCTCCTCAGACGGTCAGTTCATGGCCATGGCTGAGCCAGCAGATTTCGTCCACGTCTTCGACGTACGAAACGATTTCGGCAAAGAGCAAGAGATCGACTTCTTCGGTGAGATATCGGGCGTCTCTTTTAGCCCCGATGCAGATTCTCTTTTCGTGGGCGTGTATGATCGAACCTATGGAAGCCTTCTTCAGTACAATAGGTGCAGGGACTACTCTTACATGGACGCTTTCGTGTGAGTGGATTTGAGGTGAGTTTTCCGTTTCTGCATTGGCTTTGGCTCAGCTTCAGCTTCAGCTTCAGCTTTGTTGTTCTATATGAAATAATGTTGGGTGTTCTTCTGCTTGGAGGATTTTTTGTCAGAGTCTGTGGTGTTTTATCAACTTTACTTAATTAGAGGACTTGTGTCTGCTTGCATCTCAATTGTGTTGAACTGTAAAATAAATGTTGGGTTTGTTAATACATAATTTAGAGAGATATAAAAAGATATGCAAGTCTCACCTTTATCTACGGCGCGAAAAAAGCTGACCCAAAAGAAGGATCACAAAGGTTTCATCTCTGTCGTAAAAAAAAAAAAAGTTACGCGAATACAGACGCAGTGTGATTTTAATACACGATCATGAGATAGATGGAAATGCATATACGTACAACAAATGGATATGTAAATAACGATTATGCCTAACAAATTGCTGGAATAGCTCAATTGGTTTGAAAAAAAAAAAAAGCTCAATTGGTTAGAGCGTGTGTGGCTGTTAACCACAAGGTCGGAGGTTCAAGCCCTCCTTCTAGCGAAATTGATCTTTATTTTTTCATTAGTTTTTTTTTGGTATAATGAGAATTTCATTTACCACGAACCTTCAGAGCCTTACATCAAACATCTTACAACTAGGAAAAAAACTAAATCGCACTGTCTGGATATAAGCTGGCTTGAAAAATGGCTGATCTTACAACTCTACCCACATGGCGAAAGCATTGAAACCTCCCCTTGATATCCAGTTTGATCATGCTACTGAGTTGCTCCATTGAAGTCCTTCCTACCTCATGTACACGTCTGTTCCTCTCGCACCAAAGGTGATAAAGTATAGCTGCGTAGCTGGCCACAGTCAAGCATTTCTGAGCATTTCATTAGTTTATTTTATTTTTTTACTGAGAAAAATTTCGCATGGATTGAGATGTGTGGTCTTTGAAAAGGGAAGATGTAATTTTTCAATAAAAAAGATATATCTATTGGTCTGTCAATTTTCAAAAAGATAAATAATAAATTAAGAAATCCCCCACTCACTAACTCTATTTACTTAATTTGATTAATTACTATTTTTAATTAAAAATTAAATTTTAATGTTATAATTTATTATATACATAATCAAATTTAAATAATAATTATCAGTATCAAATTTATATATTTATATGCTAGGGCACACAAAGTAGGGTTGCAAACGAATCGAATCGAGTCGAATACCGCATTATTCTATTCGTATTCGGATGACAATCGAATACGAATACGAATATTCGAATATTTAATCGAATCATAAAATCGATTCTTATTCGAATTCGAATATTTTCTCGAATATTCGAATCGAATATCGAATATTTGTATTCAAAGTCATCTTTCATTTTTTATTTAATAAAATATAAATATTATTATATTTAAATATATATTGAATTATAATAAATTATATTTAACATATATTGAATTATAATATATTATGTTTAAATGTTTTAGTGAGTTACCATATATTATATGTGAATATATATTAATTATACTATATTTTATGTTATATTATTCGAATCGAATAATTCGGTTATTTTTCGAATCGAATATTGCGGTTTCATATTCGTATTCGTATATTTCTCGAATCAAAATAAATATTCTTATTCGGATTCGTATTCTAAATATTCGAATTCGAATCTTAAAATTTCGAATCGAATCGCGAATCGAACCAAAAAAGTTCGATTCGTTTGCAACCCTAACACAAAGTGTGCTATGATTACTAGTGTTTGTCTCTGCAACTGGTAAATGGTAATTACTCGTTTATCTACTATATTTCCGTCTATTTCTATTTTCTCCCAACTTTTTTTTTTTTTGCAAATTTGGACCCCTTCTTCTTTGTATGATCATCCTTGCAGGCGTAAGTTTATCCCTTCGATCAAATTTAGTTCGTTCGCCTATATTACGGTGGTGGGTGGCGTCTTTGACTCTACTTTCTCCCTCCGTGGCTTGCGTCTTTTTAAGTCCCTTGTTGAAAACTACGGTGAGGGGATAAAAAGCTTTGAGCTACATAGTCTTTGCTTTGCTTTGCTTTGCTATGTGATGGATTCACTTGTTGGGTTGGAGTTGGATTACTTGTCCATAACTTTCGAAATCGACAAACTCGTAGCTTGATTGTTATAACATAAAAATCCACGTAGTCGAAAAGCATAATCCGTTGTCAAGAAGTTACCTTTTTGTGCAAATTTTTTAATTCACAAAGTTTTCGATCAACCTCGACGTTGCACTGGAATCTCTGAGTTTGATGCTCGTAAGCCACGTCAAGGGTTTTTTTTTCTGTTGGGTTGTAAACATTCTTTGACGTCTTTGGATTTTAAGGTTTTACTAACCTTAAGAAATGGAATACTTGCTTTTTCTGGTTTTGGCCTGTTTTCAAGGCCCTTCGCCTTGATCATCTTATGAGAGAAAAAAGGGTTGATCTTCTTTCTTTTTCGTAAAAAATTCTTGCTTTGTGGTCTTCTTATTTCGGTGTAGAAGGTTTTCTGTACTTGTATCTAACGGAGCTATCTATCATATTCGTCAGGGATTGTATGCTTTCGACTTTGGTTGTTCAAGATTCATAAAATTGATGCTTAGGTGGTGCTGTTTGTTTACATTTCATTGTATTTATCTTTCTTTGTCTTCATTGAATCATCCTTATCAAAAGACAAGATATCACCAAATCATTAAGATGGAGTATAGCACCAATGACTAAGAGCCTCATATGTTCGGCGATTCTTTGCCATCTTAGCAATCTGATGTAACGAAACATTTTTTCGGCATCGCCAGTTTTTCGTGTGTTTATCATAAACTTACGAATGATTAAATGGACATGTGCACTTGCGTGGTCTATTATAGTATGCTTGCTTATCGACATGGATATCCATTACATCTAAATCGGTAGTAACTTTATCGACATGGATTTATGCAGCTATATTATCGTCAAAGTTGGTTCGATGGATTTTAAAGGAATAGCCTGGGCTGGAAATATATACCAGAAGTTTGAGACTATGTGTATGGAGCTTGAAGAGGTTATGTACCAGGTATTTTCCAAGTTCTAACACGTCCCAACTTGTAAATTATGCTTTCTTCAATCATCAAAAGTACCTTATTACGTCGTGCTTCTTTAGGACACCGCAAAATACATGGAAAATCAGGTTCAGAAAGTCGGTGGAAGCGTCAAGAAGTTCCACTCAGAAGTCATGCAAGATTTGCTTCCTCTGTCCTGCGTTCAGCCCGTGAAAGTAGCTTCGCAAGACTTATCTGCGAACACTGAAACTGAAGGTAAGGAAAATGAAGGCGACTCAGTGTTCGATGCTATAGCAGAAGCAGAATCGCCGAAAAAAGTTCCCTCTTACAGCATAAGATCCCTCTCTAAGACGTCTCATGGAATCGTGGTTCAAGACAACAAATGGACCGAGTCGTTTTCTGTCAGAACTAAGAAAGTGGGCCCGCCTCACAAGCCCCTGGGCATCAAGAGAATTTCTCGAAGCAATAATGCTGTAAAAGGAAAGATATCCACTTCTGAAACTCCACTCGAAACCACCCCTTCTCCAGGCAAAGATTTGTCGGGAGAATCTTTATGGAAAGAGAAAGGTGATCCCAAGTACATATCCGTTGCTTCTACCACTAATATTGCATTGGCTGAATCTGTTGTGAGACAAATAGAAAGAGCTTCTGAGCACGCCTCGACTCCTTTCTTGCCCGCTGAATCTAACTGTATGCATTTCATATGATTTTCCTTTTCGTCTTATCGTCTACTTCTTACTAATTTTGAACTTGTACTTATTACAGCAGCACATACATCTATGGGTGACATGTCGTTTCTGAAATCAGATGCCTACATCATATGTGATGCTTCGAATGTTGAATCCAAGAATGATGAGGATGATGACGGGACATCTAATGAAGGTATACATATGGTTCTGCTACGTGGAACACACATGATATATTACACACATATCGAACATGCCCATGTTCGTTTCATTACATTGGATGTAGATAAGTTTGAAATGGAGTTGATTGAGAATGAACCGAGAGAAGAAATCTCCGAGCCCACTGAAACATCAGAGTTGGACGAAAGCTGCGTCTTTATTGAGGGGAGCCCACTTTTTCAACAAGTTTCTGAAGGAACAACGAAGCATAAATCATACAAGGTTCTCTTGTGTACTTTTGTTTATTCTCATTCGTGTTGACTCAAACTGACTTTGTTCTTATTCTTAACTACCGCATCAAAAGATCCAAAAAGGCTTTCTGTCAAAGTTGAGGTCTACGAAGAAGCAGCAACGGCTGGTGTCTGAATATGAAGGTTTAGTTGGGAAGAAATATCTCGTAGATATGATGAGTTCTTCGGAGAGGAGAACCTTATCAGTAGATGATGATGATGATGATGATGATGATGATGATGATGATGATGATGATGATGATGATGATGATGATGATGCTCTTCGATCTGATTGGGGGATTCTGTAGACGCATTGCTCGTCGTTAGGCGGAGAAAAAAGGTGGTCTTTAGTTCAAATATATATAGTTAAAGGATAAACAGTGCAGAGGTATCACTCAATCTAGTGACCTTATGGTATATATTCTGTGCTCTGGTAATAAACGGTGTGTAAATGGCTGCGCCATGCGTATGCTCAAATTGTGAATTGCTGAAAATATTTTAATATTTATATCACTCCCTTATGCGAAATATGTTCATGAATTTTATATTTTATATTTATATGTTTTTCATACACCCCTTAAAAGAAAGTATCCAATCGGTCAATAAATGATGAGTGGGACTGGCCATTATAATTTATAAGTCGTGGGTGGTTTTTATTCATTAAATTAAGCAATTTACAGACCAAATTGGAGGCAGTTTAACCGAGCCATGAGGCTTAATAAAAATAGAACAGATTACTAAGACAGCAAACAAATATGTACCTCAGCCAATGAAACTGTAAACACATGAAATCTAGCAGAATCGTTGTTGGGGTTCTTTCAAATAATCTCACTTTTTCAAACTAGAATTTTCTTGTTCCATAGAGATTATGCAGGCAAGCCTATCAAACACATGCAGAAATCATTCGTATTCGAAGATCCAAAGAAAAGAAATAGTAATGAAGAGCTTGAATGGACTATAATCGGAGCATAACTTAATGATAGATGCGCAAAGCAATATGACTTTTCTGAATATTTTGCTTCTAGACCATAAGGATCGAGAGAAATGAATGGAGGCAGTGTTAAGTGAGTGAAAACTAACCGGAGAGAGATTGTTTTCCTCTTTACTTGTTATCGGAGAATCGTACCTAAAAGCATCATAACACATTCTTTAACGGCATATTCGATTTTTTCGCATTTTTTCGCAATCGAAATGCGGTGAAGTAGAACTCCATCGAAGAACACTAATGCTTTACCATTCCCGGGGAAGACCAGCTTCTTGTCTGGCAGAGTAGTTGTAAGGGTCCTTTAGCTCCACATTATATTCCAGAAGAATATCTGCTGAATAAGGAAGATGAAAATTAGGTATACTTTGTTTTCTCGTTATTACCATTTCATCAACAAGAGTAGAAATAAGGGAATTTGACCTCGGAAAGTGGGACCAGGATTGTAACCCATTCTCAAACATATTAATACAAACCAATAAACACCAACTGCCACGTGTGCAATTTCTTCATCAGCTATCTTCGAAATGATGTTTGAGGTTCTTTGATCTCCGAATCCAATCAGCTTCTGGACCAGCCGGGGTCCTGCGTCGAGACCTCTAGCTTCCTTATGGAGGATATAAACAAAGATCAGACTAGACTAAATGTATACATGACAGTGTATAACTTCTAAAAATTTGAGGATTTGTTTTCATCAAGAACAGCCTCACAGCCTTATACATCGAGTTGGGTTTAAATTTTCTCAATCAGTTCAGGACAACGTTCTCAAATAATATCAAGTGAAAATGGACTTGAATCATCATTGTGATGAATTACTTCACTGAGTAAATGGCACCTGAACCAATGGGATAACAGCAAGGCGAGCAGCGACATTATCTGATGATTTATAACAGCAAGGCGAGCAGCGACATTATCTGATGATTTATCGCATTCCCTCCACAAAACGCCGTGGGCAGGCATATCACCGTAGCTACACAACAAAAATCAGAATCATCATAACCTCTAATGCAATAATTCAAGTTACTCTCTACCTGAATCCAAGCTCTTTCAATCTCTGTGAACACCAGGTGAAATGCCGGCTCTCGTCATCAGCAACATGTGCAAAATCAGCGAAAAATCCACCTCCAAGTATCTCAGCATATGGTGAAAACCGAACAACAGTGTCCCACGACAAATCGATCGCATTAAGCTCGACATGAGCAAGATTGTGAAGCATGTAAGCATTCAAAGGCAAACCAGAGGCTTTCGGAGTTGGAATTTCTTTGGTGGACACCTGAACTAAACAAAAGCCACTGCGTTGCAATAAGCACAAAATCATAGGCCAAATGGCCACTAAACAACAAGGCCAAAAACATGATTGAAAAAAGTCAATCTTCGAACAAGATGAATCAATGAACCATAAACAAGTCGGATATATCAGCAATCATCTCGCTGAAGGTCTTAATCGCATTGGAATCTCGTCAAAAAAGATAAAAGGTAATACCAGTAAAGGTTTGCTTGGTCTAGCAGGTTTCCTGGGAGCTTCCGAAACCCCAATTGGCAAGTCCTCTTCAGCCACCTCACATAAGCCAAGTGCGATAGCTCAGCTTTTCGAATAGGATCGGCCGTGGATAATACAATCCGACCCATCTCAGCAAGCGAAGAGCAGCCGTTCAAAACACTTGAAGCACTACCGATTTCGCAGTGAACTGATTCTGGGCCGTTAGGTCCCCAGCGACGGTCATTATTCAACGGGCACCGACGCCAATCGTTGAGTCCTGACCATTCCTGATGGTCGGCGGCGAGCTGCGGGTAATTTATAGTTGCGGAAGCTGAGAACTGGCGCTTATGAAGAGTTCGAGGAGGTGCCCTTGGAAATTTAACGAGTTTACGAATGGCTGCAGAGAAAAGAACGGCTTGCGATTTGATTTGCAGCGTCGTCATCATCAAAATCAAGATTTCTGATAACGGAACACAAGTCAAGTATCCCCTTGGGAGTTGGGACACGCAGAAGCTGGCGTTGAAAGAGATGATGACGTGGCCTTTCACTTGTAGAAGCCCAATAAGGGCCCATAAGCCCAAGCCAAGCCCGATCAAGATACCACTATCTATTTATCAGCCGAACGAAACCGAAGTACGAAAAAAGGTTTTCATTACGAAAAAAATTAAAATAAAATAAAAAATGAAATTCACAGACTCGCCAGTGGTGGAGCTCGCCGTGCACGGCAAGCTTCTCTCGATCCAACAAGACAACGGATCGATGCACGTCGGCACATCCGTGTGGCCGTGATCCTTAGTGCTCGTCAAGTTCGCCGAGCGTTGGTCTCAGCCAAGCGTTTCCTCCGCGCCGGTCGACAACCCTTACGCCGACTTATTGAGCTTCGCCGGCAAGCGCGGCGTCGAGATCGGCACAGGATGTGGCGTCGCAGGCATGGGCTTCTACCTCCTCGGCCTCCACGACGTCGTTCTGACCGACATCGCCCCCGTGATGCCAGCCCTAAAGCGAAACCTAAAACCCTAAAACGCAACAAGCAGGTATTGGGGAAGAGTCTGAAAACCTCGGTGCTGTATTGGGAGGACGATCAATTGAAGGCGCTGAAGCCTCCGTTCGACTTCGTGATAGCCACCGACGTTGTGTACCTGGCAGATAACGTCGGATCTCTGGTGGGGACGATGAAGGGCTTGGTTAAAGACGATGGCGTGATTCTACTGGGATATCAGCTGAGGTGTCCCGATACAGATAAGAAGTTTTGGGAGATCTGTGGCGAGGTTTTCGATGTGGAGAGAGTTCGTAAGGAGGATTTGCATGAGGACTCCTCTGCCTATCGCAATCCCCCGAACACCACAAAGGTTTCTGAGATCCAAGAGAAAAAACTGTGTGAGAAAGAATACATGAAAGCCAGGTTATCAAGGGACAAAAATACAAGAGTACACCGTAGACCTCAAAGAAGTTAAGGACCACTAAAGCGAGGTAGTTAAGAGACCAAAGGAAATCAAACTGTATGAATATCAAATATGTCTTTAAGGAATCTCCAAAGCTTGGCTGATCAAAAATATCCTCAGGTATGCCAACACCGTCTTCAGCCTGCACAGTTTAGATTTAGAACGATCATTAGAGCCCAGACGCACAATATCACGAAATCTTAGCTCAAAGCCAAAGAATCAACCAATTTTTTTTTTCAATTTCATATCTTTCTTCACGAAAACATACACACAAGTATAAATTTCATGAACCTATGCAAGCATCAAGGGAACCTTGCGCTCTCTTCGACCAAAAACCTCTCGATAACCTCAGCACATGAGGTTCAGCTAGTTCAGACGTATAATTCCAGATCTTTTCACACGTATAATGATTTAGCTACCGTTTGCATGCCGAAAAAAAGGGGGGAAATAAGAAAAGAAAAACGAAAAGAACATATGCGCAGGAACATACGAGATCAACAATGCAGCAGCCTTCTGATAGGGCGATCCATGAGCTATGGCATCTGATCTGCGGTTGAAGACTCGCTTACGCTGCTCCCCTGATCTAGGACTATCTCCGTTCTCCCTACTCAGCAGAGCTTCATCCATATTCTTCTTCCCTTACGCCACCCACACTCAATCAATCGTGCGATTTCAGCTCAATCAAAGCTCCTTTAAAGGCACCACCACACTGTGCTATAGCGTATGAGCTGTCCGTATATGACGCACGTAGGTAAAGTGTTAAGTGAGTGGGAATCCCCTTCGGGGACACATGGAAGCTTTTGAGCGCCACGACTTGTTTGATTGACATTTAAATCGATTTCTTAATTTATTTATTTAATTGCCACGTTGAATCATAAAGTGGTGAAGTCCGTTGGTAAAGATAAGAACATGGGAGAACAGATTTATGCGTGTCATGTTTTGATTTATAAAGAAGTGATTAATATGGTCGGCACTGTATTAGTGGGGGTCAATTTATTTGAATTGGATATATACGAACATATATGATGATTGGAAATAAATCCCAAATTCGGGTTCGCATACTAAGAGGAATAAAAACACCGAAGATGGAATTACTAAAAATATAGAGGTGAAATCATGGGTCTTTTTAAAAAATAGCCTTTGACTCGGTCAACTTTAAAAAATAGCCCCGTCGATTCTACCTTTTGAAAAATAGCCTTCAATTTAAGGGTATTTTCGTCTTTTTACAGTGTCTGTAAAAACCATTATGTTAAATCGGGGCCGCACTAGGGTGGGCGGGTGTGGCGTAGTCCAGTGGTTGTGTAGTCAGACGTTCAAGTAGTAGGTCGTGGGTTCAAATCCCCAACACATATTTTTTTTTATATATATATGGATGCCCAAATGCATTGGGCGGGACCTCTGCTAGCATGGGCGGGGCCCCTGCTATATAGCACGGGTCCCCTGCCCAGCATGGGCGGGGTCCCGTGCTGCAGTAGGCACAACACAGCACGGGACCCCGCCCATGCTGGGCATGGGACCCGTGCTATATAGCAGGGGCCCCGCCCATGCTAGCAGAGGTCCCCGCCCAAGGTCCCGTGCTGCAGTAGGCACAACACAGCACGGGACCCCGCCCATGCTGGGCATGGGACCCGTGCTATATAGCAGGGGCCCCGCCCATGCTAGCAGAGGTCCCGCCCATGCTAGCAGAGGTCCCGCCCATGGGCGGGGCCCCTGCTATATAGCACGGGTCCCATGCCCAGCATGGGCGGGGTCCCGTGCTGTGTTGTGCCTACTGCAGCACGGGACCCCACCCATGCTGGGCAGGGGACCCGTGCTATATAGCAGGGGCCCCGCCCATGCTAGCAGAGGTCCCGCCATTTGCTGCACAGCAGGGGCGGGCCCCCTGCTTAGGGGATCCGTGCTTTGTAACAAGGGACTCCGCATTTTTCTGGGAGCCGATTAGTAAGGGCATTAAAGTCATTTTACATTTGGAGGCTATTTTTTTAACGTTGACCACGTCAAAGGCCATTTACTTAAAAATCCCGTGAAATCATATAACAATAGTATTGTTAAATTATAGTAAAGCTAGCAAGGTATTTCCATGAATAAGTCAACGTATAATAGCAATTTGATTGATTGACCACATATCCTTCGTATCAAACGTAGATTTCTTGTATTCGATTTTTTTTTCAAGCAAGACGAGTTGATTCGACTCAATTCGATTACAACTCATTACAACTTACAAGTGGTCTTCGCCATGCTGGAATCGTTACAAGAAAGTACAGGGCTACTTCCGCCGGTCCCCAACCGGCTCCGGCGGAGATTTGCTGCCGCCCGGCAGCATTTTTTCTCAGCACATACACATCCGTCTCTTCAAACCTATACTCCTCAATCTAAACTGTGCAGGCTGAAGACGGTGTTGGCATACCTGAGGATATTTTTGATCAGCCAAGCTTTGGAGATTCCTTAAAGACATATTTGATATTCATACAGTTTGATTTCCTTTGGTCTCTTAACTACCTCGCTTTAGTGGTCCTTAACTTCTTTGAGGTCTACGGTGTACTCTTGTATTTTTGTCCCTTGATAACCTGGCTTTCATGTATTCTTTCTCACACAGTTTTTTCTCTTGGATCTCAGAAACCTTTGTGGTGTTCGGGGGATTGCGATAGGCAGTACTACTTTCTAGGAGAGCTTCCGTACCTGTCTAAGACTCAGAGTCTCGTTTATGAGGTAACATTAGTGTTTTTATTAGTTATCGTGTTGTTTACTTCTGTGGAAATATTGATTTTCAAAATAACATCTCTTCATCTCCTTCAAATGACTTACTTCCTTGAGATTCTTTTACTGATACCGTTTTGTAGGGTGTAACACTGTTGATCCTACTGGTGCATGTACTCTTTCCAATAGCTTATGAAGGGCTTAAAATCTATTGGAAGAGTCACCTGTCCTCAATAAAATTAAGGTACCGGGCTCCTAACTACGTCTGATGTGCCTTATACATTTCTAGACTAGAAGCCCCTTGAATTGAGTGTAAATTGGGAAATCAAAAATCTGATCCTTTCCTTTCTTACAAATATTCTAAAATTCATATTGAACTGGTTTGCAAGTGGTTTCGTTATTGGTGTTGATTGTCGATGTAATACTCGACATTATATATCTTTCTCCAGTTGGAATCGCTAGTCTTCCTTTGCGTATAGCGCCCTATGTACGGGTCATATTTTTTGTTCTTAACATCAGGTAATGATTCCAGGGATCGACTATTATGCATTTCGTGCCCTGGTTCATTTTTTTATGTCTGGCGGAACATTAGAAGATTGGGTAAATTGGGGCATTAAAACTAGCAATATATCAAGAGAACCCATTGATGATTACTTTCAAGTCTAAATCCAAGGCCACTATGCATTGAATTATTTTCTCAATGTTATGCTTTAGGATATTCAAAATTCGAGCTAACGTTGTTTGATGAACCCTAGGGACATACGAGATAGTGTCGTCGTCTTGGGCGGGATGATCCCCACATACCTCAATGTTGTGGTGCGTGCTTATATATGCTACTTTTGACTATGACATTTCTCGGATTTATATTTCTCTGCTCTTCATTATTTACCTTTTTAACGAGTGATCATGAATAAATATGCAGGCATTATGGGCCTTATTTGTTTTATTCTCTAGCTGGTTGGCTTTTGTCATCTTTGAAGATACCGAACAGGGGAAAATCATATTCACATCATACGGGGAAACACTTTATCAGATGTTTATTTTGTTTACCACTTCCAACAATCCAGATTGTTGGATTCCTGCATACAAGTAAGTAGCTACCTGGGTCAAGGTTTTGCTTTACGAGTTATGCCTTTTAGTTGAATGTTCTCTTGTTTGTCCAACTCATAATTGTGTTCTATGCTCAGTGGTTTGTTTTTTTTTCTTTTTTTGTCGTAGGTCTTCAGGGTGGTATGTCATATTCATTGTTCTGTATGTACTGTTGGGCGTTTTCTTCGTCACCAATTTGATACTTGCCGTTGTGTATGATAGCTTTAAGAGCGAGGTAAATTATCATCTGCATTGACTATTTTACTGGATATACTTAGATAATATGTTAAAAGTGTACTGGCTGATTGCGATGCTTAGCCTTAACTTCTTTATTTTTTTGTAGCTTGTAAAACAAGTTGCCGAGAGGATCGTACGAGAACAAGGATACTGAAGAAAGCGTTTAACCTGATTGATACTTCCGTGAGTAAACGTTTAAATGCTTTGGGTCTTTTCATGTTAATTAGCATGGGCGAAGTTCATGAAGAGATTTTATTTTCTTTTTGTATAGCTGTGATCTTGTGGCAGTACTAGATTACCTAATACTTCAAGTTTCTTGCTGAAATCATTGAACTAAACCACAATCTTTATTGTTAACTCATGATTACAACCCTCGAGCCAAGTATGAATTCTCTTAGATTCTTCAAGAAGTTTATTCATATTCTTCAAATACTGATTAAACAAAAATTTTGATGTTAAAGTATGCCGATTTTATAGGTTATGTTAATGGTTTCCATTACTGCAGAATGTTGGCTATCTCAATAAAGATCAGTGCATCCGTCTGTTTGAAGAGCTGAACAATTACAGGTACCATTAGCAGTGTGCTGAACGATAATGGCTAATTATCTTCAAAGTTCGAAACATATTCATTTCTACTGAAGGCGTCTTCAAGTGTGGTATCATTATAATCGTAACAAAATAAAATTCATAAAAATGTTTTGACAGTGCTCCCATGCAGTTCTTACATCATAGAACTGTAACTAGTTCAGTCCATCTAACTCAAAACTATGGATATCGAATTTTACAGTCTTTGCCCTCCAGAATGTCTTCATGGTGGAGATGCTGAAATTTTCTCATGTTATGATAATCTAATAGGACACTGCCTAAAATATCAAGGGATGATTTTGAATTGATATTCGAAGAGTTGGATGATAGCCATGACTTCAAGGTACTGCTATCTTATAATTTCCTTTTCTTTTACTGTGTCTTCCCAGCATCATATAATTCCTTTCAGATCAACTTGGATGAATTTTCCGATCTCTCCCAAGCTATTGGACTTAGATTTGAGAAAGAGGACGCAGTAAGTACACTTTACACGAACCCTAAACAAAAGTAACTTCTATGATGTGCTACTAACATCCAAATCTTATCAGGACCGATTTTTGAAAGGTGTCCAGCATTCTACCATTCTACTGCGTCGGAGAAGCTGAAAGACTTTGTTCGAAGCCCCAAATTCGGTTATGCTGTAGCTTTCGTCCTCGCCTTGAATTTTGTTGCTGTCGTTATTGAGACAACGGTGCGTGCATATGGATGTCTGAATGCTTCGTAATAGTGCTTTACTCGACATTTACTTGCAACAATCACATCCTTTTATACTTGCTAGTTACATCTATCGTCAAACAAAACCTCATCGTCTCTTTTCAGTCGATATCATTTGGGATTGCTAATTATTTGTCGTATGACTATGTTGCAGCTCGATATAGAGGATAACTCAGCTCAAGATGCCTGGCAAAAGGTTGAGTTTGTATTTGGTAAGTGTTACATGAATCTCCTACAAGTTCTTATGGATGTTACTTGCTAGCTTATTATTCAACAACTTTCTGAAATCATTTCTTGTGTAGAACGTTGGCCCTTTACCCATTCTGAAAAATAATTTTTGTCCTACACAGGATGGCTTTATGTCGTGGAGATGGCATTGAAGGTGTATTCTTACGGATTTGTCAATTATTGGAGGGACGGTGAAAACCGCTTCGACTTTGTTATAACCTGGGTAATTGGTAAGAGACCGATGACAAAGTAGCATATTTGCTTTCCATTCATAAATCTCTTCTTCCTTTCAAAAAAACTTTAAGATCTTTTTCACAAATATGAAAACCTTTCTCATGTCGCAGTTATTGGCGAAACAACCACTTTCGTGGCTCCCCGAGATTTAAGTTTCCTCTCCAATGGAGAATGGTAAATTAGTTCATTTTGTAGTTTATATTTTCATTCTGGGAATGTTTTGGAGAGTCATAGTTAGAGACATTAGCATCTGTTTTCTCTCCCAGTGGACATTCGCAACCACTTCTTCACATGACAAATGTTTATTTTATTTACTTTCAGGATTCGTTATCTTCTAATAGCAAGAATGTTAAGAATGATCAGGCTCTTGATGCACGTTAAACAATATCGAGCCTTTATTGCGACTTTTATTACTCTGATACCTAGTCTAATGCCATATATCGGGACAATTTTCTGCATCTTATGCATCTACTGCTCCCTCGGCGTACAGGTACATTGCATCTGTGTGCATACACGCCTTTTTACTCGTTTGAGCTTATTTCTTCACAATGTCATAATCATATCATCTCCGACTTGGAATAAAGAAAGTTTATGTTTCTAGCTCTTTGGTGGGATCGTCAATGTCGGAAATCCTAAGCTGAGCGGATCGGATCTCGAAGAAAATGAGTATCCTTTATCATCACAATAATATCTACTAACAATGTCGCATGATCTGTAAGAAAGCTTTGGTTTTTCTTCTTTATTTTTGCATCACTATTCAATTTGCCTTCTATTGTTCTGCTTGACCGTCCAAGTTACTTACTCTTCAACTTCAACGACTACCCTAATGAGATGGTAACGCTCTTCAATATCCTGGTAATGGGAAATTGGCATTTCTGGATGCAGGTGCGTCGAATTTAAAATGATTACTTTTTGGGTTTAATAAATAAATGGAATTGCTTTTCTATCTGCTTTCTAAAGCATTACTAAAGAATGGCTCGTGTAATGTGAGTGAAATTCCAGGGCTACAAAGATTTGGCTGGAACTGCATGGACTCATGTCTACTTCGCTAGCTTCTATCTCATTGCAATCTTGCTCCTTTTGAATTTGGTGAGATTTTATTTGATTTTTTTTTTTTTTTTTTTTTTTTTTTTTTTTTTTTTTTATGAAACCTGCATTGCTTAATTGAACAATCTTCTCTTAACGAGCCTGTTTTCCGGTGTAAGCGTCCATTAACTTTTTTTTTTTTTTTTTTAATTGCCATAGATATTGTCTTTCGTCTTGGAGGCTTTCTTTGCTGAGCAGGACATTGAAAAAGCTGAGAACGGTGAAGATGGAGATGCCCGGGTTAATCCTTAAGAACGAAATATAATCGCAAACTATCACAAATCTTAAATCTATTTAAAGAGTATTAATGATCTTCCATGGCGTTAGTTATTACATTTACAATCTTGGTTTTCCATGTCAAACCCAGGATGCATCATCTGGGAAGGGGAGAAGACGTAAATCAAGGTACACGATCGTAGCAGTAATTAACGATCATGCTTACAGAAAGAAACATATGCTATACGATCGTCAACTTATATATATATATATATACATATATATATAGTATATTTATATTGCAGCATTAAGTCAAAAAATCAAAGGGTTGATATTCTTCTCCACCACATGTTGAGTGCTGAGCTGACATCTCAAACTCAGGACGGAGATGCAGCAACTCCTTAAAACTGGGTATAACATTGCATTTGCATTTGAACATATCATATGTTATGTTTGTTATTACTATTTATAGTCCTCTATTTAGGATACTCTTACGAAATAAGTTTTTCTACGGTTTGGAACTCTATTTCACCGTCTCCTCTTCTGGCGCAGCGAATTAACCGAAAACTATCCCTAAACACTAATAGTTTAGTTCCCCGGCCAACACAGAAAATAGTGACTACAATCATAAGTTAGAAGTCCGAAGGAAAACGGCTACTAGAATCAATATTTAACATATCTTCATAATTATATCGTTCGTCCCACTTCCTAGCACTTTTAAACCTGTAACATAAGTTTTTGGTCAGATCAGAAATCAATTCAACTTTAGTTCACAAAAGAAAAAGTTTCCTTAGCACCAGCAAAAAAAAAAAAAAACAGTTACATATCTAGGCATGCCATCTACAAATTAGCCTAACAAAGTTGAATTTAATGTACCTTAATTTACATATCCACCTTATGTTTTTTACCAGCCACAATCTGGGAAATGTGCAACCCCTGCTAAACGCTTGGTTGAAGAGAATCCTAGTCTGCATGTTCTGAAAACCTGGCAACCACGAAAGAAGAGCGACTGGCGCCATTACGATGACTCCAAACATTATTTCGTACAAGCGAGAAACAGAGACGACGGTCTCCCAAAGCTTTACTCTCTCCAAAAAGGGCCGAACCACTTGAGCAATGCAAATAAATCCCCAACCAGTGGGAATAAAAGCCAATAGACTTGTGAAAGAAAGATTACGAGAAACTGAACCAATCGGTAGTAGATGTGTTCCTTCGCAGCGTATTTGTCCCGAGCATACGATACTACTGAGTAAAACCCAAGAGCCATGGCCACGTAGATCCATGAAAGCAGATAAACAGCAATATGCTTGCTGCCTGAAGCAATTTTCAGTTGGTATACGATCCCATACTGGAAAAAGAAGAAACGAAGGTCCAAGATTATTTCGAGAATCTTTCCCCAGAGATTCGTCGTTCTCAAATGATCTTGCTCTTCGTACCACCACTTCCAGCTTTGTTCGCTTTTTGAGAACACGCCACCCTTGAACCATATCCAGTTCATAAACTCTTCGAAGTCATACACAGTCTTCAACCAATCAAAGCCCGATGGGTTGAAAACGAACGGCCCAAAATCCACGACGCTACTAAAAACCAACTGGAGTGGTCAGCAGTATATACACAAAAGTCCCCGTAGCTACTGGGCTGTGGGAGGCGTAAACGGTTAGTATCAAACCAAGTTCGATCGCCTTAACAAAATGACTACGAGCATATAGTCTGTAGTTCTCCGAAAAACTCTTGTGCTGCACCACAAAACCACGGCCAGTGGCACGATATTTTGCACCTCCGTGCATTATAGTTCTGCCAAAGTAGTGACCTCGGTTCCCCATGGAGAACGAATAGAATACAGACGAAAGTTGCAGTTGCATAGTTATGAAGTCCCATATAGCATTCAGAAAACCATGCTCGAGGGAATTTTCTACAACCATTGGCAATGCCGTAAAGAAGCCTAACTGGATTATGAACTGCTGGTTCAGAATCGTACCAAATGACCTGTTATCATTGGCTTTATTTGCCACAGAATAACCTTCCAACCCGCTCAATGCTAGATATAACCGTCCCCACAAAAATGCATACACGGTGAGTATAATCACCATCGTATTAAAGAAAAAACCAACGGTGGTGTAGAAGAATGAGAGCATTCTGAAGAAGTCCAGCCTATGACCCAACCTGTAAACATCCCGACTCAAAGTTTGCTCACCATTACCACTGGCGACTTTAGCTTCAAACATAGATATCTGATTCAGCCCAACATCTCTTCCTTTTCCTACCTGAATGTATTCGTGGTGGGTAATATTCCCGCCCCTCAACGTGCAGTTAAATCCAGCAAAAATATCCTCGCTGATGTTGATGACTCGAGAAGCCTTGCTTAAACCTCCCCTGGTCATAAACCAGAACCTATCAAAGACGTCGGGATGCCCATAATGCATCCGAACTTTCAAGGGGTTAGCTAAAACACGTTGCCCCAAGGTGACAAAGCTTGTTTCCTGAGAAGACATGAACCAAGCCAGAGATGATACGGAGCCTGTGAAAACATGTTCTCGAACCCCTAATATTGTTGGCTTTCTAATGCCGTAATAATGCTTGAATTCCTCCAAAAGGTTCCGCATCTTTAGTGCCTCCTCAACATAGTTGTCCTGGTTCATATCAATCGTCTGAACTGCATCTCCCCTTGTGAATATTATAGCATGATTCTGATTTTCAGGCTTACCCTCCCCAAGCTTCACAGGACCGGGCAATTTGACCTGATATATCTCCACTTCTCTCTGCAGATTCTGATCATACTTCACCAAGACCGAATAGTACTCTTTCTCGTCCCTCCCTGCCGATACCTCATCAACATAGGCAACACGAAGAGCTTCATTAGTTTTCATCAGATGGAGTATCTCTTCGGTGTGGGGATCCTTTTTGGCTTTTTGAGCACCGTAAATCTGGCATGCAACCACGTAAGTGAACTTCATCAGAGCTGTCCCGCGCTCATGGCCTTTGAAAAACATATTGAGGGAACTATCAGCTCTGCTCAAACTTCTCAAGGAAGGTGATCTTTCTGCAGTCGATCCATCCATGTCATTTACTTGTCCCAAGGAAAGCAACTGCTGATTTGCTTCTCGTATGTCAATTTCAGAGGCAGATCCAGAAAAGCAAGCATCTCTAGGGCACGGTAGTAGTACATCATCCCCCTAACTGTTCTGGCTAGTGTTTGACCCCTGTATGATGCCCATGATCGAAGATCTCTTAACCTAGTGGTCCACAGTTCTCTTTCACTAGCCATCCCTTGTCTCCACATTCTCTCCAAGAAGTTCTCCCACTCATCTGCATAGATGGTCCGCAAGTAGTAGAGCGTAGAAATCCCATCTTCATTTTCAGTTCGAAGTTGCTCTTTGCTGTACAGCACCTCTTCGCTGTTGTACGGGGTCAGGACGCTAAAGGCCATCATTTTCTCAACCTGGGGCGCACGAGGCATGTTCATGAACAAGGAGTTGCTGAAGAAGGCAATTCGCCTCCTTGCCTCGAGATTCACTGGTACTTCTGCATGGAATCTCGAGAGGTGAGAATTGTATGCAAACGCCAGACCCGACGGTAGAACGTCTCATTATTCGGATTAGGTAGCTCAACAACATTCTGAAAAAGTAAGCTTTCACCAGACAGTTTCCTCTTAGAAGCCAGACCATCCTCCATCAGCTGTTCAGCAGTCCTCTGATTCTTCAAGAAATCTCTAATGGCAGCCTCGTAAAGAGCCTGGAGAGCATTTACTATCTTGTCAACATTTTTATGAGTCTTCAGGACAACAGAGAAGATGGTCTAACTTCTCGTGTATTTTGGGCAAAGCAATCAAATTGTACTGCCTTGTGAAACTCTCCATCTGCACGAACTGATCAATTTCTTGAAAAAATGTTTTATTATGTTGTGTTCTTCCGAATCGTGCTTAATGATAGCAAGTAAAAAGTGCTGTAAAGTGTCATACGCTTCGACAACAGCACATCTCCTGTACTCGTTCTTGCAAATCTTATACCAAATCCACTGATCGGGAGGATCAACCATCTCTTTAGCCTGACCTAAAGCAAGCAGCAGTTCATTACACAGGAGCAAGCAGGGCCACTGAATCACCCGAACATTCCAGTTAACCTCAGAATCTTTCCGGTCATTTTGCGGTAGCTCAAGAAGCTCAACCTCTCGGTCACTGACAATATCTTCCTCTCTAAATGCACAAATTACCTCATTCCATATCAAAGCAAATTTGTAAGCTTCGACCTGGTTGGACTCGAGCTTTTTAAAGGGACGGCCAAGTCCATATCTCAACTTCAATCGGTGAATTGCATCTTTGATCTTGCTCTTAAATGTTCTCCTAGCATACAACAACTGCTCCTCTGGCATGAGATTAAACTGAATCGCACTAGCAAAGAACTGAAATCTCAGCCTTAACTACTGCATGTTTCGAATCTCACCCAAGTGTTCCAAGAGACCAACCCCAGCACCAACAAGCGAGGAGTAGATCGAATACCAAATCTGGATGTCCATTAGGTAGATCAAAATAACAGGAAGCCACACCAGGCCCACCGCAAGGCGGTTGCTGTGGCCAAAAAATTCATGCCACTCATACTTAACATCTTTCAGAGCCAGCAAGGTCTTTGTAGGTGCAACCATAGGTTTAATCTGCATGAAGTAGCTAATGACAAATTTTGTAACGAGAACCAAATCCCAGAAAAAGGAGTACTTCACACTGTCCACAAGTCCTTCTCTAAGTCCACGACCCACGAAAGAGCTGCTTTGAAACCACCACGTCAACGCTTAAAATATTCTCCAATTCGTGTTCACGATAAAATTCCTAATCCATGGGACGATAAATAGAGCCAGAGCCAACAGCTCTGGAGCAAGAAAAGCCACCACAACCTCAAAGAAATTTATAACTCTCCTATTTGCGGCAGGTGACCATCTACGGTCAGCATTTTTCTGGCTCCATATCCTCCAATACATCACTCCAAAACCCACAATCCAAAAGGCTGCAACCACGCTCTTCAGAAACATTCTCACGCCCAACGCCTTGGTCTCCCTTGAGATCAAATTATACTGAGTCTTGATATCCAGTAAAGACTGCAGGAACCTCAGCGCACTCCACGTGAAAAACACAGTCAAGCACCTCACCTGAACCTCCCTGCTCTGCAAGGCCTGCCATGGATAAGTCCTCTCTTGCCAAGCTACAATTATCGCAGCCTGAAGAAATAAAATCAGCATCACCCACAACTTGTCAAAACTCCTAAACAAGTTCCAAAACGATCTCTGCTCCACAAAACCTGTCTTCCCAACCTTCTTACCCTTGTTCCCGGTAACAAAGAAATTGCTACCCAAGTCCATCGGCCACTTCAGCCTCTCAAAACACCTCTTACTCCAAAAATATTCATTTATATCATCATAGTTCCTCCACGCCGAATGTGGGGCCGTACCATTTCTGCTGTTATCTACCTATGCACTAACTGTATCATAAATAGGCTTCACAACCTTGTTCAAAAACATGTTCTCTCTAGAAACTGAGGGTAGAAACTGTTAGGGAATCCTGGGTGTCCCGAAATCTAACTCCGGGCGTAGCGGAAATTTAAAATTTTTCCCGGGATCCCAGTAAGGAGCCCCGGATCGCTTGGTTATGTAAAGAAAATATGCATGACACGTAATAGGATTTTCGTAGCTTACCCTCGTAGCGAAGATCCTAGCTCTCGCTTTGCCGTCTCGGTTGTCGTAGTTCGCTCCGAGCAACGTCGTGACCTCTCCGAGCTCCAACACCTTGGCAAGATTGTCACGCCGACCCCGGGACGTATCCAAATTCCACCACACCCAAGGATGGCTAGAGAGGTGGGGAAGATGTTTTAGAAGAGATGTGTTTGTGATTGTGTTTGTGTATTTGATTTACTAAAAACTCAAACACACTTAAGTTTTTCTCAAAGAACAAACTCATATACTCTCTACTCTCTCTAAACTCATAGTTAGAGTGAGAAATAAGCTTAGAACTCATTAATCACGAAATTGCACAATGCCAATTCATAAAAACCAACTTTCAACATTTGAAAGTGACTTTAGGCTTGATTAAATTAAATCATGTCCTACATGACTTAATTCTTGTTTGATTCCCTTGTATTATGTCATCTAATGACTAGACAATGTCCCATATGTCTTACATAAGAACAAGGAACGAATTTGGACTTGATTTGGATAAAATTTGGCCAAACCGACGCTCGTCACGGCCTGAAACAAGCCCATTCACGGCCGTGACAAAGCACTTCACGGCCTGGGTCATAATGGTCACGGCCGTGACCATTCCGGGGCAAAAACTCAGCCTCTGCTGTGCGCACGGCCACGGCACGCATGTGTCACGGCCGTGACTTGCAACAGCTTTGCGACAGTTTCGTTTTTCCATCCGTTCGAGGTGTAAAAGATGTCCGTGAGATATGAATTTTTGAATCTGCTGCTACTTTTCAGGCGGGCTTCATGACCTTGACGAGCCTTGCTCATGGTTGTGAACCCTATTTTCGGTCCATTCTTTGTCGTTTCATTCCGAGAATCTTATTTCAAATAAATATAGTTTCTAAAACCAATATGTAATGTTTATAACGTCTCTAAGATCGTTATGTAATAATACATCTCACTCTAGTAGATACTGTCTCGGTGATCCTTTTTAAGTCCGACTCTCTTGGTTCGTCTCAACCCGGCAAGGGAGGAATTCAAGAATTCGGTAAGCACCTAGCCAATCCCGTGGTACCGAGTAGACCCCGTGTTGAGTACGATCTTTGTATTTTACGAACCGACTATAGATTGTCATAATACGTATAGACCATTCACTTATGTCCCAGTCAAGTGAGAGCCATGGTAATGTCAAACTCACTAACCCAACTCTATGTCTAATTCGTGAAGGTGAAATTACTAATCTACACTCCACGTCCCACGTGAGTTAGTTTTTATACTTTGCAAAGATTCTGTAATTCCTCGTCCCCGAATACGCATAGGACATATACCTCGATTACTTGCAAGGTTGTGAATCCCTCACGACTGTCAATGCCCAGCAGTTGCACTTCGTTGTCAAGACTGCATGTCGCCGCTGACCCATGTTCAACCTTGAACATGGCGGGCCTAGCAAACTAGTGACAAGTAAGGATCCCGAAGCCAACTCTGTCAATGACCGGTCCACGTATACTACTATAGTCAATCGATCGATCATTGACACTCAACGAGTAATTATCCATGTGATCGTCGATTACGAGTCATGTCCCAATACAAGTTAATCCCCTGATTCAACTCATACCAATGTTACGACTCCCGCTTCCCAAGTGAATGGCTGGCACAACCATTTAGAGTCGTCAACAAATAAGTCGTGATCGACACTCAGTCACCCTACTGAGGTCTAAGACTTATGGACTAATTTGATCGAGAATAATAGCTCGTCGGTGCCCCCTCTCTCATCCCATGAGAACTAAACTCGTATATATGAGATTTATTTATTTACCGTCTCACCGGATGCCTAGTAAGACTATAGGTAAATAAATAATATGCCTTTTGTAAATCCATAAATAAATATTTGTATACAATATCCAAATATTAAAGTGTGAATAACAGGTTCATGTTTATGCCCTATTCATTACATCCTCGAATGGCATTCCGAGGGCATATCCCCAACAATCTCCCACTTGCACTCGGTGCCATATGTTGTGTGTATCTAATACTCGTCTTCTAAAGACGTTATTCAGCGCTGCCTGTATAAAAGACACAGTGAATGGGTCGGCCACGTTTCCGCGGCAATATCTCCTGCACGGCTAAGCAGCCATTTTTCAACGATACAGGCAACATGTTATATTTCTTTCTTTTCTTTTGTCTGGATTAACTGTGAGACAAAGGTTCGTTGGCTGAAGTGATCATTCTGCTATTGTCGCACCACAATGGTAGCAGTAGACCCACAATGCCTCGAACTATTTGAAGTTCTTCCAAGAAGACTTCAATATCCAAACTGATCTCTTACCTCCCAGGTAATTATTTGCGCACGTGCGCATGGTTGACTTGGGATACGAGCTCTCACGATGCCCATGTTCTAACAGTAAGTGCTTCCCTGAAACCATTTCAAGGTACTGTTCGACCATTAAACTTTGTAAACCAAACCCCAAGTGGATTTTCGATCACCCACGTCAAACTGGAGTTCGAAAATAAATCTAACTGTCCACCTATATTTCTCCATTCGAATTGACCAACATCATTTCAAGTAAAGGGCATGGGATAAAAAAAAAAATTACCATTCTGTACTAAACACTATCCCCAAATAGGTTATTCCGTGAATGTAGGTATTTTATCCCAAGTCGTTTATGGAGAACTGGGCAAAGCCCCGCCTTTACCATCGGAGTATTTCGATATTCTTCTCTTTCCTAAAGGCAACATCTCTCGTACAATACGAAGATTATATCTAACTCCCACTGCTTTTATTACGATACAAAAGGCTATCTTTGTACTTATGATTCCATAGTCCCAACTATATCATCAAACCAAATACACCAACTCCTAAAGGCTTAAGTAAGTCTGTACGACTCCTTTTCTTTAATTTCACACACTATGAGCATTTCCTTGCAAAATCGTTGGGCTTTTCATTTTACATCTCCTAGAGAAATACGATTTTCACATCTGTCTGACAGGTCTCATAAAAGCGTGCATCTATGTTAGTAAGATTTAGTGAACTTTATTGCATCAATCGAAAAGGTTTCCTCAGAGTCAAAGCCCATCATTTAAGACTCAACCTTTTCCATACAAGCCTTGCTTCGTATATTTCAACCAGCCTTTTAGATCTAATCATGACATGGTTGTTGTGCATAGAGTTCATCTACTCCCACAGAATAAACCATCCCAGCGAGTTTAACCATTATTGTTTGGTCAAGGGTAGTGGGATTGTTAATAACATATTCCTTCATCGCAGCAACCCCGTGCTCGATGTGTACTATACAGCTCGCAGCAACCCCTGTGCTCGACATGCATTATACAGTATCCCTCAGGCTGGCGAGACACTCTACCCGACCTATGCAACTATGTGTGTATCTTGGACTTTTCATTAAGTGCTTTCTAGCACTAAAACATCTTTAAGGTGTTTTGGTCAACACTACCAGTGTTAAAATGACCTTAATATTCTCCCTTTTCATATACACAACTTTCATAAGCTTCCTCACTTAAATGGGGCAACCCCACTATATGATTTAAGCTCAGCTTCTTACTAATTCCACATTTCGTAAGGTGCAGAATTAATTGACCTCAAAGGAATTCTGTCTAGAACGTTCATTGCGTTTCATACGCAAACCCACACCATATGGGAACAATTTAGTTCAGCATAGATCAAACTTTATCCAATATTGTTTGTTATCTTACAACTCTTGAAGCGCATGTTTGACTATCTACTCTGATGGCCTGCGTGCATGAAGTCTACATTCTCGTCTCGAGACATCATTAACAGCGTTCTTAGTTAACTGTGAAAAGATGACGTTCTCTCCAAAGAACTCATTCTAAACTCGAGAATAATTAGCCAGTTTGATCAAATCAAAATGCTTCTTTTATCTCGCAGTTTATTTAAAGTAATTTCCTCGATCTTATCAAGGATTTAAAATTTGTAACTTAACGCATACACTAGTCTCTAAGAAAAGTGATATTTGTGAAGTTTACAAATTAATAGAAATTATCTTGGGCAGATACAATATTTTATCCACAAACATTAGTGCGGGTCAAACCCAGAAGATTTATGACTCTTTTATTAATTCCCTGTAAAGGGTGATTTGTAACCTTTTGCTGATGTTATGAGATTCCCACGACTTAACAATGTCGTGTTTATCCAACACGTGAATCTCGAACTTCGGCATAACCAAATCAAAAAGACAATAAATCTTCTTTATCAACTCAAAGTTGCATTTGTTGGTAATTGATTTCACAGTTTTAAATTTGGACAATACAATATTATTTCTCAAATAGTTATTAATTGCCAACGAATTTATTTCAAAAATAAAATCGCATACATTTATTCAAAATAATGTATCTAATAACCCTTTGGGTATTTAAGGCAATTATGTAATTGAAAACGTGACCAAATTTAAATAGAGAAACATTGATGCAATGTAATTATTTGGACACCTTGTCCGCATTTAACATTGATCATAATCTTCCAATGCTGAAAAACTCCCACTGGAATCTAGTACGTTCAAAACTAATAAGTAAGTACCATCTCAACTTATCTAGAACCCAGTCATTGTTTTACAATAATTAGTTTCAAAAACATATTGTTCAAAATTTAAGGCCATCAAACTCAAAGTTTAGGTAAGTACAAATTCCAATGCCTCGCCCTTGGAAATACTTATCCAACCCAATTGGACCCTTTTATTACGTTCTCTTATTCTTTATGTGTATTGGATCGATAGGCTCAAAGATGAAGCTATCCAAGATTGCTGTTTTACAGCCCATTTCATGAAGTAATAATTTTATGCCAACTTGTGCCACAATGGCTAGTTGCACATTATTACTAAACGATCCATTTTACGAGAATATGTATTTTCGAAAAATCCATATTAGGACCATCCTTAGATTGGATCAAATCCATATTGTTCAGTCCCACTAAACAATAAAGCAGTATATATATAATGGGTTTGTCAATCATAATAGAAAGAAATATTATGCAGAAGACATAACAATTATTGAGTCGAACATATTATTCGTCAGGCACTGAAAGGACTTTTTCTCTTGGCCTGACTCCCACTAGTTTTATTCAAAATCTCATTCTCCCGATAGAGATTTCGGAAACCTCGTTGATGATTTCATAGTGGCGTTGAGGTCCCCGCTCCACAGAAATAAGCCTCAAACCTAACAGTTTATTGGGCCATTAATCAGACGGCGTCGTGTCCCACACGAACCCATAGACGGCCTCGTGTCTCACACTAGTCCGTCTTATGAGTGTTTCAACAACTTCGTCTCCGGTCAGGAACCCTCACCCTAACAGGAATAATTGGAAAATAACCGGTCTAAGTGCGACCTATCAACGTCTGGCTCAATCCTAACATTTAGAAATACCCGCCCGTAGGATAACACTTTATAAGGCGTGAATATGTTTCGGAGAGCGGCGTTTCGACAGTCACCCAAAATATCCACAACAAGAGCGAAATGTTTGGCGCCGATAACTCGAAACAAACCGCACAAACACCCAAGTCATTTCAATAACGAGCTTGACTTTATTGTCTCAACGCACCCGGACCAACTACGACGAGAGTGAGATGATTGGCGCCAATAACTCGCAACAAACCGCACATGACACTCAAGCGCAATGGTTTCGTGCTTGATAGAAGACAGGAACCAAGTCCCTTTTCTCACTTAGTATTTTTGTCCAACCGGGAGAATACGTCTCACATGCAAGCACCTAATAATGCACGTAATGTCAAACAAACATGCACGAAATCGCAGTAAACCTAGTTTGCCTACAAGACGACCAGCGCGGACTATTTCTACTCTACTTATACAAAAATAACATCTCTTCATCTCTGGGGTAACGCCATGTCTTCGAGCGATCTCCAAGTCCTCGAACGACTTCTATTGTATTTTCGTCTCGTACTCGTACGGCCACCATACTTAAACTAATTTTTCTAAAATTAATAAAGTACAAAACGGGGGGGATCAGTTGTCCCGGACAACCCGTATAATATCAAATAAACTACAACCCGGGGGGGACCTTGTCACCCTTAACATATCACCCGAAAATAGAGCCTAAGTCCACTCTGACGTCATTAACATATCATACATACACAACATAAATACGTATGCGACAACAAATGCTCAAAGAAGCCGAAACGAAATTTGGGCTTTGGGCCAAGCCCATTAGTCCCTTTAGGGTTACTTATTGGGCTTAAACTATTTGAAGACCCATTGGAACTTTTAATCATTTAAAGTCCTAATGAATGGAATTGGACCAAACCCTTATCGGCCCATTAAAATGTTCAAAACATCCCGGAAAACAAAAACAACGTCACCGGCCCTTATCGCTACTTCATTGGAGTCGGACTTCGCCATCACCGAAGTTCAAACCCGGATCCGTTGAACGTCACAGTCCCGGTAAAAGTAATGCATAATTTAACGCACGACAAGGGGCAGCCGCTCGTTTTTGAGCTTTCGACGAGTACCTCAAACTCGAATCGGAAGTCGTTGGCGTCAAGGCTTTGCCCCAAGCCAACGAGCCTCACTTTTCTCGTCTTAGGCATCGCTGAAAATTTCTGTTCAAACCACGTCTAACGTATTTTACACAGATCTACTTTAGACCTCTATATCTAAGCAATCTTATTAAAGTACATCCTTAAACTCATCTCCAAGAGTAAAGTTATATTCCGCGGGGAGACAACCACTACGGTTTCTCATCGCGGCGCTGCAATACAACGGACCCCTCGCAACGAGACGGTGTCCGACCATGCAAGCGCTCGGTTTGCAAACTAGAACCGAGAACAACACATGCTATGACGCTCGAGTGACTCATTGATTTGCACAACCGAGATCATTTCGGGTTCATTTATGTTGTTTCTTAAAATCAAGCATGGCTCTGATACCACTGTTAGGGAACCCTGGGTGTCCTGAGATCTAACCCCGGGCATAGCGGAAATTTAAAATTTTTCTCGGGATCCCAGTAAGGAGCCCCGGATCGCTTGGTTATGTAAAGAAAATATGCATGACACGTAATAGGGTTTTCGTAGCTTACCTTCGTAGCGAAGATCCTAGTTCTCGCTTTGCCGTCCCGGTTGTCGTAGTTCGCTCCGAGCAACGTCGTGACCTCTCCGAGCTCCAACACCTTGGCAAGATTGTCACGCCGACCCCGGGGCGTATCCAAATTCCACCACATCCCAAGGATGGCTAGAGAGGTGGGGAAGATGTTTTAGAAGAGATGTGTTTGTGATTGTATTTGTGTATTTGATTTACTAAAAACTCAAACACACTTAAGTTTTTCTCAAAGAACAAACTCATATACTCTCTACTCTCTCTAAACTCATAGTTGGAGTGAGAAATAAGCTTAGAACTCATTAATCACGAAATTGCACAATGCCAATTCAGAAAAACCAACTTTCAACATTTGAAAGTGACTTTAGGCTTGATTAAATTAAATCATGTCCTACATGACTTAATTGTTGTTTGATTCCCTTGTATTATGTCATCTAATGACTAGACAATGTCCCATATGTCTTACATAAGAACAAGGAACGAATTTGGGCTTGATTTGGATAAAATTTGGCCAAACCGACGCTCGTCACGGCCTGAAACAAGCCCATTCACGGCCGTGACAAAGCACTTCACGGCCTGGGTCATAATGGTCACGGCCGTGACCGTTTCGGGGCAAAAACTCAGCCTCTGCTGTGCGTCACGGCCACGGCACGCATGTGTCAAGGCCGTGACTTGCAACAGCTTTGCGACAGTTTCGTTTTTCCATCCGTTCAAGGTGTAAACGATGTCCGATTAATCTGAAATTTTAATCAAAGATAGAAGACTCACAAATCATGATTCTGACCAAAGGGATTCTGAATCCAAGGTCTAGATTGTGAGATATGAATTTTTGAATCTGCTGCTACTTTTCAGGCGGGCTTCATGACCTTGACAAGCCTTGCTCATGGTTGTGAACCCTATTTTCGGTCCATTCTTTGTCGTTTCATTCCGGGAATCTTATTCCAAATAAATATAGTTTCTAAAACCAATATTTAATGTTTTATCAACGTCTCCAAGATCGTTATGTAATAATACATCTCACTCTAGTAGATACTGTCTCGGTGATCCCTTTTAAGCCCGACTCTCTTGGTTCGTCTCAACCCGGCAAGGGAGGAATCCAAGAATTCGGTAAGCACCTAGCCACTTTCGTGGTACCGAATAGACCCCGTGTTGAGTACGATCTTCGTATTTTACGAACCGACTATAGATTGTCATAATACGTATAGACCCTTCACTTATGTCCCGGTCAAGTGAGAGCCATGGTAATGTCAAACTCACTAACCCAACTCTATGTCTAATTCGTGAAGGTGAAATTACTAAACTACACTCCACGTCCCACGTGAGTTAGTTTTTATACTTTGCAAAGATTCTGTAACTCCTCGTCCCCGAATACGCATAGGACATATACATCGATTACTTGCAAGGTTGTGAATTCCTCACGACTGCCAATGCCCAGCAGTTGTACTTCGTTGTCAAGACTGCATGTCGCCGCTGACCCATGTTCAGCCTTGAACAAGGCGGGCCTAACAAACTAGTGACAAGGACCCCGAAGCCAACTCTGTCAATGACCGGTCCACGTATACTACTATAGTCAATCGATCGATCATTGACACTCAACGAGTAATTATCCATGTGATCGTCGATTACGAGTCATGTCCCAATACAAGTTAATCCACTGATTCAACTCATACCAATGTTACGACTCCCGCTTCCCAAGTGAATGGTTGGCACAACCATTTAGAGTCGTCAACAAATAAGTCGTGATCGACAGTCAGTCACCTTACTGAGGTCTAAGACTTATGGACTAATTTAATATACGAGAATAATAGCTCGCCGGTGCCCCCTCTCTCATCCCATGAGAATCGGTGACTAAACTCGTATATATGGGATTTATTTATTTACCGTCTCACCGGATGCCTAGTAAGACTATAGGTAAATAAATAATATGCCTTTCGTAAATTCCATAAATAAATATTTGAATACAATATCCAAATATTAAAGTGTGAATAACAACAGGTTCATGTTTATGCCCTATTCATTACATCCTCGAACGGCATTCCGAGGGCATATCCCCAACAGAAAGGGCCTCCATTCTCATCAATGTAATCGTTTAGTATTCTATTCAACTCCATAGCCATGTTGTAGAAGATGTAGCATATGCATTCAGGCATAAACCGCAAATTCGCAGACTCACCCCATATCAGCAAATACAGCGAAACGTATAGAAGCTCCGTACGACAGTCATCCGAACAACGGCGGGAGTTGAGCCAAACGTTCGACCTAACGTTCAAGTACGAGCACCAGTCGGTGTAGTTCTTCAGCAGGCGGCGGCGGAATCTGCGGAGCACGCCGGCGTCTAGGGCGTCGACATTGTCCGGCGGCGGAGACAGACGCATCTGAGAATTCGCAAGATGCATCACCAGGTGCTCTCTCCGGTTCGCGACGCTCGACGACTGAAAGCCGAAGAACAGCGCCAGCCAGTCGAGAAGGTCGTAGTGCGGGAGCCATGGGGCAAAGGGCGGTCGCCGGAGGTCCCCGACTGCGCGCAATGCAGCCGAGGCGGCGCGTACCTCCGGGAAGCGAAGGGAAGGGTGGTCGGCGAGGAGGTTGTGGACGGGGATGACGTTGTATACCTCGGCGTCGTCGCTTCGATGGTTATTCATGAGATTTCAGCCGACGATCAGATATGGATTTCCTGGTTCAATTCATGCGCTTTTTCTGCGGTGGATTTGAAGACGAACAGACGTAAACACAAAAAATAAATTCAAATTGAGAATGGCGGATGCGTGAGTTACACTGTTACATGTTATTAATGGTGATGGAGACCTTCCGCGATTGCGATTGGAGTTGTACATTATTCTTTCAGAGGTTGTACGTGGGTTTTTTGGGGCTACTGATTTATAAAGCTGGACGGTACCTTCTATTTTCTTCTACTTTAATTTGTTTAGCTGTCGAGATAATTATTCCATTCCTTCACATTACCATATTATTTATTTCTATTTATACAGAAGTTTATAATTTTTTTTATCAAATTGTTAATGGGGTTTGAAGAATGAGTTATAATGTCGGGAAATATTTGCTACAAGTTGTTGGTTCTTCGGTTTTCGTCTGGTCGCAGGTGCAGTGTGTGAAAATCCAATACAGGAACACGACTAGAACGACCATGAGTAAGTAGTGGAGGATGAACAGCTCATTCCACAAGCTGATGAAATTCTCCATATGATCCATGACTTAGGACGATATAGAGACAATCGAGGCGTGTGTTGGACACACTGTCCGTAAGACGAAATCACATCGATATTCAGTGCTTTCGGTTAGCAACACGATCATCCCCAAGATACAACGACCTTTTCTTAACTCATAATCGCAGCACAGCAACTAGAGTTTTCCGGTGAATCGTACTGAAAATTAAAGTTTTTCTTGCTTCGAGATTTTGGGGAGTATGGGAGTCAATAATGTAATTTCGTGTGGGTTGAAGTGAATACATTTTTTTCAACTCATATGGGGTCAATTTATGGACTTTTTCTCGCATGGGCTTAATGCAAATTCAAGAACTTGCTGGATTGCTTCTGTTATTTTGACTTTTCAGTCCAGAGATCAAAATGCAATATTTTACAACTTATGGACTGTCGGTCAATTTGACGGCCCGCGACAAGCCCGATTCTCGGGCCGACAGCCCGAATCTCTGGCATGTCTCACCGGCGGCTGCCTGACACCCACCGACGGTCCAGAATCCTTGGGCTGGGCTGGATCAGTCCAACAGTCCATTGCAGCCTAATGGACATGCCACCTCAGCTGGGCTGCCCAATCATCGCTCACGCAGCGCCACCTCATCTTCACCTCAAATGCCATGTCACCGGCACCTTCGCCCTCACCGCTCGCCGGAGGAAAAATTTAAGCTCCTCAATGCTCCTCGCTCCGATGCGGCGACGGTCCAGAATCCTTGCGGCCCAATGGACATGTCACCTCAGTTGGGCTGCCCAATCAACGCTCATGCAGCGCCACCGCGGCGGAAGTGCAAAGTGCGCACCTCAAAGCGCCCATTGCGCACTTTGGCACGACACGGCTCGGCCTCGGGCGCGGGCACGATGCGCGGCACCGACTCGCACCAGGGATATTATTTGGGCCAAAACTCACTTGAGCTTCTCAAACCCACTTAAGTCCACGTAAGCCCATACACATGGCAAATCCTTTTGAATGCCATGGGTTTCTATATTTATAGTGAAGATCTTCTTAGTGTCTAACTGATCTGGGACACTTAATTCCCCCACTTAAACACTATCAATCATTTTAATGGTTATTGGGCCAAATCGATATCGGTTTTGAGAGTATTAATATTCGTCAGATTCTCCGTGAAACATGATTCGTAATCTATGGCTTTTTCATTTCGATATCCGATGGCTTTCCAAAACCGGAACTGAATTTATTAATGGATTAATTATCCATTTGGGCCCATTAGGCCTAAAAAACCAACACAAGTATTTTAAAACTGAAAGTTCGGTACTTATATATACTTAATAGCTATATTCATAGAATGGAATATTTAATAGATAATCCTGCAATAATATCATCTACCAATTTAACAGATACAAATGAAATCGTATCGTAGTTTTATCCAATAGGAAGCGCGTAGTCTCATGCTCTACATATCTGCCACGTGGCTGGGACCCGTTCGCTGTGTGTTTTTCAATAGCCAAAATTAGATAACAGTTTACATATTTCGAGAAGAAATCGCTGACAGTAAAAAATAAGCACGTCCTCTCCAGTCTCCACGCAATCAATCCACAACACCACATTTGGGAAACTGTTCTAGTGACAAATTTCTTGGCTTTTATATGAAAAGAGAGAGTGAAGACGAAGAGCATCTTTACATCTCATCTCTCACGTTAAAAACAGATTCTTTTCATACATCTCTGCTCCAAGTTTGTTTTTTCTTTTTTTTTTTCTGGAAAATCTGCTTCTGTCGCTTTACTTTCTTGTTTTCATATAATATCAAAAGTCAGCTGGTTAATTTCCGGGCTTTGGAGATCTCTTCTGAGAGGACCGACCCTATTCGCCATAACTCGGTGGTATGTTTCGCTCTTTTCATCGTTTGTCGGTAGTAGTGCATTCGCTGTGTGTGCCTATTGTGCTTCTCTGCATGCTGATATTTGCAGACAAATGAATCGATAACGTGACTATTGGGTTATTTCATACAAGGCTCTGTGTTCTTGCTAAACATCTTGGGTTCTTTGTCCTAAGCAATGGTTATTATGTCCGTGCGGCCGCCTAGGCCGAGTTTTACAACCATGTGTATAGGTCTTCTGATAAGGTGGCGTTATGAAGTAGATTCTAATGTAATGTAATGCTTTGGGATTCTTGAGGGGAGTGAAAGATTCTTTTTTTTTTCTTTGGTTTCACTCTTTCAAGAATGTTCAGAAAGCTCTGGGCTTGCTGATGAGGTAATTATTCTTTAGGAAGTCCATTATGCTTAACAACATTAAGTCTATTACTTCTTGCTAAGCTAGGTTAGTTAGCTAGTAATAGTTTTAGAATCAATCAATAAAATGTTAAATATTAAATTGGGACAAGATTGGTATAATATGATTATTATTAGAGATCACCCAATTATTGGTTTCCCTTTTCAACTCACGTACACAACCACTCACACACTCACTATCATATAGAGCTTTTTGAACAATAGATAACAACTCACACATACACTTACCCATTACACACATACATATATGTATATTAAGTCGGTTGTCATCTTCTAGACCAACCAACGTGGATAAGTCCTATAGATTATATTACATGCAAGGCTTAATTATTATTTTAGTCCCATAATTTTGGGGTGGTGGCATTATAGGGACCGATAACTTAAGCGGTGCATTATAGGGACAGTGACTCTCGAAAAGTAAGCATTTTAGGACATTATACGCCCTGACCCGTATTTTGGCCCAAATCCGCGGACGTGGCATGTGTATTTATCATCTCTCGTCCAAGTTGTCAGCCACATCATCAAAAAATGCCACAATGGAAATTTAAAAAAGGTGGAAATTAAAAATTAAAAAAAAAATTAGACTTCACTTCAGCTTCCTCGTCTCCACCATTCTCGCCGTCTCGTCTCCACCATTCTCGCCGTCGAAATCAAAGGCTGTCGCCGCCCAGACTCGTGGGGCGGTCGTTTCTGGGGTCGCACCCAACTGTTCGACGGACCAAACCACCGTCAGCGACGGCCGCCTGCGACACCGGCGATTGCGGCTCGGGGAAATTCGCCTGCATCCCCAGCGAGGGGTGCGTCTCAGATCTGAACGCCGGCGATGGGTGCGTCTCAGATTAGAAAGCCGGCGAGGGGGTACATCTCAGATCTGAACACCGGGGACGGGGTGCGTCTCAGATCTGAGCAACGGCGGAAGAGCGCCGGCGACACTCGTCTCGGCCAATCCCAAGACGACCAAGCTCGAGCAGTTCCCAATTTCGCCGGACAATTCGCCCCTGAGATTAGGGTTCCGCCGCCGCTAAACGTCTCTAGGCAGCCCAACCTCCCTACGCTCCTGGGAATCTCGCCGGCGAACTGATTGTCGTAGAGTATTAGGCTGCGAAGGCTCAATAGGTTCCCAATCTGGCCGCGGATTGGTCCCTGAAGGGAGTTGGTGTTGAGTAACAGAGATTGAAGCTTCCCTAGACGGCAAATCTCCGGAGGAATCTCGCCGTCGATGGAGTTCGATGAAGAAAATGATGAATAGGCACCCAGCTGTTTAATTTTTTTTCTAATTTTTCCGAATAGCGACGGAATTTCCGTCGCTAAACCAGTATTGTTTATTATTTTTTTTTTACTTTTTCATCTTTTAGCGACGGAAATTCCATCGCAAATCCTCCGTCACAAATCTGTGTATTGAGTAGGCAGACACGTCAGCGGGTCGGACTCCACGTCAGCGGATATGGGTCAAAATATCGGGTTGGACCGTATAGTGTCCATAAATTGCCATTTTTTTAGAAGTTACTGTCCCTATTTTGCCAACCCGTAAATAACGGTCCCTATAATGCCACCACCCCAAAGTTATGGGACTAAAAAAATAATTAAGCCTTACATGCAACGTGTATCACTCATTATTGATTAAGTCGGTGTTTTAAGTCGGTAATTTTTCTTAGTCGGTGATGATTCTTCAATTCTCCCCTTCAGCACCGACATTCTCGTTGATTGTATTTTCTGTTTGAACCATTCCAAAGCGTGCTCGAAATTCCTCGAATTTGTGACGGTGAGTCCTTTTGTGAACACGTCAGCTACTTGATCTTCCGTACTGATATGCTTCAGCTCAATCTCCCCTTTAAGCACCTTTTCGCGTACGAAATGGTAGTGTACTTCAACATGTTTTGTTCTCGCATGACATACCGGATTCTCTGCTATGCGTATAGCAGATTGATTGTCGCAAAATATCTGTACCCCGTCACTGATTGGCTGATGTAAGTCGTTCAATAACTGCACAAGCCAAGTGCTTTCTTGAGCTGCCATTGCTGCTGCTCGATATTCAGCTTCCGCGGTTGACAAAGATACCGTAGGCTGTCTCTTGCTACACCATGATATTGCTGCTGATCCAAACTTGAATACATACCCAGTAGTGGATCTTCTAGTATCGCGACATCCAGCATAATCCGCGTCGCAATACCCAGTGATCTTGACATCTTTATTCTTTTCATAAAATATTCCATAATTAATTGTTCCTTTTACGTACCTCAGTATACGTCGGGCGAGCTCAAGATGTGGCTTCTTTGGACTCTCCATAAATCGACTCGCGATCCCCACTGCATATGAGATATCTGGGCGAGTCAGCGTTAAATAGATTAGACTCCCAACTAGCTGCCTGTACATAGTTGCATTCTCCAAGTCTTTGCCATCTTCCGCATATATCTTGGCGTTTGCTTCAATTGGAGTTGATATTGGCTTGCAGTCAATCATGCCGAATTTTCTGAGCAGATCTTTTGCAAATTTTAACTGGTAAAGTAATAATCCTTCACCTGTCTCCTTGAGCTCAAGTCCTAGAAAATGTTTCAGTTCTCCAAGTTCTTTCATTTGGAATCTGACTGATAAATTCCTCCTTGTTTGTCGAATTTCGTCTTCGTCGTCTCCAGTAATAATAATATCATCGACATATACTAGCACTATTGCTAGTTTTCCTTTTGTTTCCTTGACGAAGAGGCTCGAGTCCGCTGGTGTTACTGAGTACCCGCATTGAACTAAAAATTCAGCAATCTTACCGTACCATGCCCGTGGTGCCTGTTTTAACCCGTATAAGGCTTTCTTTAATTTGCACACGTAGCTTGTATTTCCTTCATCTTCGAACCCTGCTGGTTGGATCATGTATATCTCTTTATCGAGTTCTCCATGTAGAAACGCGTTGTTTACGTCCATCTGCCATAGCCTCCAAGACTTGCTCGCTGCTAGCGCGATTAATACCCGAACAGTTGTAATTTTCGCCACCGGACTAAATGTTTCGTCGTAGTCTATCCCATACTGTTGTGAAAATCCTCGTGCTACTAGTCGTGCTTTATATCTTTCAACTGATCCATCAGGCCGCCTTTTAATTTTATAAACCCACTTGCAAGATATGGGTTTGACTCCATCTGGGATTTGGCCTTCTTTGCCTGGAGGATCTTCGTAGTTGTGTCGGGCTTGGTGATACTTCATCATGTTCCTCCCCTGTTGGCTCGGTCTCCTCAAGCTGACTTGGCCTTGAACCTTCTGGAGTTGTTTGGTGCACGCCTGTCCGCCAGGAACTTTGAGGTGTTCTCGGAGATTCTACGTCCTCTTCTGGCTCCTGTGTAGTTTGATTTTCACCCGGAAGTTTGACTATTTTGTCGATCTGTTCATTAGTTTCTTTTGAGTCAGGTAGCTCCAATTTTTGTGGTGTCCACCAGGAGGATGCTTCGTCAAATACCACATGGCGAGACGTATAACACCGTCCGGTAGTTGGATCACAACATCTCCACCCTTTTCTTTGGCTGTCGTACCCCACAAATATACACTTGATCGCCTTCCGGTCAAATTTGGTTCGCAAATGACTTGGTACGAAAACGTAACAGACACATCCGAAAACTCTGAAGTGGCCCACAGTTGGTTTGACTTTCCACAGCTTCTCAAATGGTGATATAAATCCCAGCTTTGCTTGTGGTAGCCGATTTATTACGTGCGCCGCTGTTTTCATACACTCAGCCCAAAATTTTGGTGGTACATTCTTCGCATGTATCATGCTTCGACATGTTTCAGCCAAATGTCGATTTTTCCTCTCTGCCGCACCATTTTGCTGAGGTGTATTTGGACACGTCAACTGATGATGTATTTTGTGCTCCTTCAGAAATTTTGAGAATTCTCTTGGCGTGTATTCTCCCCCGTTATCCGTGCGAAGACATCGGATTTTATCTCCGACTTCTCTTTCAACAGTTTCTTTAAATTCTTTAAATTTCAAAATAACCTCTGATTGTTCTTTTATAAAGAAAACCCAAACGTACCTTGAGAAGTCGTCAATGAATGTCACCATATAGCGCATACCTCTAGCGCATACCACTGACTGAAGGTTGTTTGACTGGCCCGAACACATCAGAGTGGATTGTCTCCAAAGGTTTCTTTGCTCTGTAGCTCGAGTCTTCAAATGGCAATTGATGTGCTTTTCCATACTGACAGCCAGCGCAAACTGTGTTATCTTTTATGTCTTGTTGAGGAAGACCTTTCAACATTGATTTCTTCACCATCACTTTAAGCTTGTGATAACTCACATGTCCCAGCCTTGCGTGCCACAACTCAGCTGTTTCATTCTTTCGGGTCTTATCCACGTAAGCAGACTTAGCTGACATTACATAGATAGACTCGAGTTTTCTACCCTCCATGATCGGTGTACCCGTGATTTTAAGATTTCGATACACCGTAACGTTATCGGGTCCGAAAATAACATAGTTTCCCGAAGACGTTAGTTGTGACACAGATATAAGATTTTTCTTCATACCTGGGACATGATAGACATCGTGTAGCTGCACTTGATCAGGACTGAATCTTGGGGTGATGCTTGTTTTGCCAATATGAGCTATTGGCAACCTTGAATTATTTGCAGTAACCACCATTCGTCCTCCCTTATACTCAGTCATGTTTTGCAGCTTCTCCTTGTCTCCCGTCATATGATTGGAGCAACCTGAGTCTACGATCCAATCATTTTCGTAGTCTATTTTTCCAGGGATGATGACAGCCAATGCCGATTCTTCAGGTAAGCATGATTCCTCCTTTACGTCTTCGATTATCGCAGTAGATGCCTCTACGTCGCACTCATCCTCGCTGTTCTTAGTCTCGTGACTTTTGAAAATTACTGTATTCCCTTCAGCGGTCTTTTTCCTATGCCAGCAATCTCTAGCAAAATGATTCGGTTTACCGCAAACATAGCATGGACCTTTTTTAATTCCCTTGAGCTTCTGATTTTTGTTATAACGACCTTGTTGGAACCCCTTTGTTTCAGAGCTCATTTCTTCCCTTTTAACGAACTCTTTCTTATCCCGCCTATTTTGCTGGTGAGGTCTCCCCTTAATTTTGTAACTTAATAAAACTTCATCATCTTTCTTTAATGAGACCTCCGCCATTTGTCTGGTCAGCGCTTCTTGGTCAGCTAAAATATTTTCAAGATTGACCAAGGAAGGCTGCTCTTTCCATCCTTGTATGGCGGCTATAATTCCTCTAAATTCCGGTCTTAGGCCGTGAATGATAATTCTTCTTATTTTAGCGTCTGAAACTTTATCAGGCGGGTCCAATTCAGATATTTCACGACAAAGGGATCGTACCTTATTAAAATATTCGCGTATCGACATCTCCCCTTGTCTGATTGATAGAAGCTCGTTCTCGAGAAGTTGCAGCTTGAATTCATTTTTCTTCGAAAATAGTGCCGCCAGTGTGTCCCATGCTTCTTTTGGAGTGCTTGCATCTCGTATGTGTTCCAGCAACTCTTTGCTGATGGTCGTCTTGAGTGCGTACATGGCCTTTCCCGCCTTAATTTTCCATTTACGTAAGGCTCCGGCTTCTTGTGGTTGTGTGACCTCGTCTCCGCCGACTACCTCCCATATATCTTGCCCTTGAAGATATGACTCCATGCAGGTCTGCCACGTTGCGTAATTTTGATTGTTTAGTTTCTCCATTCCGCCCACCGACTGTAGGTCCGCCATCGTGACTTGGATTACCTCCTCGTAACCAAGCAAGCCTCACGCGCTTCACAATTTATTTATTTTTATTGTGCACGATGCCTCCGACTCAATCTTACTTTATCAGCGACAACAGCTGAACTCGCAATATTCCCGCTGTCACCCAAACTTTCCAACGTGGCTCCGACGTGACTCCGACGTGGCTCTGACGTGGCCATGCAAATGTCAAACTCACTAACCTAACACTATGTTATAATCAAGACCGAACCGATTATTTAAACTCCGCGCTGTATCTAATACAAGCAAGTTTTCCAAGCTTCGGCCGAAGGCTTTATAATCGTCGCTCTCCGATTACCTCATAGGACATTAGCCTGTACGAATATAGGCAGTGAATCCCGATAGCAGTCAAAACCCGGTAATCACCTCCGTAAAGTCGGTTGCGTTTCGTCGCTGACCCGTGTTTCATTTATGAACACTTGCGAGCCTAGCGTACTAGCGACAAACCGAAATTGCGAAAGCAAATCCGTCAATGACCCTATCGGTCTGAGGCTGCTATAGTCATTCGTTCAATCATTGACAACATCCTAGCCATGTGATTGAGACGAATACGAGCCGAATGTCCAAATACGCAATCTCTCCGATCACCAATATCTCCATCACGACCCACAACCTCTCAGGTAATCGGTGACACTACCGATACTATGTGGTCGTCAATGGATAAGTCATATTCGGATATCTAGTCACCCACCTAGAATCCTTAGACTTACGAACTTTTTATTTAATGTTGAGATTAAGGACCGTCAGGTGTCTCCTCTCTCGTCCCACGAGAATCAGACGTCCAACTCAAACATTTGGGTGTTATTTATTTATCGCACTACCGGATGCCAAGTAGACTTTAAATTCGATAAATTAATAATAATGCCTTTATTATAATGAAAATTTCATTAATTTATTTGACGGTATATACAATAAACCTGTCTTACAACCTATACATCATCGTGCGCCCTATACTATTCCTAGTCCTCGTATGGCATTCCGAGGGCACACTCCATAACAGCCTCCCACTTGCACTCGAATGCCATGCGATGCACCTATTGCCAGTCGCAATGGTATCGTAGCCCCATCTTGTCCAGATGCTGTTCCATAACTGCTTGGGACAAGGGCTTCGTGAGCGGGTCCGCCACGTTTTCTGCTGTGGCGATTTTCTGCACGGCGACCATCCCGTTTTCAACGAACTCACGTAATACGTGATATTTTCTCTCAATATGTTTGGACTTACTATGAGATCGTGGTTCTTTTACTTGTGCGACTGCACCGCTATTATCGCACCAAAGTGTAAGCGGTCTATCAGCAACTGGTACCACAGTAAGTTCCTCCAAGAACTTTTTCATCCAAACAGCTTCTTTAGCTGCCTCTGAGGCTGCTATGTATTCTGCCTCGCATGTGGAATCGGCAGTTGTGCTTTGCTTGGAGCTTCTCCAAGACACTGCCCCACAGTTGAGCACAAATACAAAACCTGAAGTAGATTTTCGGTCATCCATGTCCGACTGGAAGTCCGAATCTGTATAACCAACTACTTCTAGTCCCGCTCCTCCATAAACCAGTGTTAAGTCTTTAGTCCGTCTAAGGTATTTATAGATATTCTTAACAGCTGTCCAATGTTCTTCCCCTGGGTTTGCCTGAAATCGACTGACTACGCTCACAGCGTAAGCAATGTCCGGGAGTGTACACAACATTGCATACATCAGACTACCCACTGCAGACGCATAGGGTATTCCACTCATCCGTCGTCTGTCTTCCTCACTTTGAGGTGACATTGACTTTGACAAATGAATCCCATGTCGCATTGGTAAGAACCCTCTCTTAGAGTCATCCATTCTGAATTTCTTCAGGATTTTCTCTAAGTAAAGGGCCTGAGATAAGCCGATCGTATGGTTCGCTCGATCCCTGAACAAGCGAATACCTAGTATATACGTCGCTTCTCCCAGGTCTTTCATGGAGAATTCGGTTGAAAGCCATGCTTGCACCGATGAGAGCATCCCAATGTCGTTTCCTATCAAAAGGATATCATCCACGTACAATACAAGGAACGACACCACACTCCCACTGCTCTTTCTGTAGGCACATGGCTCATCTACGTTTTTTACGAATCCAAAGTTCCGAACTGCTTCATCAAAACGTAGATTCCAGCTGCGAGAGGCCTGTTTCAGTCCGTAAATTGACCGATTCAGTTTGCACACTTTGTGAGCATCTGCATGCGACTCAAAACCTTTTGGCTGCTCCATATAGATCTCTTCCTTGAGGAGACCATTAGGAACGCCGTTTTAACGTCCATTTGCCAAATCTCATAATCATAGTGCGCAGCTATCGCGAGCATTATCCGAATGGACTTGATCATGGCTACAGGTGAGAAAGTCTCCTCATAGTCAACTCCCTCCTTTTGGTTATAGCCCTTGGCAACCAACCTGGCCTTGTACGTCTCAACTTGTCCGTCAGATCCAATCTTCCTCTTGTAAATCCATTTACAGCCGATTGGTCTAAAACCACTCGGTAGGTCTACAAGAGTCCAGACTTTGTTGGAGTACATTGAGTCCATCTCAGCTCGCATAGCCTCAATCCATCTCGCTGAGTCAACATCGGATATAGCTTGATCGAAAGTAGCGGGATCTTCTCTTAGAAGTCCCCTAGTCGCAACATAACCTTGTTCGACATGTGACATGCCATACCGCTGTGGTTGGCTAGGCACCCTTTCAGATCGTCGCATGACTGGTTCGCTCGGACCATCAGAATCCTGTGTGGGCGTTTCGGTCATCTGCTCCTCGAGACTGACCTCACGGCCAATGCCAAAATCTCGAATGAACTCTTCCTCGAGAAAATGTGCATGTAGGCCAACAACGATCCTTTGATCATCGTGAAAATAGAATAGGTACCCCATAGAGTCTTCGGGGTAACCTATAAAACGTCCTTTTACTGACCTAGACTCCGATTTATCTGTTTTCAGCTTTTTCACATAGGCAGGGCAACCCCAAATCCTAATATGTGATAAGCTGGGTAAACGACCAGTCCATATCTCATACGGAATGCCGTTAACAGACTTTGAGGGACACCGGTTAATGGTATACGCCGCTGTCAAAAGCGCGATCCCCACAATGACATTGGTAAATTTGTATAGCTTAACATAGAACGAACCATATCTAAAAAAGTTCGGTTTCTATGTTCGGCCACGCCATTCAACTGTGGCGTGCCGGGCGGAGTCATCTGCGATATTATACCATTCTCCATCAAGAACTGGTCAAACTCGAAACTCATATACTCGCCACCTCGATCTGATCGAATGGCTTTAATGAGCTTCGAAGCTTGGTTTTCCACCAAGGCCTTATACTCCTTGAACCTTTCAAGAGCATCAGCTTTATACCTCATCAGATACACTAGTCCGTAACGACTGTGATCATCCATAAAGGTAATAAAATAGTGGAAGTCACCACGAGCCTTCACATTTAATGGCCCGCAAACGTCCGTGTGAATTAATCCGAGAACTTCCGTGGCTCTGTTAAATGTCCCGGTGAAGGGTGATCGGGTCATTTTACCTTTGAGGCATGACTCACAAGTCGGATAGGGATCTGATCCCAACGGTGCCAATATCCCATTTTTCTCCAACTCGTGGATCTTGCGTTCTCCAGCATGACCTAATCGAAGATGCCACAAGTATCTCGCATTTATTCCCGTCTTTCGTTTATTTGTGACAGTATTCACAGATATATCGTTCTGGGTATTTAAATAGTACAAACCATTAAATAGTGTCGCGCTGCCAACATTTTTATTTCTATACATAATGTGGCATGTATTATTATTAAAACTAAATACATAACCATTCCTGCTCAAAACAGGAATGGAGACGATGTTCTTAAATCCCCTCGGGAGTACAAGACAATCGTACAAACGCAACACATGCCCAGAAGATAATACAAGAGATTTTGATCCGACGTGGCTTGCCGAGATACTATCCCCGCTTCCCACTCTGACCTCGATCTCACGCTCCCCAAGCGCTCTACTTGGTCCCAGACCCTGCGTGGAAACACAAATATGAGTACTAGCCCCCGAATCCAATATCTAGGAAGTAAAGTATACAGATGAAGAACAAACTATTTCTAAAACATGAAGTTCCATACCTGACGCAGCCTGCTCACCCTTGAGCTTCGGACAGTCACGCTTCCAGTGGCCCAGCGCACCGCAATGCAGACACCTATCCGTCGGCTTTACACCAGTTTGTTTCGATTTCCCAGAAGATAATTTCTTCTTGGAAACCTTCCCTGTTGGCTTGAGCTTGTTGCCCTTCTTCTTTTTGCCTTTTCTGGGACTTTGAAGAAGTGGCGACAAGTGCAGTCTGCTTTGCCCTCTTCATCTGACCTTGCGCCGTTGCTAACTGATTCATCAGATTAGGAAGCAATAGCGTCATGCCGTTCAGATGGTAGTTCACAATGAACGCGTTGAAGGACGGAGGCAGAGACTGCAAGATGAGATCATTTTGTAATTCACGATCAAATCGAAAATTGAGATTCTCCAACCTCTCGATCATGGTGATCATGTTCATAACATGCTCGCCAACGTTCTCACCCTCAGACATCCTCGATCGGAAGAGCTGCGACGAAGTCGCATAACGAGCCGTCCTAGACGTCTCACTGTAAAGCTCTTTTAAATGTTGAACCATCACTCGAGCATCAGCCATACTTTTGTGGCTACGCTGCAGTGCGTTACTCATTGATCCGAGGACATGAGCCTTTACGAGCTTCTCGTCGCGCAGTCGCTTGTCATAAGCGGCACGAGCCTACTCGGATGCCCGCGCCCCTGGGGCTGGCGGCATTTCGGAGTCAAGGATATAAACTAGGTTCTCAATCTCGAGGAAAATCCTCAAGTTGCGAAGCCAGTCATAATAGTTTGGCCCAGTCAACCTATTCTCCTTGAGCAGTACATTTAAAGCGGTCGACATAATTTCAAAAAGAGAAAAATGCTGCAGAAAAATAAAAGGCATATTAAGTCGATTGTATAGGTTATCAAACGCGAACAAGGACTTTTTATTCCGTTTGACTCCCACTATCTTTTCATAAACTCCATTCTCCCTACGGATGTTTTGGAAGTTTCGTTCATAACTTCGATAGTGGAGTTGATGTCCCCATGGATGGATGCAAACCTCAACCTCTGTCGTTTTATTCATTTGCAGCGGCCCACGAAGTCATGCTCCGCACGAATCCGACCTTGTCGAATGTCTCAACTATCTTTGTCTCAATCAGGGACCCCCGCCGGCAAACCCGGAACAAGGCTGTGTGACTGTCTAAGTGCGACCTATCAACTTTGCTCAAAACCGCACACTTGAACCGTACGTTTTACCGCACAGTGTGGTCTTGGCGAGCGGCACAAATGCACCCGAGCAAGCCGAAACAAAAGCAAATGCAAGGCGCCGGCATACCCGAAACCAAACCTTGCATTTAGGTTTTGTAACAACTAGGTCCGAGCTTGATAGAAGACAGGGCATCCAATCCCTTTACTCTTAGTATTCGTACGGGAGATTTTTGTTACTCATAGCATATTAAAATTAAGCACGAGCACGTAAATGCGATAAATAAATTCCTAACCCTAGGAAAGCAATTTAAATGGACAAATATGCGGACTACTTCTAGACTGGTCCTATTACATGGGTCGTAAAACGACCGGGGTCTTCGATCTTCCAACGTCGAGTCATCGTTACGATGGTTGTCGAATCCTCCAATCTCGCCTTCCGTCGAACGGCCGTCATTTTATCTAACCTATCTAATAAAGCAATAAAATACAACACGGGGGAATTAATTCCCAAAAACCCGTAATCCATGTACATACCGGGGCGGCAAACGACCCTTAAACAAATAACCCGGTTGAACCTAAGCCCGCGTAAATGTCCCACATAAACATGCAACACAGAATTTTAACGTCGGGTGTCCAACCGACTTCACGAGCGACGATAGTCTCCAAACTACGTTCACCGTTCGTTCGCCACATCGGCTTTCGAGGCCTTCGGTCGAACCATTCATGAGCCTTGGCTCTGATACCACTGTTGGGGTGGGCCCGATTAATCGACGCCGGCCCCCGAACAGCGCAACGTGGCTATAGCGGAAGCGGGATTTGTACCT